>OY757931.1:54206988-54294488 GCA_963585895.1 Sepioteuthis lessoniana | reverse complement strand
GATTTGTCTCTTGCTCTATGCAGGAGAGAGAAACAATCGTCTTCATAACTGGTTCTGTAGCTATTTATTGTAAGCTAATGCTCACCAATAGCCGAATCCATTGCCTGAGAGTGCCCGAATGATAATCGCCCTGACAAAAGTATTCTGGGTATCTGCTGTCTAACTCTCACTTCGAGGCGTTGACAAGTCATGCTTATATATGTCGAACTACATCGACATACGAATTTATATATTAAATTACTTTGTTTAAAGATAGGCAGCTTGTCTTTAATTCTACAAATAAAGGCTGGCCTCGTAGTGAGTATTGGTCTTAGGTTGACAGCATGATAACAACGATAAACAGAAAAGGCAATCTTGTTAGCAAAGGACTGGCTAGCAGAACCCACCCAAAGAAGTCAAAAAGTATACTGGATACTTCGGAGGTCCGAAGGGTTTGTTCGTATTTTTACACCTAGTCACTGTATACGTGATATTAACATCAATGACTGCCTCGGGGTATCCGTTGTCAATAAAGATATCCTCGAGAACCTTAAGTTCATTCTCAATCTTGTAGTCACTCAGATGTTTAAAGCTCTATAAGAAAGACATCTGATTAGATTAGATTTCCTAGATTTAGGGGCAAAAGAATGCCAATTCAAATATAGCCCAGTGAATGTGGGTTTCCTATGGACCGTTGTGAGGAAAGAAAAGTCACATCGAAAAATGGTAATTGACCATTATTTTCCTCCTCTATTGTAAATGTCAGGGAGGAGTGTAGCTGATTCAATATATCAAAAAATTCTAAAGCATCGCTACGTGATCTAAAGGAAACAAAAGTATCATCCACATAACTAGATTAAGGGCTTAGGAAACTTATCAAACAAACGTCTCTCTTGGAACCCAACAAAAATATTAGCCAGAATGGGGCCCAGAGGGGAACCCATACTAATGCCCTCAATCTGGCGGTATATGATCTCATTAAAACAGAAAGACACTGACTTTGTGGCAATACCCATCAATTCAATAAAAACTTCCTCAGGAAAGGGAAGGGCAACAGCAGATGGACCACGATACAAAAAATCAGCGCATATAGATATAGTCTCATCTAAAGGAATATTAGTAAAAAGAGAGACTGCATAAAAAAAAGACCAGAAATTGGGACTCCATACAAACAGGAAATCGACGATTGATAGAAGAAAATGTAAAGGAGTCCTTAACACAACACCAGAATAGAATTCTAAAACGGGGTTAAGGTCTTCAATCATCCATTTAGCCAAAGCATGCTGAGCAGAATAGCTCATGAAAAGAATAGGTCGCAGAGGGATACCAAACTTATGGATTTTTGGTAATCCGTACATTTTCGGTCTCTGCGAACTCACTGGACAAATAAATTCATAGACCTCCTTCGATATCAGTTTACTTTTGAATAACTCAAGAAAACGCTTTTGTAGCTTATTTTCAATTTTACGAGTATCATCAAAAGACAAGTCCCCAAGTTTTAGGAACTTGTTAGTATCATCAAGAATAGCATCCATTTTGCTTACATAATCTGCTCTATTTAGAATAACCACGCCAGCACTTTTATCAGGTCTGGTAAGAACAATATCATTGTTCATTTTTAGTTGTTTTGCCGATTAAAACTGTATCTTCTGCCACAAGAAACCTTGAGAATCGACCGTGGAATTAACAAAAGTCAGAGCCAAGTCGGCCTGATGAGCTTTTAAGTAAGCAATGTTGGCAGCAGGAGCCAGAGAATGTCTCTTTAACTGCACATACAGCAACTCAATCTCGGCGAATACATCAGCCGAATTAATACTTCGGTAGGAGGGACACAAAAATTAAGCCCCCTCGATAACACAAATTTTTCACTATCTGTCAAAACATATAAAGAAAAATCAAAAATGTCTGTCAGTAGTTGTAGTTGAACCATATTTCTTTTTAATCAAGTGGTTCAAAAATTGCTGGGTGCTATATACTTCACCTTACGTAAGGTTAAAAGATATATAAACTCTTTTAACCTTACCTAAGGTGAAGTATATTCATCTTTTTTACGGTTAAAAATAAACAAATTTCGATTCAAATCCATTGTCAAAACCAGTTAATTGGCTGGTGAAATAAATTTATGATTTAGTATATTTATTGATTTTGTTGTTTTTACTGATGTATTTGGTGTGCATTGAACACAGTATTTGGATTTTTCTTTTTACGTATATTCCCAGACTTAAATGACATGGTATAATACAACTTCTTGAACCGAGTTGAGAACTCTCTGGGATTTATTCTTATATGAAAATTGAAAAACAGATGTACAAGAACAACGGAGTAATCTACTTCTAATTGTTCCTTGAAAAATATTCCTTAGCCTTCGAAAAGTCAATTTGTTCTGTCTTTAATAGATAAAACAATCTAACTCATAAAAAGGACATGTTGGAAGACCCTTTTTCTTAACTTGGAGTTAATATATGATAGCCCTATTCAACTGAAGTCTCTTAACACCCCATCCAGCTATAAAATGCTGGGTTCTTTCTAAGAGTAATTGCTTAAACGAACAGAAAAAAAATTTAATCAAAAAATACATAAACAATGAATTTCAAAGAAAATTTTAAAAAGTTGTACAAGATATAAAAAAGTCTGACATGATTTGAATCAAAGCTAATAAATCAAGAAACAACTGCAAAATTCGTCCATCGGTATATAACAAAATTCTACTCAACAAAATAACGGAAATGTATAAAATTTACATCAAGGACACTGTTAATCAGATTTATAGACCCGGCCAATTCACTAACAAACTGAATATTAAGGATCAATTTGGGAAATTGAATGAAAAAAAAAACGTTTATATTCTCTTGAAAGACCACAAACGGAATTTTATTAACTATAAACAAGCTAATTAACCCAACTAAGACAGAATTAGGATTAGTTGTAAAACCGTGATTCAAAAGTTGGTTACCAAAATACTAAGTAATTCTGAATATAACTTATGGAAAACCACATTACTATAAATTAGTTTGATAATATTGAAAATAAAAAAGCACCACATTCAAACAATTTGATATAATAGATTTCTATCCATACATATCTAAATAACTACTAATAAATTGTATAAATTTTGCCGAGAATTACACAAATATTACCGAAGATGAATTAGAAATTATTCTAGCCTGCAAGAGATCCATACTAATTAACAATAATAATACATGGGTCAAAAATCACATGGTCAATTTTGACGTGACCATGGGATCTTTTGAGTCTGCGCAAATCGTAAACTTGGTAGGTAAACATATATCAATACTATAAACAGAATTTTGAATTTAAACCAAATAGAGTTATATAGAGAGGAAGGATTAATTTACATATGAAAAAATAACAGCCCTAATATATCTTGGGAAAAAAATTAGGGCATTTAAATGTCTTAAGAATTGAGATCTTCTCCAACTAAGAAATAGTTAACTTTCTAGATGTTACTTTAGATTTGAATAATAACTCCTTCAACCCCTTCAATAAAAATAATGACATACCTATCTATACCAATGTCAACTCTAACCACCCTAGATCTATTATCAAAAAGGTACCTAACGCAATAAATTTGAGAATAAATTGACTATATTCTTCTAAAAGAATTTTGGAATTTAACAAAGGGCATTTTAATCAACCCCGACATAACATTGGTTTCAACTGTGAAGTTGAGTTTTTAGACCTTAATGAAAATGATACATATGAAGATAACAATACTCCACATACAGAAAGAATAACACCAGCAACAATAATAATCATATTAGAAATAATAATCATAAAAAAATAATATGGTTTGCACCAACAATAAGTAAAAAATAATTTATAACCTTAATGAAAAATTACTGGCCAGCTTAAACTGGGAAAGTAAGGAAATAAATAAACTTCCATGTAATTGTAGAATTAAGGAAGAGTGTCCCCTTGAAGGAAACTGTAACCTAAAAAATGTAGTTTACCTGGTCTATATTTCCTCTAAAGAAGTTAAAGTTAATAATAAGACATACATTGGGATTTCAACATTAAACTTAAAGTTTCGATATTATAACCATAAACAATCTTTTAATAACCCCATACTTAGGAACCAAACTGCCTTATCAAAATATTATTGGAAACTAATAGACCAACGGTTAACCCCAATAATGAATTGAAAAAATCCTCTGAAACAAGTAGTTAACGTGGTAAATGAGATTTATACCGAGAAGAGAGATTTTAAAATATAAAGGTACGATTAATTTACCAAATGAAAGAAAAGAATTTATATTTAGATGTAGACCTAGAAATAAATTCGTAATATGTTAAATAATAATTTTAACATTTAACCAGGTTAAACAAATACATAAACAATGGTTACGATCTTTTACGTTTTTACCTTTTCTTTTTTTTTTAATAATATAGTTATGATTATAAATTATATGTTTAAACTAAGATAGTATTTTGACTAAATTACATTTATTACAACACTGAGTTTTTAAAGAATTTTTGATTATAAGGTTTTTATAAAAAGATTATTATTCAAAATTTAGGTAACACTTAGTGATTAATAATGTAAATTAGATTAATATTAATGTTTACTCCAGTGCAATTTATATATAGAATTAGAACTGAAATATGTTCTTTAATAAATTTAATCTTTAACCCGTTTTTTATATAGATTAACAGTGTTTAAAATATCTACAATTTTGTTTTATTTTATTTATAAGGACCAATTTATGATTCTTGACGCCCAGAAACTTAAATTTCTGTATTAATATATTCTATCAAATAATTACACATAGATATCATACAACGACATCAAGAATTTTATATAATTTAATTAGTTGTCCCACTTAAAAATAAAACAGTATTGTGACGTTGGATTCTACTCTGACCTTAAGAGATTGACGTCTCAGTCATTGTCCTCATTAAAAGGGCTATATCGCCGAGAACAGCCCAGAACTTGTCACTCAACAAAATAATTCCTGGACGAGACTCCCATTTAGGCGTATGTGAAATAAACAAATAATGTGGATGCTGGTTCGAGATTAGACTGGTCTCTGACGTCGGTAAAGGGGTTGCCAATTCGTTCTTAAATACGCTACCAAGTCTTCATATCACGAGAAACGAACTTCTAGGTTAGTTTACATTAACTGTAGATAGATTTCCAAATCCTCTTATATTGTTTAGGGATGCAACGAGACGTGTTAGCGAGAATTAATGAAAGCGGAATGAGGACGAGATATAAGATACGAGGTGCATATGATAAAGCCATAAAACATTATTTTCTTACTTTACATACACACACACACACACACATATATATATATATATATATATATATATATATATATACGAGATGCATATAAGTTACGAGACTTTTTTGTATGTGCACTTTTATTGATAGTACACACATGAAACTCTTGTCCCCTTCGAAGTAATCTCCTCCGGCTGCAATCCACTTGTTGTACCGTTCCAACAACCTCTGGAAGGCCTCATGGAAGTCCTCTTCTGTGAACGTGTCAATGACCTTCGTCACACCCTCTTTCATCTCCTCAATTGTCTCATAACGACAGCCTCTGAGCTTAGGGAATAAGCAAAAGTCACAGGGAGCAAGGTCTGAGCTATAGGGAGGGTAAGGAACTGTCTTGATGCCCATCTTGGTCAAATAGTCTGTGACAAGGATAGAGTTGTGGACTGGTGCATTGTCCTGGTGGAAATGCCACTGACCGGATTTGAAGTGTGCTGGCCTCTTCCGACAGAATCTCTTTCTGAATTCCCTTAAAACCTCAACATAGTAACCCTAAGCCTAACCCTAACACTTTGGCCAATCAACTCTGGTGTATTGACTTCCTTACTCTTCCCACACTTCTCATCATCCCTCACAGACTCCCCGCCTTCTTTGAATCTCTTATGCCACTCAAAAACTGATGCTCGATTCATACAAGATGCTCCAAAAGCAGTCTGAAGCATTCCATACGTTTCTGTGGCATTTTTTTCCAAGTATAAAACAGAATTTTATTGCATATCGTTCTTCTAAAGTGTCCTCACGTCCAGATAGCACTTTTGAAATTCACTAGCTGTGACAATCAGGCTTTAGTAGGGTGTATTCCAATTGCTGCTGTAGCTGTTCATTTCAACCTAAAATCATAAAAATTGGTCAGTCATCTCATAAGTTACATAGCAATAAGATACTGAATTTTCAAGAGTCTACGACAATTTTAAATGCCCGTACAAAAAAAAAGTCTGGAAACTTATTGAAGGCACCACGTACATGCAAAAATCAATTCCACCGAGGAAGAGAACACAATCAAAACATTTCAACACAGGGGTGCATTTAAAATATAACAAAATTTTAATATGCAACGATCAAAACAAATAACGAGGAAATTCAAGAAACAGTTCTCTTTTTTTTTTCTTTTTTCAAACACCGGAAATATTTTGTCAACAGGAAAACATCAAACAAAAATGTCTCTCAACAGTCCTTTTTCTTCTTTCTCTTTCTTTTACTTGAATAGAAGTATCTAAGACGCCGGACTGAGGCGTGTAGAAATGTTCATACAATATCTTTAATAATTGATAAAATAGAACATTCACAATTTTTTAGAATTCACACTACTTTCCAATATTTAAGATTTAGAAAAAGAAAACGGTTTGAGCTGTACCTATCTTTGATGTATTTCAGATCCCAGACTGTATTCTTTTTACGGGTGATTCTTTTTTTTTTTTTTTTTTTTTTCTCGGAGCTCGTCGGCACAGCGACTGCTTTCAAAGCCGAAACTGAAGATTCTCTTTCAAATTTCTCTAACGCGTGCCGGCCTTTTGGCGCGAAGATTCTATCAACCAATCAATCATCTTTTCTTCGTCCACCACCTCGCCGAATCACGCCACTCTACTGACCTTGACCTCTGTCGTCTGTCGCTTCAACAGGCTAAAGTGCAAGGGATATAGTTAACTTACCACTTCTCTCCCCTACCACTTTAACGGTCGGGCCCTGTATTCTTAACTCCTGTTGATTCAAAGCCAGAGAGGGGTAGGGTGTTGACCCCCCTTCACTCTCTCTCTATAGCATACCACGACACAGTATGGAGCTAAAATTCTCATTTTAAAAAATCTTTTGAACATAAGTGAAAAAGGGGGGAACTAACTATTAAAGGATTCACCTCATTTAAATATTAGAAATTAAATAACTATATTATTAACCTTAATATAAATAAATACATATTATTTGACTAATGGTTGTATCATCAGCTGATTAAAACGATGGATAAAGTATCCAATATCATCTGATAACTTTAAAAAATCTAAATAAACGTAGATATCGGTAAATTTGGAACAATTAAATTAAGATTAAAATAGAATTAGAATGATGGTACTAGATTCTTAAAAAATATATACTAAAAATAGAAAATTTTAAAATCTTAAATGAAATTCTAATAAAATTTGAATCTGGAAATTTGTTTATCAATAAGAAATAAAAGAAAATTAATAATGACGGACAACTAGAAGTAAGAAAATAACGGATTTACGTATCATATATTGGAATATTTTCTAAGCTGATATACATAAATATGGATATGTTTTTTAATGTATATATATATATATATATAGAGAGAGAGAGAGAGAGAGAGAGATAACCTTACATAAGGTGAAATGTATTCTCCAAATTTAACGGTTAAAATGAAACAAATTTCTGTTCAAATCCATCTGAATAGGCTGGTGAAATAAATTCATAATGGAGTATTTCTTGTTTTTATGATATATGATGCATGAGTTATATATATTAGCCGTGCATTGAGCATTCTATTTGGATTTTTCTTTTTAAGTCTATTCACAGACTTAAATAATATATATATATATATATATATATATATAGCCGAATGCTTACAGAATAAGAAAAAAATTCTGATTAAAGGAGGGTTGAATCAAAACAACATTTTATTGATTAAAAGACGGCTAGAAAGGAGAAAGAAAGAAAGAAAGAAAGAAAATATTATAAATAAAATGAAATAAAATCACTACTTATCTATCGAGTAGCTAACTTTTCTTATGTCTACAAACATTAAGTATTTCTGACCTTACTTAATTCAATGGGATTATTGTAGAAAGCTTTGGCAAGTCTATCCTCTATATATAAATTACAATATTTATCCCTCGCTTTATATTTATAGCCTTTTTTTTACTATCTCCCTTTTTGATATAGGGTCTGTACCTAGGTTCTTCTTAATTTCCCACTCATAGATAAACTAGTTCTATATCTACATACTTCGTGTGCAAAGCTACTTATATGATTGTAATATCATATGTGTGATTATATATATATATATATATATATTGTAGTCTGACAGTAAAAAGTAATGAATACCTGCAGTAGACAATATTGGAAATCAACTATATTTTTATTTATTGAATAAAATATGTACACTATTTATAGTCTTTTCAGAATAATTCATTGTGTTAGTGAGGAGTGTTTTTATCACTCCACAACATCTCTCTCTCTTATGAAATTTCACTTCATCGAAAGTCGCTTTTTTATTTATTTATTTATTTTTGGATCAATGTCCAAAGTTAAAGATGGTTGTCTTTTACGCTTGCAAGAGCGTTTCTGTTCTGATGCTACTCGAGGTCTTGATCCTCTAGACAAATCATAGATCACTTTTATAGGTTCTTCCCTTCGATAATTAGGTTTAGATGTATACCTCATTTTAAGCTGGTTATGGTGTCTTTTAACAGTCCATTTGGGATGTTTAATGGTATACACTATTCTTCCAATTCGTTTTTCAATGATGCATTCTTTCATTTTTTTTCCTTTTATACTCTTTAAAATAGATTTTCTCGCCGGGCTTGAAAAATTTTGTTGTATTGGCATTATTTTTCTTTAAGGTTTTTTGTTAGGTATTAGTTTATCAAATACCAATCTTATTTTCCTTATGATAAACTCAGTTGGTGACAATTCTGAAGTTGTACTCAGGTTTGAAGTTATCTGATACACTCTGAGAAATTGTTGTAATAATACGTCTTCAGTTTCACCTCCACCTGCTTCCCTTAACACTTGCTTAAACGTATCTACAAAGCACTCCGCTTGGCCATTAGAACTTAGATTGAACGGGGCGGTTGTCACATGTCTAACTGAAAATTCTTTGCAGAAATCTCCAAATTCTTTAGCCGTAAATTGAGTTTCATTATCAAATACAATTTTATTCCAAATCTTACGAAAGTTTTCTGGCAAAAAGTTTGTGCTTTTGAACAAAGATCTACATTTGGCAAGTTCTGGCCACTTCATGAAACTATCTACCACAATAAGGTAATAAATCCCATTCATTGGTGCTACATGGTCAATATGTAGCCTGGACAATAGTCTGTCCGTTTTTGGCCATTGGTGAATTTTTACTGGTGGTGTTTTTGCTGCCATTGCACAGTATCTACAAAGTTTCACAACGTTTTCGATTTCTTTGCCCATGCCAGTCCAGTCAATGTAACTCCTATAAGGGACTTCATCCTATTCATTCCCGGATATCCCGTATGAAAATCCTTCAATATTTTTCTTCAGTGATACCAGTATCACCACACGCCCATCGTATAGCAAAATACTATCTCAAGAAAAAAAGATGTTTTCGTGACTTGAATTTTTCTTTTGCTAGCTCATGATTTCTTTCTTTTTTTCTGTAATAAATTTATCAAATTTGGCTTTACATTGGATCTCCTCGAGAGATACTGGTAGTTCCTTCACTGTATTGCAAAGTACATTTTATCACCATTTTTGTACTTAATGCAGCAATTATGGCTTTCTTCTAAGGGTTCTCTTAGATTCGGAATTAGCTTTGACAATCCGTCTACGTGTCCTATTTTCTTCGATAGAAGGAATTTCATTTTAAATGTATAGTTTAAAAGAATAATTCCCCTTCTTTGTAGGCGATTCGCAGTATGAGTTGATATGCCTTTCTTAGACCCAATTATTGATAATAGTGGACGATGGTCCGTTTGCAAGATAAGCTTCTTCCATGTAAAAATTTATGAAACATTTTTACTGCAAATATACTTAGTGCTTTCTTTTCTCGTTTGCTGTAATTTTTTTCAGTCGGTAATAATGTTCTTGATGCGTAGGCTACTGCTTTCAGCTATTCGTTATCCTCCTTGGGTAATAAGGATCATGATACGCGCGAGATAAGTCAGACGTTAAAGCTTTTAAATTTTCTTCGAATGTGTTTTGACATTCAGAAGACCAGCTCCGTTTTGTATTTTCTTAAGTAATTGATTTCGTGGGGCTCTTAATGCGTGCATTTTAGCAATAAGATTGCTGAAATAATTCGCAAGTCACAAAAAAACTTGTAATGTTCATACGCTTGTTGGTAGAAGCATATTTTTATTGCTGTAGATCTAGCTGGGTCTGACTTTCGACCCTTTTCATCAATTATGTGTCCCAAGTATTTAATTTTTGCTAAAAAAATCGCATTTATCAATGCTTAACTTAAAACCGTATTTAATTTTTAAAATACCAATTTCACCTGTTTCGCATGTTCTTCACGACTTTTGCTTTTTATCAAAATATCGTCAAGATATGCTACTTCAAAATCCAGGTCACCCAACATGGCGTCCATTATTTGCTAAAATATTTCTAATGCAACCTTTATACCAAAAGGCAATCTATTGAACTAGTACAAACCTTTAATATATTTATTGTTAATAAATTTGTACATTTTTTCAAATGGTATATGTAGATATGCATCCGATAAATCGAGTTTTGAGAATATCTTTCCCCTGTTTAATATTGTGAATATCTCTTCAAGACTAGGTAATGAGTAGTTGTAAGTTTTTAAACAATTGTTTTGTCCAGTAGAATAATCAGCACAAACCTTAATTTTGTTCTTTTTTTTACGTAAACAGTGGGGCTCGCCCAAGCACTGTAATCGGTTTTATTTAGTGCTCCAGTTTTTTCTAAACAGTCCAGTTCTTTTTCAATTATTTCTCGAGTTGCAAAGAGTACCTTTCTTTTCGGTCTAAAAATTGGTCGTGTATTATCTTCTAATTCGAAAATTGCTTTTGCCTTTGTGCACATTCCCAACCCTTCAGAAAAAATGTTGGGAAAATTTGAAATTTTTTGTTCTAGTAGTGGTCTGCCAATTTTTATCCATGTTAATTTATTTATTATTGTCAAGTCAGACTCTGTATCTAATTGAAATTAAAAATTTTTGTCGTCCATTTGCACATTTATGAATATTCTGTTATAGAATTTATAGTAGCAAATGCGTTTTCTGTTTATGAAGAGTTAACCGTATTTTAAAATTTCGAATTCTTTTCTTTTTTTTTTCTGGGTTCTTTTCTACAATGTGTCAACTTATGTCCCTCATTTCCACAATTATGACACTTTATTCTTAATGGACAATTTTTATATAAGTATATTTGCCCTCATCCATAATAAGGATTAATTTTTAAAGAAAAACTTTTTAACCGTGTTTCTTTTTTTCGACGGAGTGTACGTGTGAAATATCTCTTTCCTCAATTTTTGCAGTGCCATGGCGTAAATTTATTATTCGTTGACATTCTTCAGCTATATTTTGTAATGTGTTTCAAATCTTGTTCCAGTTTTGATAGTAGACGTGATCTTATTTTAGCGTCTTTTGGTGCTGTTAGTTCTTGTACAAATATGAGATATTTGAACATATCTGGAATGAGTTCACGGAGTTTGAAATTCCCACACTCTCTATTCACTACGCTTGCAAATTTGGTATAATAGTCTGTATCCTTCTTAGTCAGATTAAGATATTGCCAACATTTGTTAAAAAGTGAACTGCTTTCGCCAAAAATTTTAGTTAACAGAAAAATGGTTTCCTGAAACAAAATATCTCCTGGATTTTTTGGTAGTATGTAATCAGCATACTTTTCCTGTTCAATGGCTCCGAATTTTCTAAGCAGTAGTCGAACTTTTTTCTTTTCTGATCGTGTAAAACAGTCTTTTTGAAAAATATCCTCGTATCTACGAAAATATGCTGCAAATGTGACGTCTTCTTCTCTCCTGTACCTAAATTCTCCAATTGAGTTAATTACAGAATCTTGAGAAAATGAGTTAGAGTTACCTTGGTCACTTTCTCTTCAACATTTTTCTAAAAGTTTTGACTAACATTTCTCCTGTCGTTCGAGGTCTTCTCGATGCTCTTTTAGAATCTTTTCATGTCTTAACTACACTGTTTTTCGAGTCTTTCCACGTGATTTTCTTTTTAGTTTAACAGTTCCAACATAAAACTTTTCAGGTCATCTATGATTTTTTTCCTTTGGAGAAAAAAGAGAAAAAAAATTGCTGTTGTAGAATTGTTTTTTTCTACCTTGGTTAACTATTCTTTTCGTCTTCGTTCCTTATTTTGTTAATGCCGCTGAGGTCAATATAAAATTCTTTGTCGCTAATCTTTTATATCGTAGTCCGACAGTAAAAAGTAATGGAAACACGCAGGAGACAATATTGGAAATCAAGTATAATTTTATTTATTGAATAAAAAATGTGCACTGTTTATAGTCTTTTCAGACTAGTTCATTGTGTCAGTAAAGGGTATTTTTATCACTCCACAACATAGATATAGATATATATAGAAACACCATTGGCCTTATGAGTAGAGTGATCGCCATTGGTCTGGGAGGCCGGGGTTCAGACCCAGGTCGAGTCATACACAAGATTCAAAAAATGATAGTTGATGCCGCCTTGCTTAACACTCAGCATTATAAGATAAGGATCAAGGGTAAAGTGGAGCAATCCAGGGAAAGGAGTAGCGCCCTTCTCTACACCTCCGTGTAGTAGCTATTGAAAAGGGAGCCTTCGAGTAATCCTCGACTGCAGTCACCAACATATATATATATATATATAGAGAGAGAGAGAGAGATAAAAAGCTTCATTGGCAGATCAAATGTGGTATAATTTGGAGAGTGATCAATATCTGTGATAGAGTAATTATGCAATGATAATAAATATATATATGTTAGTTTTTATATATACATAATAGCACAGAGGCTTATCTGCGACCACTAGTTTCACGCGGTCTTATTACGACAATCATCAGGCAGAGAAAGAAAGATATTGGAGAAATCAAAAAAATAACAAAATACTGTCAAAAGAATGTTAGAGTTGTGTTACACTTTTTTGTGTGTGTGTGTGTGGATTATATTTGCGTATTGTTGTGTGTTGTATAAGTGTTAATATATGTGTATGTATGATGATACATGCGCCGCGCAGCAAGTTTGAGGTTGTATCCTAGATACATGGGTCACAATGGGTAGCGGAAATCGTGACAGACAAGGTTTTGACCGAATAATTTTCTCTGTGTGTGTGTGTGTGTGTGTATTCGTGTGTGCCTGTGTGTAGTGATGATTTTAAACATATGATCATCATTTCATTACGAAGAAAATAAACTTTTGATTTGAAAGCATAATAGACGAAGATGTGTATTACGTAAACATTATTGTAATCTATAATGGTACGTGCATAAGGGTATGTTAAATATACTTGTGTGAAGATGTATTTCTAACACCTGTTAACATTATGTTAGCTATATTTCCATGATATTTAAAAATACGTCGTTAGAAATATATATATATATATATATATTCTTTTTATATAAAAGAAAAAAATTCACTTCTTTCATGTCATTATAGATTTATTCCAGGTCGTGATGACCATGATCAGAGGTTGCACGAAAGAAAATTTTCATTTGGGTATTTTTATATAGCTTCCAGCGAGAATGGGATTGAAAAAACGGAAGTACGAATGCATATTTTGTCCATGATTTTAAATAAGTCACATGCCACTATTTAATTTTTTCGGGGTGAGGTTTTTTTTTTTAAATTGGGGTTAACGGGTTTTTTGTTTTCTGAAGGAATGTATAAACATTATATAAATGAAAATAATAATAGATATAATATCTCCTCCGTAAAAAATTTTCTTGATTAAAAAATATGATTGAAAAAAATAAATTGAAAAATTATTTTGATTAAAAAATTTTCAAACCCCATTCTCACTGGAAGCAATATAAAAACGCTAAATATGTGAATCTGTTGCGGAGCCGATAAGCACGTCGACCCCGCAAATGATTCAAGTTTAAGCGTGTGAATAATGGCAGCCAAAACGAATATAACAAAGGTGACAATTTATTGTCGTGTTTACAAGGGTACAAGTGTAAAGTTCGTGGTAGTTGTATTCGTGTCTTCAGCTAGATGGGTGATGTCGGTAGGTGGTATGGTCGAGTCGAAGAGAAGCAGCTAGATGATTGTTGCGGGTAGCTGATGTTGTCGAGTCGTTGAATGCAGCTGGACGATCGTTGCGGGTAGCTGATGTCTGTCGTGCTTGGTAAATCGATGTCCCGGTTTTGACAGTGCGTTTGGTTAACCGGGGGGGGGGGTCGATATATTTGCTAGTCCGTACAGCGAGTCGTACGTGGGCTAGATGCTGCAATGCTAGGGCAGTCCGTACAGCGAATCGTACGTGGATTGGATGCTGCATTGCTGGAGCGTCGTGGTCGAAGTCGGTGTTGGCAGCTTGGTCGCGTAGAGTCGAGCGAGCGGGATGACTAAGACTTAGCCGTGTCTTAGTACTACAGATCAAGTGAACGGACGGAGAAACCGTGGCTAAGGTTTGCTTAGCTTTAGCACCTACGAAGTCGAGCGAGCGAATCGGTGAAGCTAAGGCTTTGTCGTGCCCCTAGCTGTGCGGACGTATCAGAAACGATAGCTATGGCTTTTCCGTGTCAAAGCTGTGCGGACGTATCGGAGATGCTAGCTATGGCTTTACCGTGCCAAAGCTGTACGGACGTATCGGGATGGTAGCTAAAGCTTGGTCGAGCCAAAGCTGTACGGACGTGTCGAGACGGTAGCTATGGCTTTGCCGTGCCAAATCTCTGCACTATCGAGTGAACAGGCCTGAAGGCTGCAGCTAAGATTGGCGGCATCTTAGCGCTGCGCAGATAGTGAAGGGGTAGCTAAAGGCTAACGCGTGCATTTAGCGCTGCGCAGCCAATTGGACGAACGGACAAAGGCGTAGAAATAAAGTCCTTCTTTAGCATATAGGCTACTGAAGATAAATAATTCTATTTTTATAGAATTATTTCTGGCTGAAGTGTTTTGTAAATGTTGTTAAATTTAATTTATTCCCTTTTCTTAGGTGTAACGTCAGGTCAGGGTCGTAAAAGGGCTTCGTCATTCCCGGCCGTACCCGGATGTAATTTTTCTAGGGCGAGCAAGTAATCCGATCTGTTTACGTTAGTGAATAGGTCTCGACAAGGCCCTCTCCCTACATGATTGATCGTCCATCAGTTAGAAGTAGTAATCAGTCCGTAGAGGAAAAGTGACCTGTTCTATCAGATCTGGTTTACTGGTGAGATGGCGTTCGAGTGCATTTGTAAGGAGGTGTAGTGTGTCGTCGGTCCTCCAAAGATACCGGTTTAATACGATCGTTATAAACTGTGATTCTAATATATCTGCATTACCATGCGACAAATCCTATAGACATTTGTCAGGATTGTTTGTTGATAAAGTTTATGAAGGAGGTCGACAGTACTCAGCAATTTCTGAACTCAAAAACGCAATCTTAGACGCATGGGAAAACATACCCTCCGTTTAACTTGAGAAACAAGATAACCGAATTTTTGAGGTTATCAAAACTAAAGGCGGATCTACAAAATATTAAATAAAAAATTTGTCTTTATGTTCTATTGTTCTGCTCATTGGTCTTATATTCATATAAAAAATAAGTTTTAAAATTTAGTATAAATGCTAATATACATATGAAAAAAAGAATTGAAATTTCTTCATATTCTAAATTTGTCTTTATGCATTATCTTTCATATATCTGATTCTCTTAATTTAGAAATTGTATCGATATGTATAGAAATTTAGAAATATAGATATGTATATAGAAAGAGTCTATATATATACAGAGAGAGAGAGAGAGAGAGAGAGAGAGAGAGAGAGAGATGTATATATATTGATAGATATGTATATATATATATATATATATATATATAGGTTCCCTCACATTTCGACCCATACACTTGACCCATCTAATACCTCTACTCCCAAAAAAAAACACAAATGACACCACACCTGAAACACCGTAAATACTATTTTCCTCCACCAACCATCGCACCCATCGCAACATATGTACCACCTTCCTCTATTAATCCCCATATCCTTCTTCATACGCTCCCACAACCTGTTGACATTATGTTTTCATGGCGTTAGTAATAGGCCTCAACGCAGTACATTTATTTTATCTACTACGTACACTCCATCATTTACTACAATAACGTATAAGTCATATAACGTTAACACAATACAGATAGCTATTAAGAATAATCATCACAACCCCCCCACCTATTACACATACCTCCCAAACCGATCATTTATTTCCTTAATTTTGTAATGATATCTTTTTGCTCTTCAGTTATAATCATCATCGTACGTAAAAAAAAACATAGCCAATACTAACAATTATTGCAACGTCTTATCATTATATTCCTTACGTACGTACTATCATGGATCACAATGATATATATGCAATATATCACCAACACTTTATAACCAATACAAATTATTATTGTGATCTATCTCAAATCTCATACCAACATAAAATACCAATATTGTACAATATTCCATAGTATATTACAATACAACATATCCCTCCACCATGATATTTAAAATGATTCTGGCCTACCATACTACACTTGCCTATTTATGCTTAAGTAAAGTTGGCGACCGTAGTTGAGGGCGATCAGAAGGCTCCTTTTTAATAGCTACTACACCGAGGTGTAGCAGAGGGCACGACTCCTTTCCCTGGATTGCTCCACTTTACCCTTGATACGTACCTTATATTGCTGAGTGTTAAGCAAAGACGTATCAAGTACCATTTTTAAGTCATTGGTATGAATCGACCTGGGATTGAACCCAGGTCTCCCGGACCATTGGCGAACACTCTACCCACTAGGCCTTTTGTTCCTTAGTTATAATCACCTCCACATATAGAAATAAATAATTTTTCTCGGCTATACTGTAGCAAACTTTGCTATAACTGTGTTCTTCTATCGAGTAAACAACCTCAGGTTTCTAGCGCCGCGTATATATCTTCACATACACTAAACACCACTTACATATCCACACATAATAATACGAAACTATAACCCACACATACTTACAATCACACATAAAGATTTGTACACAATTCCAACTGTTTTTGACTGTATTTTTTTATTTTTTCATTTCATTTCGTTATCTGCCTGATGATTGTTGTTTGTAAAACTTCATGAAACCATGGTTGCAGACAAACTTCCTGGGCATTAAATATATAAATCTAATATATATTTATTTATTTTATATATTATATATATATATACATATATATATATATATAGATATGTATATACATATAATATATATATATATATATATATACGTATGTATTCATCGGCATATGTATGCACTTACGTATATGTATATCTATAGATATACGTACGTATGTTCTTAAATATATATATAAGTAATATATGTATATGTATGCATATATATATTTCCGTGCGTATGCATAAATTTGTGTATCTATATGTATATTGGTATGAATATGCATATATATTTAAGTATATACATATATATACATATACATATACATGTGCTTATATGGATGTACGTACCTATACACACATCTCTCTCTCTCTCTCTCTCTCTATATATATATATATATATATATATATATATATATATATATATATGCATATGTTCATGTACTTGGCGATATGTGTTTTTGTGAGTATATATTTATATATATATATCTATATATGCACGTGTCTGTTTTGTTTGGTTTCTTTGTTTAATGGAATATCCACCTTCGTGAGTTATTTAATACCAAAGCTATCCTTCTAGAACAGCGGTGATGCTATTTAACCCATAGCTGGGTGGATAAGGGGGTTCATACCTTCCCAAAGGGTATTTGTCCGAAAGTGAACGTAATAGCACGACTGGAGTACTATGATTCCGCATTCCATCGCTTTAACCATTACACCACGTGGACACCCCTCGTGTCTGCGTATATATGTATAATGTGTATATGTTTGTATATACATATGTATATATGTACTCGTGTATTTATTCCTGTATGTGTATATATGTATATAAATATGTTTTTATACTTGTGTATGCATATATACGAGGATCATTAAATAAGTTTCCAGACTTTTTTCGTATGGGCATTTTTATTGATAGTACACACATGAAACTCTAGTCCTCTTTGAAGTAATCTCCTCCGGCTGCAATCCACTTGTTATACCGTTCCAATAACTTCTGGAAGGCCCCATGGAAGTCCTCTTGTGTAAGCGTGTCAATGACCTTCGTCACAGCCTCTTTCATCTCCTCAAATGTTTCATAATGACAGCTTTTGAGCTTAGGGAATAACCAAAAGTCACAGGGAGCAAGGTCTGGACTATAGGGAGGGTGAGGAACTGTGTTGATGCCCATCTTGGTAAAATAGTCTGTGACAAGGATGGAGTTGTGGACTGGTCTGGGAGACCTGGGTTCAATCCCATTTTGAGTCATACCAAAGACTTTAAAAATGGTACTTGACACCTACTTGCTTAACACTCAGCAATATAAGGTATGTATCAAGGGTAAAGTGGAGCCATGCAGGAAAAGGAGTAGTGCCCTTCCCTACACCTCAGTGTAGTAGCTATTGAAAAAGGAGCCTTCTGGTCCCCTTGATTACAGTCACCAACTTTATTTACTTATATTGTAGCCGCATGAGGCCTCCACCATTTCCAGAGTAACTATTCATTGAATTGATGGAGTTGGCTACTAAGCCCATCTTTTTTAGCTTCAATAATACTATGTATCAACAAGTTGAAGGAATATCGATGAGTAGTCCTCTTGGACCCCTTAAACGTATTTGTGGGGTTTTTGCAACTACAGCTTTTTACAAGGTTCATAAACTATATTATTACATCCATGGTATTTTTGCTTGCTTTCCTTCATGTAATGAGGCATTAACTTTTTTTCACTGCCTAAATAACCTTCATCCATCTTTGATTTTTACTATGTAAGAAGAAAACAACAATATGTTACCTTTTCTCGACGTATTGGTCAAGAAGGCCCTTTCTTCCTTTATTACTAGTGTAAAAGTTGACTTTCTTTATACAAAGCCAACTTTAATAGGCCTATACATAACCTGCACATTGGCCGATTGGTAGAGTATTCGCCAATGGCCCGGAGACTGAGGTTTGATTCCAGGTTGAGTTATACCAAAGACTCAAAAAATGGTACTTGATGCCTCCTTGCTTAACACTCAGCATTATAAGATATCGATCAAGGATAAGTGGTGGAATCCAGGGAAAGGAGTAGCTCTCTCCCCTATACCTCAGTGAAGGAGGTATTGAAAAGGGAGCCTTTGGGTTGCCCTCGACTACCTCGTCAGCCAACATACTTTAATAACTATATATATATGTGTATATATATTTATATATGAAAACAATTATATTAAAAAATAAATTAGAAAATGTTTTCACTGAATATGAAATTTGTTTCAAAATTTTTTGCATAATTTCTTTTATGATGTCAGTTTGAAATATGCTTATAAAAAGTTTTTAAAACTTATAATTAAAACATATAATTCATATGTTCATTTATAAATGAACATAATTTTACAATATGAAAATTACATGTTAAATCACACTACCTCCTATAATAATTATTGCATTTAGTATATGAAATTTATATGCAAATTATTGGACAATGGTAGTTATTTATATTTAAGAATTTAAACAATTATTTTGGTTCTACCATATTAAATTTTGAATTTTTTCTGTGGTTTCACTTGGCAAATATCTTTTATGGGAGATGGGTAATTTTGTTGACCATTTAGGACTTTGTCAATTTTAAAGAAGAGACTTCAATAAAAAAGGTGCTGGGTTTTGACCAATCATATCAAAGGAAAGTTTGATAGAAAATATTTTATAAATCCATGCATTAGTTTTTTGAGTCACAGAGAATTCAATGTTAAATGCCATACTGGTATTAATGATACAAAGCATTTTTATATGATTCTTCTTGGGCTATTTTATAGAATAATCTGATCTTTTTATCTTCTGGATAATACTAAAGTTTATTGCTTTGTTGTTATTTTACTGGTTTCTTATCTCATTTTATATTTCTTGTTTCTTGGGGTACTGGGTGGAAGAGTATATTTTAAGTGAAGATCCTTTTAAAGTGCTTATTTCGTATTTTATTTTTATATTAACTAAAAACGTTTCTTGTTGTTATAGAAGAATCTAACTAATTTTTATCTTCAGGATAATGGTAATTTCTGTCTGGTCTACCATTCTTTCTTTGAATTCCATCAAAAGCTGAACTGGTTTCATGAAGAAATTGCTATTCTTTTACAAAACAGTCTAGAATGTCTCTTTAAATACCTATCAGCTTTTGACTAGAAAAGCTTCTTGATTTTTGGAGATAATGTGAAAATTCATTCTACGGTCTCAGATGTCCTCAAACACAAAAGACTGTAGCAAATGACTTTTATGGCCAATCAGATTCAATATAAGATTTTAACCTATAAAAAACAATTTTAATTTAAAAACTTTTAATTTATAACTTTTCAATGCAGTTTCAGATCTTTTATTTTCGATATCATATGTTTAACCAATTCTTTTATCATCTTTGATCAATATTTTAATGTTACCATAATGCTAAAAATGTTTGGATAACTTTTCTGTTAGGTTTGTAGATTCTGAATACAAGCAAACATACACAAAATATGCACTGCATTTCCCCAACATATGAAACACACATTTAGCATTCAAATTATTCTTTGCCAATATCTGATTTGCTGGTATTATGATTTGTGGCTTATCTACAAAATTTTGAGGGCTTGGATGGGTTGCAATGAGTAGTAGTTCCCTCCACCTCAAATACCTTTGTAAACCATCCATCTTATATGCTGGGAAATATGACGTTGATAATTAAGAGGTTTTATCAAACATTTGTTAAACAGGGTTTATTTTAATTCCTTTTTTTATTAGACTATTTCCATCATTTATTTTTTCTGCTGGATGAGGTTCACATAATAGACAGGGAAGCATATGGTAAATAAGATGGCTTAAAGAAGCTGAGCACATCATGTTTTTGTGAAATTTTTCAAAAACATTCACATTTAAATAAGTAAAGTAAAGTTAGCGACCATAGTCGAGGGTGACCCGAAGGCTCCCTTTTCGATAGCTACTACACCAAGGTGTAGGGGAGGGCGCTACTCCATTCCCTGGATTGCTCCACTTTACCCTTGAACCGTACCTTATAATGCTGAGTGTTAAGCAAGGTGGTGTCAAGTTCCATTTTTAAAGTCTTTGGTATGACTCGACCTGGGATTGAACCCAGGTCTCCCGGGCCATTGGCGAACACTCTAACCGCTGGGCCAATGTCCCGGTTATTTGCTCTATTGGCAGTTACAAATTAGATAACATTACTAATATAGTTTATTGGTATTTTTTCAATGTAATATAATTGTGTAGCATTTCGCCAATGGCCTGGGAGACCTGCATTCAATCCCAGGTCAAGTCATACCAAAGACTCAAAAAATGGTACCTGGTGCCTCCTTGCTTAACACTCAGCATTATAAGGTATAAATTAAGGGTAAAGTGGAGCAATCCAGGGAAAGGAGTAGTGCCCTCCACCACACCTTGGTGTAGTAGCTATCGAAAAGGGAGACGTCAGGTCGCCCTCGACTATGGTTACCAACTTTTGTTTACTTATTGCTTTGTCAGAACAAATCCAGACAAAAAGCAAAAATATTTAAATCAATAAATCTATTTAAGTGTTATTCACTAGGATTTTTATATTCATCAGTTTTGCTTGACTTAAATCTTACCAGCTTACTTTCAGTTTTATAACTGAATCATTTTTAATGTTGTAATCTGTTTTCATTCAAGTTTTGACCTTTGACACAATGTGGACAGATACTTCAACTAATATAATATAATCATACTCACCCAAATCCTTTTTAATGATAAACATCATCATGCCAATCCTGCTGTTATTTACAATTTACATTACAATTTTTAACTTTTTTTTTATCATTTGTATTAAGGTTTTTCTTGTCAGCTTCATTTTTAAACTTATTGAATTTGTTAACAATTCTAGTAGAAATCCCATGGAATACATGCTTATTAAGTATGTAATTACACACATTTAAAATATGAATAACTTTCTCGGATAAATCATTGTCAATTTTTGTTTTAGAATTTAGAAAAGAAATAATACATATGCTTGACAAAAATAAACCAAGTACAACAAAATATGATAATAAAAAAAATATTAAGGATTTTCAGACTATTGTCTTCATCTTTTTTGTTATTTCCACAATGTTTCAGCCATTATGTCCTATGGACTTCTTTAGATGTTTGTCGAACTTGGGAACCTACATGGAACTTCGAACTATATCCTTTATTAAATCCATGGGGGTCGCCTGTTCTGATTTTGTTGACCATAACTGAGTACAAGTGTTAAGAATTCCTGTATTGTTACTCACCTAAAGTCAGGATTGAAGCTGAAACCTCCACATAATTGTCTCCTTAGAAGCTTAGGGAACCAATGCCTATAACTGTTATGCTATGTGTCCTGCTGGATAGTTGAGTGGATTTTTGGGACTTATAAACTTAATGTTCTTACTTGACTAGGATTACTACTATTATGTATGATTTTTTGCCTGTGCTCATATTCATAAATTTGAATTCAGAGTTTTTCTACTCTTAGACTGGTTGCCATACCGAGGTTAAAGAACCCAGACTTCCCTACTATTTACCTCTTGCTGGAGGAAGATTAATTGGATTCATATCTTTCCCAAGGATGCTATGTGAAATGCAAACAGCGTCATCTAGGATTTGAACTTTGGTTGCTGTGTCCATTTCCTACAACAATAACTGTTATACTATGAGAACCTAAAAACTTTTTTATGATTGACTAAAGTCTTTCTTTAGTAATAAATGACATTTTCCCTTTTGATGTAGAATTGATTTTTAAAATAAAATCTGTCTTTCTTTAGCAATATATTTAAATCTTAAAATCAAGCAAACGGAAGCTTTACATAAATAACATTTTCTCCTTTAATGTAGATTTGATTTTTAGAATAAATCATTCGCTTTCTGAAGACACCACGTTTCTGCCAGTTTTGTTTTCTATATTCTCTTTTTATTTTTCATTAGGTCAGATTTCATTCCATAGAATTCCTCTAGTTTAAATGATAAAATATATTCTGAGATAAATCCTTGTCAACTTTTGTTTTAAAATGTAGTAGATAACACACATGCCAAACAAAAATAAAGGAAATATTATCTTGTAATTTATGAAAAAAAAATTAATGATTCACTTTCATAGTGATTTACAAAGCTTAACTTACTTTAACACAAAGTCAGATGTATGCAGTACCTAATGAGAATTGAAATCACTAACAATGATCTGCTTGCTAACAATTAAACCATAAAAGATATCACTTTTGTTGGTAAATATATTTATCTTATTTTTGGAGAAAAAATTAACTTTTTAGGTTAGTAGTTCAGTTTATGATAAGGCTAACATTGCTAGCTTATAAGATTAAATTTTTTAACACTCCTTGTGAGTAAGTATAAAAACTATCAAGAATGAATCAATTTTAAAAAAATGAAAATAAGCTATTAAGAAGAAAAAAATAATTGAAAAAGAATAATGAAATAGTTATTTATTTTCAGTCTTATAATAACCTGTTCCCTTTTTTTCTTTTCTTTTCTATTTTTCAAATCAATTTTTAAATTTAAACTGACAATTAAATCCTTTTAGGAAAAGGTCAATATGTTTGTCAAGTTATATATCAGGCTAGTCAGAAAGCTGTTTGGGGCTACAGTTCTAGCTTGACCTTACAATGAAAAGCTTGTTTTCTGTGGGGCATACCCACAGAGAGCACCTGCCTCTTGTCTAAAAGAACAAGGATCAGGTTCATAACTACTGGTGGTGGATGACACTAATGGAGCCAAGCAACTTTTAACACTTCTCTCGGACATGCAGCTATGTGCAGGATAGTTTCTGCCGAAAAATGTGTCCTTGTTTCACATTCAGCCTGTGGTGGGTGTGTTCGTTAAATACCATTTAAGGCCTCGAGGATCAATTCTGGTTACACATTGAAGAGGTTGACTTCTGAAAGCATTCTAATTCTCTGCATCTAAACGGGAAAGAGTCAGGTTCATTGCCAGATGATTAAAGCATCTTTGAAAAAAGGAAATGCCAATAGGATCAACTAGTTTTTAGAACTGCCTTTGATCATGCATCTGTGTAAGAGTGGTACTCCATCAAAAAAGTTTAGCTTGTATCACATCTTACCTGAAGTAACCATTGTTTGAGGCAGAGAGATGAATTCCATGACAGAGTAGCTAACATGTGACATCATAGTTTGCAATTTCAAACTCCAGTTGTGCTATTATATTCACTTTTGGACTAATATTCTAGGGAAAGATATAACCCTCCTTATCCCCCATCTATATGTTAAATAGTATCTCTATTGTTGTTCTACAAGGATGGCTTTGGCATAGATAACCTATGAAGGTTGATATGCCATTAAACAAAGAAACCAAAATTGAGACAGGAAGAAGTGACCCAATTTTATGTAGGACCTGAACTTTGAACAAAAAACACAGACACAGGAGTTTTATCTATATACATAGATAAAGAGCAAGCTAGACCTGTGGAAATTTCCTGGGTTTTGCCAAATAATATATTGTTATTACTCTTGCAACTACTGATAGAATAAGGCTATTATATAAAGTGTATATACATTGTATCTATTCATTTATCTGGGAGTATATTGTGTGCATTGCAGGATGACTAATAATGTTGTTTTCCTCAATGGTTTTCTGAAAATATAGATAATACTAATTCTATCAAAATTAACTTTCATTCAACTCATTGTTTTTTTTATTGTTTTGTTTATCTTAATTCAATTTATGCTGTTGTTCTCTGAGTATTTTTGTTTTTAAAATATCTAATAAAATTTGATGCAGAAATTTTGAGAAAAAAAATCATTGAATTTGGGGTGAAGAAGTTATCAAGTGAGAAATGGACAAATGCTTATGTCAGAATGTTTCAGTAGCAATAAGATGTAGTAAGAATAAAGTTTTAAAGAGAGTGGATTGTAGAGAGGAGAGGTTAAAAAAACATTTGTGCTGTCTAGTTTTATCTCTCCTTCTCTCTCCTCATTTATAAATATATAACTATCATTCTCTCCTTTTCCCAGTGATACACACCTTACACTTTTAAGCATGTAGGGGCAGGCGAAGTTTAAATTTAAAAATTGATTTGAAAAATAGAAAAGAAAAGAAAAAAAAAAGGAACAGGTTATTATAAGATTGAAAATAAATAACTATTTCATTATTCTTTTTCAATTATTTTTTTTTCTTAATAGCTTATTTTCATTTTTTAAAATTGATTCATTCTTGATAGTTTTTATACTTATGAATCAATTAATTTACAAGAAATATTAAATAGAACACATTTCTTATTATATTATGATTTTACTCCCTTCACCCGGGCAATGCTGGGTAGCCCTTCTTGTCTAAAAAATTAATAAATGTTCATAAGTTTACCGTATGGTACATTTGAATGGTCATTTTTTTCCTCATATTTTCTCAATTTCAAATTCTTTTTCCCTTTACTCTTTTTGATTGACTGATTTGAATAGCACATCAACCTGTCTAGGGTTATTTTATGACTAAAGATTAGGGAATTGTGTTCATACTATGTTCATATTCACATTTTTTGTGTAGATATTTCTAAAGAATTTTTTGGCTCACAATCCTATCAAATGCAAATAATTTTCAACAGATCTATTTGATCTATCAATGGGACCCTAATAGGTATAATCATTCCAGATCAGAGTGGACTTGGGAGTGATGACAATGAAGAGATACTCCAGATTCCCAGATCTCTAGAACTGTAGCCTCTCCATCAGATACAGTTCAGTGTCATACTCAGGACACAATGGTTTGTTAACTTGGCTAAATATAAAAAATTAAAAAATTTGGTTTCTTGAAAAAATAATTTGAAGATAACTGAATTATACAACAATGAATTGAATAGTGCAGTTTTGATTTTTGCAGGATTTGATATAATACAGTCAATAGTAATTTTGCTAATCTTATATAGGCAGTTGGCCAGAGAGACACGCTTGAAGATTTTAAAAAAAAGAAGAAAATATTTTTGCTAACTTTAGAAAGTAAAGCTTTTTCAAATATAAGCAATATTTTATTTCATTTTTTAAAACTTTTTTGCAGATTATAGATGATTCTTATTTATGTGTATTATTTATGAAGAGTAATAATAGAAATAGAATTTCATCTTCTAATGATTTTGGAAACATAAGGAATAAAAATAAAAATGCAGAACATAAGGAAAAAAACCTACTTAGTATGTATTTACCCAACCCCTTCCTCAAGGTAAATTTTTTAGCAGAATACAGTTGGTTTGAATTTCGAGTTTACCTTCTCTTAGACCAGTTGCCATGCCAAGGCTAGAAAGCCTAGTCTGTTCAACTATTTATCCATAGCTTGGGTAGAAATGATGGATTCATGCCTTTCCTAAAGATATTAGTACAAAGTGAAATGTGAACAGCTTATTCCAGGATTTAAACTTAGCTTGCTGAGACCATTTCCTATGATGATAATCATTATGTTATGAAACCCATTAAAAGATTCCGCTCGTAAAACAAGAAATAGAATCGACATTTGCTAATAATGTTCAAATGATTTTTCCTTCAAATTTTCACTTAAAAATATCAGGATAATTATTGTACACTGACTGACACCATATTTTAAGATCCAAATATTGGTGATCCATTGTCAGTGATGGTACTGTAGTTTCCATTGAAAATTGTTTTTTATGGGTGGAGTTGCTAGCTCCATGGACCCTGGTTTTGAAATCAGTTTTTACTTCTTGACTGTTTTGCTTCTCTACAAGGCTAGTGAGCCCAATTTGTGCTACTGTTTTACTCACATCTGGAGATGGATTCATGCTTTTCTCTTGTGAAATTCAAGCAGCCTTGTCCATGATTTGAACCCAGTTTTCTGAGTGCATTTCCTTCATTGATAAACTGTTTTGCTATCTGCATCTCTGAATATCATGTGCCCAAACATAATTCAAGAAATGCACTTTGTTTTGTTGAAGAATTTTAACCCATTTTATCTGAGTAGTGCTTTAAGGTGCAAAATTAAACCATCATTTATTTTCAGGGTCTGAAATAGCGTAGGGAAATGTGAAGACCCTCATCTATTTGTCTTTGATTTATATAATATTTTTTATGAGGATTGAAACCAGTCCAATCAATTTTACTCTCATCATTTTTTGAACCACTTGAAATGTCTTGGATATAATGGGTTAATTTATTCTATCAACTTTTTTTTCGCAAAATTATATGATTGTTTTGTGTATACATATTTTTTATGATAATGTATACCTAAGAACATTTTTTTAAAATTATATAAGAATTGCATTTTTACAATATGGTGTTATGTAATGAATGAATTGAAGATCATTTGTTCTAAATCATACAACTTTCTAAACATTTCTGAACCAGCGAGCCCAATATTTTAAGCCCTGTACTATTTTGCAATTTACAAGAACTTTGATATTTCTGTTCTAGCACTATTTCATTATACACTGTAAGCCTAACATTTTGGGCTGAGTGCTATTTTACTATAGACTGTAAGCCAAATATTTTGGGCTTGAAGAGATCACATCAGATACTAATAATAAAAGATTTAATATAGCAACCATTCGCAGCAGGAGTGCCTAATATATCAATTGCCATCAACCAGTAAATCACAAAGGTAGAGTGAGTAGATCATACACCATTAAAAAGATGTTTTTTTACACTCCTAATCTAACTTCCTTATTTGCGGGAGTCAACCTTTTCCCATATGAAGATTATTAAATCCAAATACCATTCCACCATGTCTAATGATCATTTGAAAACCTGCTTGAAGCTGGCTACCAGCAATTAATGTTTGGAATATGCAACTCTGTTTGACACCATTCAGTACAAGCCATCAAGCATAGTGACCATAATTGTATTGTACCGTAAAGGTTCTTGTCCAGGACTATGGAACCTTGGTTGTCTCCTTCATCAGAGTAAGGTCATGACCATAAAAGTATTCAATTGTATTGTGCTGTGAGAGTTCATGCAGTGATGCAAAGGATGTGAACATATATTGTATATATCAGTTATATTCTGTACGTATAGGAACAAGTATTTAGCATTTTTAATACAGATAGATCATTTTGACCTGGTCATTAAAAAGTAGCTTGCAAGCCAAAAGAATGTGACCACTCATGATTCACTGCCCTTTTTTTTAATTGAATGAAGGGATAACTTTAAACAAAGATTTCCATTCATTCAAGGGTAAAGTGTAAATGTTTTGTGCTTAATTCTTTTTTTTTTTTGCAAATCTTATAGCCACAAATTAAAATGAATTAAGTGTTTCTTCTTTTTTTATTGTATGATTGCTGGAGGAATTTATTCAAAGCACTAAAATTTTATATACCTCTTCAATTGTAAAATTTGTGATAAGCATATTTAGAACTATAAGTATGATTTTTTTCTTTAATGATAATCTTTTTAATGTAAAATCAAATTCTGAAATCTTAACTAACCTTATCCAAAATTCTTGAAACCAAGAGTGCACAACATAGGGATTTTTTCCTTGTGATCCTTTTCAAAATCCACCCCTCCAAGAAAATTAATTTTCTGTCAGGATTAACAACAGTTCTTGAAATTATAGATTCTATCTATGAAATAGTTATTAGGATGAGTCAAAAGTTTTGCAATATTTTGGTAATGTGAGGCACAATTTCACAGCTGCAGATGTTTTTTCCATGGTCATAAAGGTGACAAATGACAATAGACTGTGAGATACTAATTTTGCCTGATACTCTCTGAGTGCTACTTGCTGGATTTGCTTCTATTGCTTGGAGAACATCTCTGGAATCCATGGTTTTAGACTTACTTGACTTTGCCTGATAATTGAGATTCTTGCAACTTGAATGAAATTTCTTGAACTATCTGATAACTGTACTGTAATCAACTTCATCTTCATATTTTGCACATCAAATGTTTTTGGTTGCTTCTGCAGCAATATGGCCCAGTTTGAACTCCTAAAGGATAAGTTTCCCAATTAGACTATGTTGCACGTTCATCTGTGTGGCTTATAAAATCCTACATAGAACGAAGCAATGCATAGCATATCAATGCACTTGCTATCACAATACTATCAAACACATTAGGTACCTCTCTTGGCTTTAACTAATGAGGTCATATAATATACATGCCACAAATGAGTACATAACAAAATATTGCAAATTTTTTTTATTTGGACATTTAGAAGAAAAAGTTATATTCAATTAGACTTGATGACCTCTTTAATTTCATTGTCAATCACTTTTCAGTTTTTTCCTTTGGATAATCAAATCTCTTCTTTGTGTCTATCATTTTGATTAATTCCTTTTTTGGACTTCCTCAGATGTACTACTTGTACAGAAAGAGAGGGTCTCTTTTTCCATCAGTATAAAGCAAGAAATGCCAATAAACTGAAATTTAATATTTTATTATTTTATATTTTATTATTGATATCAATTTTGACTTGTATTTTCTATCATCTTTTTAAATTTTTAGTTGTTTTTATAATGAATTATTGTCTTCACAATAGTGCCATAAATTACTGTCAAAGAAATAATCATTTAAGTTGCAATAAAAAAGCAACTAATGATGAATGAAAATGCTAGTTAAAATTAATTATGATAATGAATGACAATGCTTTATCTAAAAATTAAATAAAACCTTCCTTTTTTTTAGTGATCATTTCCTATTGTGGACATTTGTCTTCCTCCTCAGATTTTCTTGTTGATTATCTGTTATACAGTTCACCTCTGAAGGGATGGGAAAAAAGGGCTCTTTAAATTGGAATAAAATTTTTTTTTTTTTTTATGTATTGAATATCACTTTTTCACTTGTCTGAACCACTTTTCCTGAAAAATCATTGGAAGTTTTTGGTACATGTCAAAAAAATAAAAAGTAAAAAAAAAATGGAAAAAATTAAGAAAAAAATGGACAGACGCTCAAAAACTTGCATTCAAGTTCATCATCTATTTTTTTCTCTTTCTTCTTTTTTTCTTCTTCTTCATCATTGTAGTTGATGGAAATGCAACATTTTTTGTATATTATGTTGCTTTTTAAAGCAAAAGAAAAATTTAATTTGATATATGAAAACAGATGAATATTTTTTGAAGATGGAACTAGAATTTTATAAGGTTTGTAAACCTGAAGAAGACTGTTGAGTGGATTAGCAGAAATGTGGTAATAACAAAATGAATGTGATAAATAATCTGAAAAACATTTTGAATGATAATGAACCTTCTCAAATTTTAAACAAATTGTGCGCTTGAAGAAGGCTGAAGAGTAGATTGGTTCAAATGTGGCACTAAAAAAATGAATGAATTCAATAGTTTGAATAACTTTTGAAATTGTGTAACATGTAGAATGGATTTGGGAGAAACATTATGGTTAATGACAAAAAGAAAATTGTGCACTTGAAGAAGAAGGCTGTTGAATGGATTGGCTGAAATGTGACACTAAAAAAATGAATGAGTTCAATAGTCTGAACAACTATTGAAATTGTGTAACATTAAATAAAAAAAAAACCCTAACATGTATTTTCAGTCAATGATTAATTGACATTGAAAAACAACAATTGTTTTTTTTATTCCTTTTACAAGAATCTTATAAATAGTTAGGTTTTATGGTATATAAATCCGTGTGGGTTATTTAATGTCACACACACACACACACATATATATATATATATACACGTTTGATTAAATAGAACAGACACAATATTTCTGCCTATTTCATTGTTGATCTATTCAAGTTTTCATGTGAGTCACTTGGCTTCTGGATGGAAGGAATTCAAGAAGGCACTGTATTTTTCTCAAATACTTTTGGTTTCAGCTTGAGCCATCTTCAGGAGAACAGTGATGAGTCATATACATTTATATCAAGAGTAGGAGGTAAGAACAAATAGGAGGGGAATTTATGGAAGAAAAGAACTTTACTGGAGGCAAAAGGAAAAGTGTTAAAGGCATTTCAGAATGTGGCTGCTAAATTCAAAATTGATCTTGTTAAAGGAAGATTTGTTAACCTTTATATAGAGAACTTCAAAAATTTGGAGTTTTGTTTGATTTTTCTTTGTTGTTTTTTTGTGTAATATGGAGATGTTTTCAGTTAGAATTTTTCTGTATTTGTGAGAGGGATATGAATATGTTTTGAGGTGTCGAAAGATGGAACTAGTGTCAGATAGGTGAAGTGTTAAACAGCTTGACGAAGTTGTTGTAGTCAGGCCAATGGAGGTACTTACTTTATTGGAGAAGGATTCTCCTAAGGCCAAAAGAATTTGGGAAACATATGATGCCTTTTTTCATTCCATCCAGAAGTCAAATGTCTCATATGGAGAGTTGAATAGCTCAACAATAAAATAGGTTGAAACAAAGTGTCTGTCCTATTTAATCAAACATGTTTAAAAGAGGTAATCCTGCCTAGATATATATATATATATATATATATATATATATATATATATATGATTTGTAAGCAAATACTTTGTAGGTAACTTTATTTTCAAATGAGTTAGTGCTCATTTGTTTGCACAAAGTTAAATGGTTTCAAGTATTGCTATTTAAAACTAATAATTCTATCAAACATTTGTTTGCACATAGTTAAACGGTTTCAAGTATTGCTAATAACACTGGTTTACAAAAATAAATTTTTGGTCTGAGGCAAGAATGGGGATAGGTATTTTTGTTAATTTGGGTGAGATGAATTCAAATTTATAAATAGTTTTGCTCTATCACCTCTAGTTTTCTGGCTTTTAAATAGTCTCATTTTAGTATAAACAGAGAATATATGTGCATATTTCATGAGTTGCAGCAGCTTATAACAGATAAAACAGGATAGATAAAGAACACTGATTGAATCAATATACTTGGATGACACAATTACACAATTCATAGTACCACAGACAGTCAAAAGTGTGTTTTCTTAGATGATCTGGTGTATTTTGCCTCTGGGATGTCATGCAAGAGCATCCAGCAGAAGTCTCCCATCATGCCGGGGTTCCATTTGCCTTGATAGTTGCTCTCCATCTTCGTAATGTCTTGGTGGAATCTTTCTCCATGCTCATCACTCATTGCTCCAAGGTTTGGCGGGAAGAAGTTGAGGTGGAAATGGAGAAAATGAATCTTGAGTGACATTCGGCACCCCATATCCTCATAAGAATTTAGCAACTTCTCAATACAGGCTTGGTAATCTGGTACGCGTGTGTTACCAAGGAAGCCACTACAGACTGACTTGAATGCTTCCAATGCTCTCAGTTCCTTTAAGTAAAGAAGTTCCTCAAAATCAGTATCTTTCAGCACTTCTCGGATCTGAGGTCCGACAAAGATGCCCTCTTTGAGCTTAGCAGCACTAAAACCTGGGAACACAGTAGACAAGTGTTGGAAGGCAGCACCATTTTTGTGCAACGCCTTCACGAAATTCTTCATCAAACCAAGCTTGATGTGAAGAGGAGGAAGAAGCACCTTATTCATGTCCACCAGAGGATTCTCCTTGAGGCTGTGTTCACCTGGAACAAAAGTACTTCTGGACCCCCCAGTCTTTCTGCTTGTAATGCTGGGATACAGTTCAACTATCTCAGAGACAGAGAAAACAACAGTACTTTGTGAAGCCCGCTTGCATACCCATAAGAAGACCAATGACCTTATTTGTTCTGATTCCTGAAACTGGTGATCCTTACATCTTCCTGGACTAGGTTCCACTGTTTAAGCCAAGAAGCCAAGAGCTCTGACTGCTGTTTTGACTGATACAAATCACAAGCAAGATCATTCAGGTCTTCTTGATTGATCAAGGTGTGGCTCATTGCCATTTTTTCCTGAATATGTCGACTCAGTATCTTCCAAAGATATTGACTCGGCAGAATCCTCCCTTGAAGGCATTTCTTCATCTGATGAGGAAAGAAGATCCTTATTTACTGGCAGTGTGGGTACAGGAAGATCATCTGAATGGGGAATGGGTCTCATAGCAGATTGAAGGTTGGGATATTTGATCTTTTTCCTAGAAGATGCATTGAAACCAGTTATATTAGTTAAACAAAAATAACAATCATCTGCGTGGTTTCATGGCTCTCTCCAAACCATCAGGACTGCAAAGTTGAAAGCCACTTTCTTGCCATTAAACCATGCAGTTAGTCCATTGTAGCAGGGTTTACAACAGATGTGTGGAGCCCAAGACTTGTCCTGATCACCAATTTTTCAGTCAAAATAGTGAAAGTAGGCGGTTCTGAGAAGGGAAGTGATGGTTCGACGCTGTGCAACTGTTGTGAAGTCCCCACACACATAGCAGAAAGAATTGGCCTTGTTGAGGCATCCTCAACATTTTGACATGCTTGAAGCCATTGGAGAATCTGAAAATCTAACAAAGTAAACTAAATGTGCATTTGAAAATGTAATACTAATATTTAGTAACCCAAAAGATGTGTAACACGATAGTTGAGGGACACCAACCTCCTGCGCCGCCTGCAAGACAACCTCTTCCAATGACTGCCAGAGTGTGGATTGAGACCTGCTGCTTTAAGTGTCAAAATCCGTCTTGATATATATATATATATATATAATGTAATGCTATCACTTACATTTAGTGCATAATAACTAAAAAATAAGCCATAAGTCTCACAATATTAGAATTAACCTGAATTCATATATGCCTTTATGTACCGTATATGCACAAAATGCACACTATGCATATCTAAAAAACTAGAGGTGATGAGTAAAAACGGATTTCAAATTTGAATTCAGCACCCTCAAATTAGGTTAAAACGGGTACTTTTGTGCTTGCCTTTATTTCTTTGTCAACCAGTGTAATTTTATTCAATATTAATCATTTGTTTGCATACAGTTGTATGGTTTCAAGTGTAGTAAATGATTGAAAAATTCTATTTGACCCAAAGGTGGAATCCTAACAGGTACTACCACTCTAGGTCAGAGTGGACCTGAGAGTAATGGCAATGAAAGAGTACTCCATGTTCTCCAAAGCTCCAGAACTGTAGCCTAACCATCTGATGGTTTAATGCTATATCCTGGACTCTCATTGGGAGGAGAAGGTGGGGGTCTTACTCTTCTGCAGTGGTGCAGTCAGTGTATTCTACATATCCAGCCGATAAGGTGGTATTTAAGTAGAAAAGCAATGAAATTAACTGGCGTCAAATAGTTATTAACTAGAAATATCATTTTATTATTTGCAGTGCAATTTTATAAGACTTGTTAAAAGTTTGTCAGTATTTTAGTACATGCTAGTTTGAAGTGTGAATATCATGTGACCTAAGCAGTTCAAACTATAGTGAGTGCACCAACTGTGTTTGGTGCATTGCTTCCTGCTGTGTGTGATCTGAAAGCAGCACTGATGACCGTACAATGTAATCTAGTTTTGGAATTTATGCTTTATGAGTTCAAACTGAATCATAACACCACAAAAACAGGCAAAAACATTTATTGTGTAAAAGGTGTAGTTGATCACACTCCTGTAAATTGATAGTTCAAGAAATTTTGCTTGGGTTACGAGAACTCTGACAGTCAGGTAAGGTCAGGTTAGCCTAAAATGATGGATTCCAAGGCTATGCTCCAAGTCATAGAGGGAAAATCTGGTGAGTAACATTCAGAGAGGATCAGTTGAGCTCAGCATCTCATAGTCCAGTTGGGTTTTGTCATTTTCATGACCTAGACCGAAGCATCTGAAGCTGCCTAATTGTGCTTCACATTTCCAAAATATAGCAAAACTTTTAACTTACCCTTGTAAAACTAGCTGCACCCATGGTATTGGATGTTTGGTGTTGGGAAAAATGTTTTAGTTGAGTCCCCACTTTCCAAGGACTAATATTAGCATTAGTATATCTGTTATATACTAACACTGAACACAACAGAAAGACAACATAAACTCATTTGTACATACCAAGAATGTTTAACATTTTGTATGTAAATATACCTACGACTTGTATATGTATTATTTCCTTTTAATACATGTCCCAACAGCTAGAATTATATTCATATTGTTTCATGAACAAGCAGTATGTAAAAGAGATCAAAATAGAAAAATGGTTGGTAAGATATCCATGTATATTTACCATTCTCTGACTGGGGTTAGAGACAAATCAATTGTTCAAAGACCAACAGTGAAAAGATTGTGATTTAGTTATTGAAACTGTCATGTGGCCTCCTACTGGCCCTGCAAATCATCTAAGGGAGATAATTATTTATTGTACCCCTACACATGCAGAATAATTGTATGAATCCAAACAATGAATAACATTTTGAGATAGATTGTCAATTTCTATTTTAAAATTTAGGGAATTCATTACATTGAATATATCTACCAAAAAAAGAAATGAAGATTTGGTTTTGTTCAATAAGTAGCTCACTTTTGTTGATAAATATCTTGTTGGATAATTCTTAGCATAAGCCATAAACAACATCTTATCTGAAATATATAACCATTGACATTGCATTTTGTGAAAAATGAATCTTATTACTATAAAATGCCATTTAATACCCTATTTCCTGCAAGGAAAGAACATATAGGTGATTTTGCATATACCTATTTGGAACTTTCTTGATTGTGTAATCTTTGTTGAATCAGGACTTGATACCAATCATTTGTTCAGTAACTGGATCTAAACCATTTTCACAAGTTTATTCTATTAATATGTCACACCTTCTGACATATACTTATTTCTGTAAGAAATTTACTGAACTTTTTAGGTGCGTGGTTTGATTTATGATGATAGCTAATGCTGTCAGGCTTTGAAAAGGTTAAGACTGATAATACACTATCACAGTCAAGAATATCTATAAAACTTATCAGTAAAAACAACCATTTATTTAGAAAAAAGATTATTTAAAAGTAAGATTGAAAATTAATGAAAAACATTTTTACTGATATTTAGTTTTATTTTTTCTTATAATTTGGTCAAGTGCATCTACAGGTTGTTAAAACAGTCATATGATATACAGCTGCTCCTGGACGCATAACAGTATCCATAACACCTGGATGCATAACAGTATCCATAATTCTGAGAGTCACTTGAGTCAAGGAAGAACTGAGGTGACTAGTATAACTTGGAATTATTACTCCTGTTACCAAACCAATGGATTGGTACAGTCATATAATCATCTGAAGTCTGATGATATATAGATCTGCATAGATTCCAGGCCCATGAACCAAGCCTTGAAGCATGGATAATATCAATGACTCACAATTGAAGAAATGCTACCAAAGTTAACAAATGTGAAGTACTTCACTAATGTAGATGTTGCATATACATACTAGTTGTATATCAAATCCAATCATTTCACTATTTTCTAAATAGGAGTTGGTTGGTATTGATGAGTTGAACTCACCTTTGGGATCTGAGTGAGTTCCCAAATATTTTAGAAGTATAATCATCTCACTCTTGATAGTTTGAATGGAGTCATATGCTTTGGTACATCTCATTAGGTGTTACGACTTCATATGATTGTTTCTCCAGGTGAAGGACATAACAACTTTCTTTAATAGAAACACCTTTATAACACCCCCCCACACACACTTTAACTTTCTTATATGAGCACATTAGTTAAAAAGATGAACTTGAACAAGCAGCAGCTGACCATGATACAAATCTCTAAAAGTGCTGCCTAAGTGATACTGAGAGAAAGGGATCAAGCTGAATGAGGAAAAAAAAGCACAGCTTAAGCAATTAGATATCAGCTTCAAGGGTTACTTCATAAAATGTAATGGTCTACTCCCAGATCCCACAAAAATTGATGCAATCACTAAGTTGAAGCTAGTTACTTTGGTCAAAAGAGTACAGCAATTCTATCGAATGATTATCTTGCAAGGTTTCCACTATGACTATCCACAATCATGGAAACTAAATAACAGCCAATTCACAATTGGATGTGGTCTTGCATACAGGACACATCATTAGCAGAAATCAAGAAATTTGTCACAGGAGCAATGGTACTCACCTAGAGTACTTGAAAGAGGACCTTTATTATCCAGTATGATGTCAGTTCAGAAGGACTTGGTGCTACTCTACAGCAGCAAGGAAAGCCTATTGCATATTCAAACAGCAGAAATCTGTTAGATACAGAGCAGATATATGCATAGATTGAAAAAGAGATGCAATTGTATTCTCACTGGCAAAATTTCACCTGTACATATATGAAAAAAAACAAACAAACAGATATCCATACTGATCGCAAACCACTGGAAGCCATAGCAAAGAAAACCCTTATGACTGTGCCTAAATAGCTATAAGTGATGCTACTGTGTACTCAGAAATATGACATCAACATTTGTGTACATCAAAGGAAAATATACTTGGATCAGTGACAAGAAGAATTTCCAGATTGAATTTGAACTTGACAACATAGTTTTTTCCTGATCTGTGATAAAAGGCTAATTTAGATACACAGACCAAGATGAAGTGTGTGATTAACTCACACAGACCATAATAAAGGGCTGGACCACAGATAAAGCAGATCTCCTAACCACTTTATTCCTATACTTTCATATTTAGGAGGAGATATCAGGTCTGATTACTCTCATTTTTAAATGCAAGAGAATTCTCATTCCTCCAAGCCAAGAGGAATGTATGATATATTCATTGCACATAAGTATCTATGGATGGATGCAGTGTGTCAGAGAATGTTTTTTCTGGCCATTAAACATACGGAAATACATCTCCACATTTGGGACTTGCTCTAAGTTCATGATAGAACAACTTAAAGAGACCTTAATGTCGCACAAGCGACCAGATCACCCATGACAAAAAGTTGGCATTGATTTTATTTGAGTTTATGGGAAATTGACTGATTTCCATACTAAAAAGATTAATTTTTGTGCAATAAAATCAACTTGATAAGCTGTAATTTTTGTAACTGTATTTTTGCATTTATTAACCAACTGTAACATACTCATATGCAGATGCATGCAGAAATGTATTCAACACAATAAAGATGAGCGGACACAGTTCTTTAGAAAAATATACCTCTCACTTTATTTGAAAGGGTTCGAAAGGGTTACGAAAGGTATTATTGTGTGAGAGGTGAGTTGGAGACTGAACAGAACTGCAACATATTGAACCCCACTCTTCTGACCATGGCAGCATTTCTTTGCCGTTCTCCTAGGCTGCTCAATAGGGGGCCTAGAGGCCCAGCCTCTGCTGGGACATGGTTCTCATTCCAGCATCTTCTCTCCAACTGATCTGAACTTCCTATCACCGGGGTCATATAACAATTTGACACCCATCTACTTCCTGCGAGCATCACAATTTGCACTCAGTTCAACCCCTCAACAGTCAAGGTCACCCCCTGATATCTTTGACCGGATGCACCTGTTATTTACACAGGTGCATTTCTTCTTTTGACAGCTTGGTCGGAGTCAATATGTTACACAACCAGCATGTACACACTAGTTTTAAAGTTTCTTTGAAATTTCCTGAAGACAATATTTGACTTGCCACAAAAAATTTAAAGGATCAAAATCCAAAATAATCTACGAAATCTTTTCCCTCCAAAATTGTTAAAAATACATTTTTTAACCAATTAGAATTATAGATAAATCATCAACTTTTAATCTAATTTTGAGCCTACCTCAATTTTGTAAATAGTGATAAAAATAATACACCAGCAGCTGATTTTATGGATTTATTCTGGTGTCTACTCAAAAATTTCTGGTTTATTTCTTTTGAGTAAAATCTAATATTTTTTCCTTCAAGAATACATTTAATTTCAACATTTCTTAATTATCTTAAATTGAACAAATATATTATTGTTTACATAGATATTTGTACTGCTATTACAGTCTTCGCTTACTGTTGAAAAATATTAACACAAAAAATACTTTCTCTCTTACAGAGTCACACTTTCACACAAAGATCTTTTACCCACAAAATATACTGCTATAGACAATTGCAAATGGGAAGCAACCCCACTTAATGACCACTAAATCACTGTACTCACTCACTGCTACCCATAACAGCATCTGCTAAAACCAAAGCTGGTGAGTCATAGTGGGGATAACAGGGTCCTATTTGAATGCAGACAGAAAGTGCAAGTTGGCTACTACAATTGTCAGACATGTGAGCTACCTGCATTAAATGAGGGTGACATTATTAGAATGCTCCTGTACAAGAAAAGTGATCATGTGACAAAGAAAGGTGTTATAAATTATTACCTGGAAAAATAATTATACAAAGCCGTTATATCTAATGTGGTGTATTGATACTAGAGACATCATCAGGTAGTGATGGAGCATGCAATGAAATATCACGTGTCACTGACTTTAGGTGACACTCTGATGCCAATATGCAGTATACAGGTCCCACAGAGAATTTTGCCATCAGGAGTAGCATCTTCACTGCTTGTAGCTATCCCGCCAAGAGAGAATAGCTCAACAGGACCCAATGAATTTCAATCTCCTGATAGAAACCTTTCCCACAATTGAAGAAAGAGGAAACAATCATCATATTTTAGAGACTGTGTAAAAAGAGAACATTTTCATACTGAAAAGATGACTTTATTGATAAAAGTGGAGATGTTACATAATAAGTTATAGTTACTAAAATTTTCTGATAGCTAAGACTGGTTCTTCATACTTGTGTGGCATGACACAGTTCTTTTATCAGATATAGGGTCTTCCAGTAGCCACCCTCTTGATCTAGATAAGCACTACCTCCTCCAGGTACTTAATATAGGCTTCCATGTTGAGTCTGTGGCCAAGTGAGAAGATCAATAGTAACATATCACCATCAGTAGTGACTACTACAAACCTGATGATATGGACTGGGTGTTTGATTTTCATTAATATGAATATGAATCTTGTCGTTGGAGTGACACCCAAATACTCTGAATTCTTTATATTGAAACTTCTGGTGTGAATGACAAACTAGACAACGTGCTTTTTCCAAATTTCTATAAGAGTGAATTGTGTCATGCTTCTGCTTTCCTTACAGATAGTGCCCAACTGAGTCTAATTTGCTGCACAGTAGACAAAACCTAAAACAAACAAAGCCCATGCACAAAATTAATAATTTAAAATGATGACCATTTACCCATCCAACCCTACATATATATATATATATATATACGTGGTGCCTTCAATAAGTTTCCAGACTATTTTTTACAGGCATTTAAAATTGTCGTAGACTCTTGAAAATTCAGTATGTTATTGCTATACATCTTATAAGATAACTGACCAATTTTTATGATTTTAGGTTCAAATCAACAGCTACAGCAGGAATTGGAATACGCCTTACTAAAGCCTGATTGTCACAGCTAGTGAATTTCAAAAATGCAATCTGGACATGAGGACACTTTAGAAGAACGATATGCAATAAAATTCTGTTTTAAACTTAGAAAAAATGCCACAGAAATGTATGGAATGCTTCAGACTGCTTTTCGACCATCTTGTATGAATCAAGCATCAGTTTTTGAGTGGCATAAGAGATTCAAGGAAGGCAGGGAGTCTTTGAGGGATGATGAGAGGTGTGGGAGGAGTAAGGAAGTCAATATACCAGAGTTGATTGGCCAAAAGGTTAGGGTTAGGGTTACTATGTTGAGGTTTTAAGGGAGGCTAATGCACCAGTCGACAACTCCATCCTTGTCACAGACTATTTGACCAAGATGGGCATCAAGACAGTTCCTCGGCCTCCCTATAGTCCAGACCTTGCTCCCTGTGACTTTTGGTTATTCCCTAAGCTCAGAGGCTGTCGTTATGAGACAATTGAGGAGATGAAAGAGGCTGTGATGAAGGTCATTAACACACTTACACAAGAGGACTTCCATGAGGCCTTCCAGAAGTAGGTGGAATGGTACAACAAGTGCATTGCAGCCGGAGGAGGTTACTTTGAAGGGGACTAGAGTTTCATGTATGTACTATCAATAAAAGTGCCCAGGTGAAAAAAGTCTGGAAACTTATTTAATGATCCTTGTATATATATATATATATATATAGGAAGCATTTTTCTATTTTAAACATGTTTTATTGAATAGGACAGATACTTTATGTCTGCCTATTTTATAATTGATCCATTCAAGTCTTCATATAAGTTGTTTGATTTCTGGATGGAATGAATTTGAGAAGGCAACATATGTTGCCCAAGTATGTTCTGCCCCGACTGGAGCCATCTTCAGGAAAGTAAATAATGAAATGACAAACACAATGATGAGTCATATACATTTATATCAAGAGTAAGAGGAAGAACTAGTTGGAGGGAAATTTACAGGAGAAAATAACTTTACTAGAGGTAAGAGGAAGAAGTGACTGGAAAAGTACAAAAGGTATTTTAGGAAGTAGCTGCTACATTTACAATTGATCTTGTTTAAAGAAGGTTTGTTTATCTTAATAGAGCTTCAAGAATTTGTTTTTATTTGTGTAATATGGAGGTGTTTTCAGTTTAAATTTTTCTGCATTTAGAGGTTGGGTATATATATGTATTGGGCCATTGGCATAATGGTTAGAGTGTTTGCCAATGGTCCAGGAGACTGGGGTTCAATCCAAGGTCGAGTCATACCAAAGACTCAAAAATTGTACTTGATGCACTTGTTTAGCATTCAGCACTATAAGGTAAGGATCAAGGTTAAAGTGGAGCAATCCAGGGAATGGAGGAGTGCCCTCCCCTACACCTCGGTGTAGTAGCTATTGAAAGGGGAGCCTTCGGGTTGCCCTCGACTATGGTCACCAACTTTACTAAAATATATATATATATATATATATATATATGGAGGAATGGTAGATTTTGATAAGAAGATAAAATTAAGTGGAAAAGTGGATAAACCAAACACTTACAATGGGTTTAATAGTAATATTTTGTTCTTTATTCATTGAAGAAGTTCTTCTGTCAATAAAGAACAAAATATTACTACTAACACATTATTAGTGTTTAGTTTATCCACTTTTCCACTTATATTCATCTTATTTATACATATATATATATATGTTAACATCCTATCTTGGCTTACAGGATGAGCAATTATCTCCCCCTGGAGGAAGAGGGAGCTGTGAGGAGAGGAAGGAGGAGAAAGAGGGTTGACCACTTTTTAGAGGGAACTCTTCGAGACAAGTCGCATGTGTTAACTCTAAAATAAAATATATATATTTATCCTATTCTTGCCTGGACCTTATTTATTTTAATTAACATTTGGTAGCAGAGACCAACACCTACGGCCAAAAAAAAAATGAGTTCGTGACTATTTGAACCACCGCTCTTAAACCCAGAATTTTACGATTCGTGGAAGCAAGAAATTCAGCTATGGTGGCTAGCATCAAATATCTCTCCCTCTCGCCAAGCACTGGCGGTTTTTATCACTTACAGGCCAAGCTCGGACAGCTATATTAGAAATGGACTTTTCCCTACTAAATGCCAAAGATGGAATGGACAAACTAGTTGAAAAACTTGATACCGTTTTCCTGGAAGACAAAAACCAGTCTACGTTTATTTGTTACGAAAACTTCGAGAACTACCACCGGGAATGTAACACTTCCATTAATGACTATTTAATCCAATTCGACCGACACGTAGCAAAACTCAGAGAATTTCAAATAACATTACCCGAACCGGTATTAGCTTACCGTGCTCTGAAATCTGCCAACCTCAGTCCCAAAAATGAGAGGTTAATCAGAGCAACAATAAACAACCTCACTCTTTATGATATGGCCCAACAATTAAAGAAAATCACACGTGGGAATTTAATCCTGATAAACACCTCACAGCAGCAATCTATTTCTGTCAAAAAAAGAAATGGACATCGCCTTTAGCCGAGATGACACATATTCAAAAGATGACCAAATTCTATACGGCAGGCACGCATACAATAAACCTCCCTTGCCCTTCCACTTGTCTAGTAGTAGCACTAACAACAGAAGAGGACCTCGTAAATTTAACGGCCGATATTCAAATCGACAAAGCCCAAATTGCTACATCTGTGGATGCAAATTTCACTATTCCAACAAATGCCCTTACTCAAAAACTGATAATACTACTACACAAGAAAATATGGTATTATTAAATGAATATAAAAATGACTGCCATAATGAGACTGGAAGTTGTGAAGAAGTTGTAAACATAGTGTTGCTTAATCGAGAGAAGCTTGATAATTCATCCCTTCTCGGACAGACAATAAACTCTGCTATCTTGGACTCAGGTGCAAGTACCACCGTATGCGTGAGGACTCAAAAAAAAAATCCCCTATGAAGAAGGAACAAAGTGCTTTAAATTCGGAGATGGGTTAAAAGTAAAATCATTAAAAAAGGTAACTCTACCTTGTGTTATCGCAAAAATGAACGTTAAAATAATAAGTGATGTCGTTGACGCCGATATCCCTCTGTTATTAAGCAAAACGGCAATGAAAAGAACTCGGATGACCTTCAACTTTAATAATGACACAGCAGAAATGTTTGGCAAAAGAATTAAATTACTGTGCACCACGTCTGGTCACTACCATGTCCCCATATCCAGACCTCCACCGGACCGGGGTAAGTTACGACATATTTTATTTCTAAATAACATTGATAAAAAAGGCAAGGTAGAAAAATTAAAGATTGCCACCAAATTACATAAACAATTTAGCCACCCCAGTGCAAAAAAATTATGTGATGCTGAGTTTATTGACATCTTGATGAAACTTCCCCTTACTTGTCAGACCTGCATCAGGTATAAAAAACCTGTAGGATTTCCCCTGGGGACTCACTTCAACCAAACTGTTGCTATGGACATAAAGGAAATTAAACGACATAAAGTACTACACTTGGTTGACCATGCAACAAGATATAGTGTTGCTGTCAGGCTTCCAAGTAAGGAAAGTACTGATATCCTAACTGCTATCTTCAAACACTGGATTGCATATTTTGGTGCTCCGTGAGCCTTTCTTACTGATAATGGCAGGGAATTTGACAACCAATTCTTTCGAGACATGGCTCAAAACTTGAACATTGTAGTTCGTACCACCACTGCACAGTCTCCTTGGAGCAATGGATTAAATGAAAGGCACAATGGTGTTCTGGGAGAAATGGTTATGAAGACGTTAGAAGATGCTCAGTGCAATTTTGAAGTTGCTCTATCATGGGCTGTCAATGCCAAGAATACATTTCACAATTTGCATGGCTACAGACCTAACCAGCTGGTTTTTGGAAAAAACCCTAACCTGCCTTCTCTTTTGAATAATCAACTTCCTGCACTCAAAGGTGTCAGTAACAGCGAAATTGTTGCTGACAACCTCAATGCTATGCATGCTGCAAGAAAAGGTTTCATAGAGTGTGAAGCCTCTGAAAAATTGAGATGAGCCGTCCGTCATCAGGTTAGAACCAGTATAACTGATCTATACAAAAATGGTGACCTTGTTCTTTATAAAAGAAATGAATCTGATAGATGGCTTGGTCCTGGTGCCGTCATAGGTTGGGAACACAAACAAGTGCTGGTCAAACATGGAGCCACATATGTCAGAGTACATCCCTCATGCTTGATTTTATATCCCGACATACACCATGACACTAGTGAACCAGTAAAACATCATAGCCAAAATAATGTAACCACAAACGGTTATGTTCCAATAGATGATGGGAATGAAACTGATGATAATCCTGAACAGTATGCCTGTGACAAATCACCAAAAATAGTCACAAAATCTGTACAACTGCCCAAACCAGGCCAAACTATAAAATGCAAGTTCACCAATGATGAAGACCACGAATAGAGAAAATTGAATGTAATCAGTAGAGCTGGTAAAGCTACTGGTAAAAACAAATATTTAATGAATGTTGCTATGGAAGAAGGAGATCCATTCTGGCTGGATTTTGAGAATGGGGTCTTGGAATGGGAAACAAATGAAGATGACCGAACTGCCACCAATGAAGGCCAAGAAGTAAGTCTTTTGATGGACTCATCTAATGACCAACTTGACGAAGCAAAGAAGAGAGAACAGACAAGTTGGGTTGAACATCAAGTTTACACACAAGTGCCAGATCAGGGCCAACCAAAAATACTCACAAGATGGGTCTACACTAACAAGGAATCTAATGGCAAGCAAACTTTTAAGGCCAGATTTGTTGCCAAAGGCTTTCAAGACAAAGATGCCTGCAATGTTAGAAATGATTCCCCAACATGTTCTAAGGAAAGTTTACGAGCAGTCTTAGGAGTTATGTCAGCAAATGGCTGGGTATGCAAATCCATGGACATTAAAACTGCATTTTTACAGAGCAAGAAGTTAGATTGGCCCATCTACCTTCTTCCTCCCGAAGAAGCTAATGTACCTACTGGCTACATTTGGAAATTATCCAAATGTGTGTATGGTCTGACTGATGCATCTCGATCCTGTTACTTAACACTCAGAGAGGAACTAGTAAAGCTAGGAGTCACACCATCAAAATATGACCAGGCAATTTTCACTTGGCATTTTAAAAACAAGCTCCAAGGCATAATAGCCACTCATGTTGATGATTTCTGCTTTGCTGGGTCAGAAGCGTTTGAATACCAAGTCATTAATGAACTTCGTAAACTTTTCTAAATAAAATCTGAAGAAGTTGCTAAGTTCCAATATATTGGATTAGAAATAAAAAAAATCCGATAGTAACATCAAGATTGGACAGGATGAATATACAAAGAAACTTAGGCCTATTCCACTGCAGAACGGAAGAAAACTAGAAGACAAGCTAACACCAACTGAGATCACCGAGGCCAGGCAGCTAATAGGTCAGCTCAATTGGCTAGCCACCCAAACAAGACCTGACCTCAGTTTTGATGTCAGTGCACTAAGTGCAATATTAAAACAGGAAAATGTGGAATGTATTAGACAAATCAACCGGACTATAAAAAAGGCAAAAAAGGAGAAATCACAAATTCATATCCCAAACTTGGGTAACCCTAAACTGTTGCAAATTATAGCATACAGCGATGCATCTTTTGCTAACCTAACTGATGGTGGATCACAGGGTGGCTACATAATCTTTTTAGTAGGCAACAATAACCAATACATGCCCATAGCCTGGCAATCCAAACGCATCAAAAGAATAGTTAAAAGCACTCTCGGTGCAGAGACTCTGGCCATGGTTGATCTCACTGAGGCCTGCTTTTATTACAGAAAATTAATACTGGATTTGTTACAATTAGAAGACCACCCTATGAATATAAAGATAACATGCAAAACAGACAATTCTTGTTTGTATGACGCAGTGCATTCCACCACACAAATCCTTGATAAAACACTACGAATTGAAATGGCAATCCTTAGAGAAATGGTTGACAGAGGAGAAATTGCAGAGATATCATGGATACCCACTGACAAACAAACTGCGGATAGCTTAACAAAAAAGGGAGTCCCCTCCTTCAAAATTCTCCAATTCATATCTGAACCCAAGGAATCATCTGTCTAATTTTCAAGTATGCAGTCTTAAATCTTTGTTCAACTGTCTTTTTCTTTTTCCCTGTAGACAGCCATTTGATGTTGCCTCCTAAAATGTCCCACCTCAGTACCAGAAAGAAAAGCGAGGAAGTGTTAACATCCTATCTTGGCTTACGGGACGAGCAATTATCTCCCCCTGGAGGAAGAGGGAGCTGTGAGGAGAAGAAGGAGGAGAAAGAGGGTTGACCACTTTTTAGAGGGATCTCTTCAAGACAAGTCGCACGTGTTAACTCTAAAATAAAATATATATATTTATCCTATTCTTGCCTGGACCTTATTTATTTTAATTAACAATATATATATATATATATATATATAGAGAGAGAGAGAGAGAGAGAGAAAGAGAGATGCAAATGAATCTGTTTGTATGTAAATATAAAATTATGGAAAAACAAGGTATTCAGAGAGTGAACTTATTTATAGTTGAATGATCTGCAAACATTAAATGTTTTGATTTTCATATCAAACCTTCATCAGGGTAGTGTTAATTTGTAATGTTGTATCTTCTTGATTATATTAAATCTTATAATGAAACAAAAAAGTGGCAAAAACTCTTTGCATTCAATGATAGCATTTTGTTTTAAATGAGGTTATTAATGTTTGAAATTTATTTTAAAGTGTAACATATTTACAATGGATTTTAAGAATTTTTAGAAACCTTTTTCATGAATTTTTGTTTTAATTTGTAGTTTAGGAAGAAGTATGATTATATACACATATATACATATATTTGGTTGGTTGGTTGGTTAGCTGGTGTTTTATGGCTTCTCAACCCTTGTGGGTTATTTAATGCCAAATCATGTTTTTAAATATATGATTTGTAAGTGAATAGTTTGTTGGTAACTTTATTTTTAAACAAGTTGCTTGTGATCATCTGTTTGCACAAGGTTAAATGGTTATAAATATTGCTGTCTAACACTAATAATTCTATTTAGTATTAATCATTTGTTTGCACACAGTTAAATGGTTTCAAGTATTGCTGTCTAACACTAATAATTCTATTCAATATTAATCATTTGTTTACACACAATTAAATGGTTTCAAGTATTGCTATCTAATACTAATAATTCTATTTATCAAGTATTCCTATCTGATACAAATAATTTGCACACAGCTGTATGATTTCAAATAACTAATAATGATAATGATCCTTAGTAAATAATTTGAAGTACTATTTAACCTATAGATGGGATCAAATTAAGTACTAGCACTCCAAGTCAGAATGAACCTGAAAGTAATAGCAATGAAGGAGTATTCCACTTTCCCCTAAGTGCCATAACTGGAGCTTCAATATCAGATGCAGTTTAGTGTCATAAAGACAACACTTTCTCTCTCTCTCTCTCTCTATATATATATATATGATATAAAAATAGTGGCTCGTACCACATGACTTCCGATATCGCAGAGGTATAAAAGATATTGTTTTTTTTAAGCACAAGAACTCTGCAAGATCTCAGTCAGTAGTAAAACCAACTTTGGACATAACACCCACAGCACGAGACTTATAATATTTGTTGGACTGTACCACTTCAGTTAATAAATAAATAACTCTTTATTTCATTGTGTTTATCTCTTCTTTACCAAGATACAACAATATATATATATATATATATATATATATATATATATATATATATATATCAACTAAAAAATCCTACTATGTACTAATTTAGAATAATTAATTTTCATTTGTGTTTTGCAGGCTTTAGCCATCCACTGTGCTCATGGGAAGGGTCGCACTGGGACAATGATAGCGTGTTATCTGATCAAGTATCATAATCAGACAGCCTCTGGGGCTCTGGAACAAATCAGGGAAATGAGACCAGGATCAGTGGAGACATTTGAGCAAGAGGAACTTGTCTACAAGTTTGAGGAAGAGCATCAAAAAGCCACAAGGGATCAAAGCAGTGAGAATCAGATCTGATTATCCAAATGAACTATTGTCTTTCAATTGTTGAATTTTTCTATGGAATCGTTTTATTTTATTCAAATTTTTTTTCACAAGGGTGGTAGGTATGAGTGGGAAGATGGTTGAATTTCATATTTCATGTTAAATAATTATTTGTTAACAGCTTTATTTTGAAATTTTTTTTTACCTTCTTTCATATTCTGAAATACATATTTTCTTTAAAATATCTTGCAACATCATTAATCAATCATTTTCAGGTTTCAAGTTATTTTTCTGTACAATATAAATGGTATGTTGACATCTAGAGTATAGCAAGTACAGTGGTACTTCAACTTATGTCACTAATTTCTGGGATGGTGGAGACAACTAATCAAAACTGAAAAAAAAACAAAAAATCAAGCTAATTTTTCCCCATTTAAATTAGTGTAATTTCAACTACCATATTTTCCAGCATATAAGACACTCATCTTATAAAGGTATTTAGCAGACTACTGCTTTGAAAAATCCATTCAAACCCTGTAAGCTGTCTATTTGGTGCTTCTGGTCATAATATCTGCATATTGGATGCTGTGTAATATTATCATAGATTTATTTAACCTTTAAATGTGCATCTTATATTCTGGAAAATATAATAATTCATTCTTGGCCAGGGCAATAAAAGAACATGAAAATAGTTTATGGAAAAATGATTGCTTCAAACCATTGTCATTACTTGGAAACAACAATAGTCAGAAGGAATGAAAGACAAAGTGCCAATGTACATTGTATATCTCATTTAGAGTGTTTTGTCTTAAAAAGTTAATGGAAATTTTCACAGTTGTGATGAAATAAAGACTATAATAGCAAACCTTATTTATACTAGAGTGAGTAAAAAGCTTTGCAATATTTTGATAACATGAGGCACAATTTAGCATCTTCAGATGTTTTTGATGAAGTTGTGAAGGTGATAAAACTACACTGGACTGTGAAATGTCAAACTTGCCTGATACTTTCCGAGTGTTACTCACCAAATTTGTATCTAATGCATATTGTGTAGCCTTGAAATCCAGAGTTTTAGGCCTACCTATCCTTGTTTGATTGCAAAGGTTCTTGCAACCAAAGCAAAATTTCTTGAGCCATCTGGTTATTCTACTGTGATCATCTATGCCTTCACCTTTCATACAACAAATGTTTTTTGTTGCTTTCATGGTGTCATGGCCCAGTTTGATCAAATCATTTTATTTTTTTGGAAAAAAAAATGATAAAAATGTTAATGCAATGTTGAAAAATTTATTTTATATCAAACTAAAAACTAAATTTTAAGAATTAAATTTCAACTCGTAGATAAGGTGGGATTAAAAGGTATGAAACAGAAACCCTAAATTACTCTAATTTTAAAATTTGAATGAAGATGTGTGTGAATCTGAACAACTTATAATTATGATGTGCCAATTTAAAAAATATATAAATCCAATATATGATATCAGACAGATAGTTTTTAGATGTGTACATGAAATAATAGGTTTGGTTTGAGTTTCTGGCATATCAACCATTATTGGTTATTTAATGCCAAATCCTGTTTTTAAATATATTATTTGTAAACACATATTTTTGATAGGCACAGCTAAAGGATAAAACAGTTCTATTTCTAATAATTCAATTTAGCATAAATCAACAAAATTAAATGGTTCCAAGTATTGTTCTATATCACAAACAATTCAATGAAACATCAGTCAATTGCTTACACTCAATTAAATGATCAAATAGTTCTATTTAGCATAAGTCATTTGTTTGCACTCAGTTTAAATGTCAAACAATTCTACTTGACCCATAGATAGGACCCTTTCAGTTGCTACCACTCCAGACCTGAGTGGACTAGAGAGCAATGGCAATGAAGGGGTAGGTACTCTGTATTCCCCAAAGCTCCAACATTAATGGAGCCTCACCATCAGATTGTTTAATGTCATATACTGGACACTCATTAGTAGGAGTGTCTTACCCTTCTGCAGAGATGTAGTTGGTGTATTCTACAGCTCCAGCTGATTGGGCTGTACATGAAATACGTTATGAAGTAAAAGTTTATGAAAAAATCAAGAATACATTTTAATACAACCTAAGATTTATAATGATAATACTATTGAATTATATATGGAAGTTATTGTCTTTCAGATATGTACATGAAATAATATTTTGAGTAAAATCCTTTTGGGGGGAGTCTTTTTGTTTTAATTGCTAAAGTGCTGGACTGTAGCCTCAAAGTAAGTGAGTTGCACTATTATATTCACTTTTGGACTAATACCTTTGAAAAGGGTATGAATCCCCTTATCTTCCACCAGCTGTAGGTCAAACAGTACCACTACTGTCCTTCTACAAGGATGGACTTGGCATTCAATTACCCATGAAGATTGATATGGTATTAAACAAAGAAACCAAACCAAACCAAAATCCTTTAAGAAATTTAAAATACTTTTGATACACCCTAATATATATATATATATATATAATAATGATAATAATATCAAACAATCTAGAGGCATTATAATCTTTCAGCTATGTACATAAAATAAGACTTGGAGTAAAATTCAGTCAAAAATAAAAAATGCTTTCGATACAATCTAATATATATTGTATGGTGAGTTCTGTGAGAAAGTTTTGGTGCCAAACATAGCTGAAAGCAGTAGAGATGGATTTTAAAATATTTGATATGCCCTATGTTATCTGTGAAGACCATAGCAAAAAGGCAGAGAAATAACTGTTCTGTTATTGAAGCCTGAAGTGTCACAAACTGCAAATGAAATGGCAAATGAAAATATCATTCCTAAAAATAAAAAGTAATTTTAAAAAAATACTAAACAATAATTCCATATTTGAAGAACCAAAAAGTACAAAAATGTTACTAAGGTGTGTCTTCAGATATTTTGCTGAATTTCAAGGAAAGGTTGTATCATTGATGTTCCAGCAATTAATGGTTCCTGACTATTTTTAAGCAAACATTTACTGATGATATCTAAAAATTCTGGCCTCTGCTAGATTAGGTTATGTGGTATCTGCAAATATAACCTCTTTAAGCAAAACTCTATATTGAGGGATTCATTTAACCTAAATGCACATGTCTGGAAATTCTGGCCTTTGCTGAATTAGATAGTGTCTACATATATTACATCTTTAAGTGAAATTTTATTTTAAATAATATCTGAAAATTTTGGCCTTTGCTAGATTTGGTTACACAGTATCTACAGACATTACTTTTTTAAGCAAAATCTCATATTGAGTGATGCTTAGAAATTCTGGCCAGCTAGATTTCATAGTATCTATAGATTTTAACTTTTTAAGCTAAACCTACAAATGTTACCTCATACTGAGTGATATCTGGAAATTTTGGCCTTTGATAGATTTGATTAAATAGTGTCTACAGATGTTACTTTTTTAATCAAAACATTATAATGTCTTGAAATTTTGGCTAGATTAGATTACCTAGCATCTGTGGTAATTCCTAGTGATATCTCATTTCAAAAAAAGTAAGTTAAAACATAGTAGAAAACTGAGACTTATTCTGCTACCTGGTTTGGTCAAGAGGTGCTATTTATATAGTGTGTCCTGTGCAGGATTAGCTTGGTGGGGATCATCCCTCTCCAAGTCTGGTTTTAATTCAGTTTTCCTTCTCCTAGACCAGTTGTCACACCAAGACTAAAGAGAACAGTCTGCCTTACTATTTACCCACAGCTGGATAGAGAATAGTTGGATTCATACCTTTCTTAAGGGTATCAGTGCTATGTGAAATGTAAACAAGCTTGCCTAATATTTGAACTTGGTGTTCACTCTATCCATTTCCTATAATGATAATCCTAGTAAAAAAACAAAATCCCTTAGACACACATTAAAAAGCATGTCACAGGATGTAAATTTGTTTGATATTGGTTTGGCAAAAACCAATATATGTGATGTTCTTGATTCTTTATCATTATTATCATCATCATCATTATTATTTGAATATTTTTGTTAAAATCTGTAAAATATTTTTCATGAACAAAACCGTACCAAGAGGAAATTTTCATTAAAATTCGTTATATGAAATATAATGACCATACTTCTAATTCACACAAGGCGGTAATGTTTTATCTAATTTAAAAAAAAAATTTGAATGCAGTTAAACAGTGGTTTTAATTCCTAGTTACCCCTTTTTTGTTAACCTTTTAACAACCTAGTCATTCAGAAAAATGTTTCTATTGGTTAAAATTTTCAGTGTTGTATCTGATTGGTCTAAAAATTATTTGCTTCAGTTTTTGCTGTCTTGTGACATTTGAGACTGGAGAATAAATTTCAGCATTATCTTAAAAAATCAAGAAGCCTGAGGCAATCAGTCAAAAGCCAAGAAGTATTACAAGAACTATTTAGCTATATATGTTATTGTGAATATTTACCAGAATAGCAATTTGTTCATCAAACTAGTTTAGCTTCTGATAGAATTCAAAGATTGATAGACCAGACAGAAAATGAATATAGGATGGTAAAAAGTTCAAAGCTCTATCTAATCAATGCAAATAATGGAAATTTTCATTTTTATTGTGATTAATGGCAATTCAGTACTGTGTGTCAAAGAATCAAATAGGCAAACTTTTTTCAAGAAATCAGTGCTCAGAAGCTATTTAATTTTGAAATTTTTTTCCTCCCTCAAAATGTCAAAATGGGTTATCATTAATAAAAAAAAGCTGTGTAAATATCTATGTGAAAATTATCATTCAAGCTTAGATTTATCATCTAATGGTGAAAAAAATTTTCTAATGATGTTGCAATTGATAATTTATTGAATAACAAAGAGATATACCGACTATTATTTCTTCAATAATCCTGACATGAATTGGTTTCACCTCATAAATACTCTGTTTTTGTTTGTTTGTTTTTGTCCCAAATGGCCTACTCATTCCAAAAATCAGTTTATTTGTTAAATTTTTTAATTGGTTTGAAAAGTCATTTAATGCAGTCTTTGATGTCTGGTAAGATTTGAAAGTGGAGAGTGAATTTTATGTATTATCTTCAAAAATCAAGAAGCCTGAGACGATCAATCAAAATGTATTCAATGAACCTTTGAGGACTGTTTATGGTAAATGTTTACCAGAATAACAATTTCTTTATCAAACCATTTCAGCTTCTAATGGAATTCAAAAAAAGAATTATAGACCAGACAGAAAATTAGCATTATCTTGAAGATAAAACAGTCAGATTATTCTATAAGAAGAAACGTTTTTGTGAATATAAAATTAAAATACATCATTTAAGCATTTTAAAAAGATCTTCACTTAAAATATACTCTTCCACTCGGAACCCCAAGAAACAAGAACTATAAAATGAGACAAGAAACCAGTAAAATAATACAAAAACAATAAACTTCAGTATGAGTGATAGTCATTAAATGAGTTCTAACATTTAAAATTAACCATCCAGTCTGCCCTTTAATTTATTCATAGGATGAAAGAAGTGAAAACTTCATTAGTGCAAAGCAAAGAAACATAAACTGTTTCATTTAGGATCTAAAAAAACAGAAGAAATAGAAAAAATACAAACAAAACCTGAAATTTACAGATTTATTTTCAGAAAAGGTTTTTTTATTGATTTAACACCAAATCATAAGATTTGTGCTATTGTAACATTTTCTGGTGATTGAATGGTTTTAAATTAATGTTACTTGAAACAGTAATTTTTTTTGGGGGGGGGTGGAAATGTAGTGCTAGGATCTATTGGAAAAGATGACGATGACGACGAAAGGGTAAAATTCTTATAATTCTGTTTATTGATAAACAATACCGGTGATGCCAACAACTGCAATAAACTAGTAATAGTTTATAAATTAACTGATTTTTAAGTGTTGAAATTGTAAAAAAGAGATACCTTTCTTTACAGAGTGCTATCTGTCGAGAGATGACCTTTCACATGCTTCTCTGCCCTTTCAATAAACTATGTTTTCAAAACTCTAGCTGCATGATCTCAGTTTGTATCAGACTATTGCACAGATATTAACTACAAACAATTATACTGTAAATTTAGCTATCCAAGAAAAGATAAGTCTTAAAACACTGCCCAATGTATCGACTATAGAAAATAACTAAACTTTCCTACCTCCTCCAAAAAAAAAAAAAAGAAGAAAGAAAGAGAAGTCATCTTAGTTCCTTTAACTAAGAGTTAAACCTAGGAAATGGCATATAGACTTTTTGGTAATTTTTCCTGCTTCATTTTTTTAATAACAGCTTAGATATTCATGTGATATGAATATTGGGTTCATTTTACCACTTGTCACTACCTCTGTCCAAGAATAATTCTTGCATTTATATATAAGTTTCATACACTATATGTAACAAATATTATAGGACAGAAGTAGCCATGTACTACTATCTCTGTCCCTTAATAGTTGTTACATTTATATATAAATTTCATACACTAAGTGTAACAAATATTATGGAACAGATATATATATATATATATATATATATATATATATATATATATATATATTACTTATACATGTGATCTCAAGTCATTTTAATAGCAAACAGGACAATCCCTTTCTTTTTTGTCATCCAATGCTAAATAAAATCATTCTAATTATAAATCCATCATGCACAATGTAATATATACATATATATATATATATATATACATGCACATACACACATATATGTAAGTATTTCCCAAGTGATGCCGAATTGCTTATGTAATGCTGTACATGATGATCCTAGCTCTTCTGAATATTTTCAGATCCTGTGACTCTTCTCAGTAATCTAGTAAATCTCAAATAATGCTGTATTCTGCTGAGTTTCAATTCTTCCATGAATCTTCAGTTTTCTCGGTCTCTTTTCCAAAAATTTGAAGATTGCCCCAAGAGCTTAGATCATGACTTGTATTACCATCATCATACCACTTTTTAAGCTCTCTTGCTAGGTCTTGATATTTACTAATTTTACTATTATATACATCACATGATTATCAGTACTATTCAGCTGTACATTTTGTATCAACTGTTATGATGACATATACAAGAAAGGAGGTTCTTGCCATTTGAGATTTTATGTTAAACTAGACCACAAAGCCATTGAAGCTGCTTGCATAATTTAGGAAAGGAGAAAAAGGGAAATGATATCTGACCATACTGTCCAAAACTGGTTTAAGCATTTTAAGGATGGAGATTTCTCCCTTGAAATTCAGTGGACAGTCATCAGTAGTTAATTATGATGCTTTATATAATAAAGTAGAGGGAAGCTTAATCACAAGCACTTGGTGTCTTTTGGAAGAACTAGGATCATTGAACGATGCCATATATACAGCATTTTATAAGCCTCCAAAAATATGCTGGAGCTCTTAAGGGGTTCCCCATTGTCTCTTGGTTGATGCAAAAAATGGAAATACTTTTGATACATCTTAATAGAATTCTGATTACCATTCTCATTTTTATATCAAATAATTTGACAATAGATTTCATATTTAAAAAAATCTGCGCATTTCAACTTGACTTTTAAAAACTTGTTTTGCATGTAAACATTTTTGTTGTATGCTTGTCTTACAAGAGCTATTTTCATTCAAGCTGAAGATTTCTTTTTTTGGGGGTGGGGACTAACATCACCATTTTTATTGTTTACATCACAACAATTGAACATTGCCATGATGACTCCAATTAAGGCATTGTTCAAATATTTCAGATTATGTAGGAAGATTGGCGGTATACAATCTTCCTATTTCACATTTGGTGGTAAGTATTGTGCTTCTCATATTGAGGACAATTCTTAAACTAATTAATACAAATAGTTGGTTTGAGTTTATGAAAAGCCTTGTCCAAAGGATTGCAACCCTATGGCAGCACCTCTCCCATTTTATCAAAGAGGGAGAGTTAGAGCAGTCTGATCCCTGCCTGACAATGGTCATGACCCCAGAGAATTTTTGCCCTTGCCCTGGGTTCCCTCATTAAACTGACCATGTATTTTACGCTACATCTGAGGGATGATTGTTAAATAAGGACATTGACTTTAAGAAAGCTTTTTTTCCACCTTATGCCAACTATATTCAATTTGTTAACAAAGCTTAATAATATATCCAGGATGAACTGGATATTGTATCGAGCCAAATATAATATTTCAACCAATGTATTCTCTACTTGTTTGATAGTGAAAGTGCAGTAGAAGTTGTTTCAACACCTGGGAATAATTGAAGAATACGCAGGCTTGAATTTTGTGATGCATGCAATAAAAATGAAAATGTTGGTCTAAAAAAACTTGTGTTAAATTTATGTTTACTGTTCTGGGACCTTATTGAATTCAGCATGTCAGAGTGATAATCCCTCTGTATATTTGTACAGGGTCAAGCAGAATGATCTTCAGATTTAAAAGTGCCACCACTCAGGTGCTGGTGAATGGGTGGGAAGTACATCTTTGAGCAGCAACAATAACCATGCCATATCATTTGCCATCATGACATGGAATGGTGAATGTTGTGGTACATCTCCCTCCATGGTGACATCCAGTTGCAGGCTTGCTTACCAGATCTATTCTCTTGTGATCACTTCCTTTGGCTCAAGACTTAAGTCTTTAAACAAAGGCTCAAGTTTTGAAATGTAGGCTCAAGTCTTTAAATGAAGGCTGCAGACAAGTGACAAACTGAAAGATTTTATTCATAATGAAATTGCTGGAATACTAGAGACAGTGACTTGACAAATAATGAAGAATTCCTGGGTGAGGCTTCAGGAGTGTATAGCTTGTGAGGGCAATCATTAGGTCAACATAATCTTTAAAACAAATTAATTTCAATAAGAAAATGAAATGGCAAATATTGTTCTTTCTTATAGTAAAATTAAATTTTGAAGAGAATCTATGTTGCCCTTTTTTATTTGTTTCAAACCTGAAAGATCATTCTGCTGAACACTGTATCTTTCATTTTATATGTAAAAAATTTCTGCAGTGAAACTTCAAGTTTTGCAGGTTTAATTCTTATGGATTTGATTACTTGCAAGTTTGCCATTAATAGATTTTTTGTTTGTTTTGAGGTCTGCTTCTACTTCATACTTGTAGATCAGCATTACTCAAAGCATAATATACACGCAAGGACAAAAATCATCAACTGCCTTCACACAGCTCATTTTTCATACTTTTAATGGCATTTAATAATATATTACAAGATGTCATTCTTGGCTATGCTTAGATATTATTTTATTTGCTAAAAAATTTGCTTGGTTTTTTTTTTAATCATTTTACAAACCTAGTTTGCAATTTTATATACCTTGTTTATAAAATGAATATAAATTTTTAAAAAATTGTTAATTTTTGATATTCATTATATGAGTTATATTCAAAAAGTATTAAGATTGAGGCTTCTGTCTCAGTAAATTTTGGTAACACTTTGAATGCCAGGCTTATTTTTTTTCAAATTTTATTTCGCAATACTATATCATTTACTCAATATATATAAATTTCTAAAAATTGTTAACTTTCCAAATATTCATTTTATCATTTCTTATTATGCTAAACATGGTCAATGCCTTACAGCACTCCTACCAGGAACAATATCAATTATTGCAAATTAATGCATTATATTTCTTCATGGAAGATATAAGGAGGTAGTCCTCTCACACTCCCTAAATAGAGGCTTCAATCACATCTTCCAATCCATTGATTCTAGTTGTTTTGGGGGCACAGTTAGAATCCTTAAAGCATAATTAAAGTTTTTTTGCCTGCTGGAAAAATAAATCTTTATTATAGTGATTTTTGCCTGTAAAAAAAATTTTTTTAAATAGCATATTATGATAAGATTTTTGGGTACTTATACAAAATAACCCAACCATGAATTTATGTTAATTTTGTTTTAATGCACAAAATGATTACATAAAAATCCAAAACTTACATTCACCATCCAGATAAGAGTAAATTTCAATCATTTATTACATTTTTTATGATTAGATCCCATGTCTACAAACTAGTCATCGACTATAACATGACACTGTCTTAGTGGCTGGGAGAAGGAAAAACTAAGAAAATATGGCCAATGGATGAACTGTTGCTAGTTGAAGATGTAATTTTTGGGCTTAAGTGTTCATTAAAAAATTAAACAAATGACCGAAAATCAGTATTATTTGGTTGGTGAATATAAATATTAACTTTTGATAGAATTTTTTTAAGTACATTAAAACAAAATTTACATTAATTTTCACAAGTGGACGTTACTGTGCAAGCACCAATCTTTGTTAGCACAATAGCATTAGAATTAATGAATATAAATCTATATTTTAAAAAAAGTTAACTTTTAATGTATTCATTATATTTATCTGATAAAGATTAATGTTACAATGAATGTTCCATTAAACAGATCACTTATAAATAAAAATTTTACACAGGTTCCTAACACATCAGGAAAAAAAAACCTTGTCAATCTGAAATATCCTGTAGTTTGCATCATATTGCAGTAAATGTTAAACAAGTGCAGAATAATCTGTTTTTTTTTAATTCTTTTTATAGTAAATCCATTCTTGTATACTAATACGATACTAGCCAAAGTATCCACTTATGCAGGGTAAAAGGACAAGTTTTATATGAAAATGCGAAAAGAATGATTTTTACAGGTTTATTGATGTGGCTATTTTTTTTCATTGTTAGTTATATCATGAATAGCCCACAATAATTCTATGTAATTATGTTATATCGCCATCTTGAAGAATTATGTAGAAACTACTTTATTAGTATTAAATGTTGATGATAATTTTAAGACAAGATAATTATATATTATGTACTATATCTAAGGTTTAGAATAAAATCTAATTGTAAGAGAAAAGAAGGCAATATGGAAAATTAAATTGACAGGTTTTGCTATAAGTATAGCTTCATAAGAAATGAAATTTTTTTTCAAACAGATTTCATTTCAGGAAATAAAATTTCATTCCTATTTAAGCTATCTTTCCAGTAATGCATATCAGTTCAATTTTCCATATTGTCTTCTGTTTCTCATTATCTACTGTACATATAGAATTACTATATTATGAAGTATAAATTCATTAATTTTTCAATATTTTTAATGAAGTTGATATTACTCTGAGAAAAATTTCAAGGAGTTTTGTCTGGAAATAATTTTAGATTTATCAATTTAAACATTTTTGTTCTGAATTCTGATTGTTAGTCTTAACAATAAACACTGTAATTATTTTACATCTTCAGCATGAAGAACTATCGACAAGCCTAATCAGCGATGTTTAATTTTGAAGCTTAGAAAGTTCAATTCTGTAGGATTAGTTATTCCTTGCAACATCATGGCTTTCAAATGATTATTACTAGAGATTCTCTTTTAATAAAAATTTACCTTTCCCCATGAAGAAAAAAAACCTATAACCTTCCCTGAGTCCAATAAATATGTATTTGATTGCTCTACATTAAAATGTTGGGCCATCTAAAGAGGACAGACAAACAAACACTTCCGAATTGTTAATATAGATGCAGAGTGTAGATTTCATTAATAAGCACAAAATTAAGTCTTGTGTAAATCTATGCACTGTGCCTATTGTATAAAAATAATGAAAATTAAACTTTCTTCACTGCCATTTTGTTTCCAGTATAAATGAATGAGTGAGTGAAGATGTATATAAATGTATATTTTGTAGTAGGTTAAAAATGTTAACTCAGAGACAAAAAAAAAGACATTCTTGATTTAGCAAAGGATGGCATAATTAGATTTTTGGATTGATACCGTCCAATATATAAAATAAAAGAAAGAAAAAGATGGTGAACCGTTATAAATTTTTGACTTGTATTTCTTAATTTTAGTTGTTTTTCACTGCAACTATTTAGACTATCAGTTTACTGCTATCAGTAAAATTAAATTAAAATAAATACTCAGCAAAAAATTAATAATGGTTCATACTACTTCATCTAATAAAAATTCAAGTTAGTATAAATGAAAGAAAGGAAAATATGATGAAAGAAATACTAGTTAAAAATTAATAATGGTATATAATGCTCCATCAACTAATAAGAATCAAGAAGTTAGTGACCTTTAAAATAATAATGATGAATTAGGCATTTAAGGGTGAGTTTATTATCCAAATATCTACTTCCTGTGGTTTATGATAATTTTCAATAAAATCATTAACATAAATTAGTCATAATTATTCCAATAGGGTAACAATTAGCATAACCTGTTAATTGTAACTAGAAGGATAAGTTACATGAAAATGAAGAATCTGAGATAGTTTTATAAAAAAAAGCAGGGTATATAATATAACTGTGATATTTTATCAATTACAAAGTGAATGTAGAATTTATTAAAAAATATATATACATTTGATTTTTTTGTTTTCTTTGCACAAATACTTTCTGAATAAAATATATTCTGATATAAAATGTTGTTTGGGTTTTTGATATGTGGCTGGCTGGATGGAATGTCTGGAGCCAAGAATGCTGAAACATTAGTGATGTTTTTTGTTTCTTTTATTAGTAGTAGTAGTATTATCATTATTATTATTAATAATAATGATAATATGATTAAAAACTGTAAAATATTTTTTCTGAAGAAAACCGTATCAAGAGAAAATTTTCATTAGAATTCATTATACTAAATAAAATGAACATACTTCTAATTCATGCTTCAGTGATAATGTTCTTTATTTTATTAATAGTTTTTTTAGAAATTTGAATGGAGTTAAACAGTGGTTCTGATTCCAAATCACCCCTTTTTCAGTGACCTTTTAACAATCTACTTATTCAGAAAAATATTTTTATTGGTTAAGATTTTCAATGTTGCATCTGATTTGTGTGAAAATTATTTGTTGCAGTTTTTGCTGTATTGTGACATTTGAGATTGGAGAGTGAATTTCAGCATTATCTCCAAAAATAAAGAAGCCTGAGGCTATCAGTCAAATTTGAGAGGTATTCAGAGACTTCAGGACTGTTTATGATAAACAGGTTCCAGAATAACAATTTCTTTATCAAACCAAATGAAATTCAAAGAAAGAATGATAAATTTGTCTTGTATTTGATGCTCAGTCTTGAGTACCTCAATTTTTTTCTGCCTGCATGATTTGATGAATGACTGGACTGCTGAATGGATTGATGCCTAGATTGCTGGATTGATGGATGAATTACCGCATCTCTGGATGAGTGGCTGGCTAGATTGCCAGATGAATAGATAATTGTGTTATATAAATAAGGCAAACAAAAAACTTGTATTTTCATTCCATAATAAATTGAAATTTAATAATAACAACTTTTTCTTTATTCTTTTTAAAAAATTTATTTATTTATTATTGGATCAATTGTCAATTGTAATTTCTTTGTAATTTTGAATTGACAACAAAGTTTATAGTGTTTAGAAAAAATCACATCTGTCTCACTATTATCAGAATTGTTACTGCTATTTGGTTGGTTGGTTGGTTGGTTGGTTGGTATGGCATATCAACCTTTGTAGGTTATTTAATGCCAAATCCATTTTTCTGTAAATAGTTCTATTTCAAACAATTCAGTTTAGCATGAGTTCACAGTTTAATTGTCAAAAGCATTTCTATTTCAAGCTATTCAGTTTATTCATACAGTTCTAATTCAGTTTAGTATAAGTACACCTTTTATTTACACAGAGTTAAATGTCAAAACAGTTCTATATTAAACCATTCAGTTTAGTGTAAGTACAGTTTTAATGTCAAAAACAGTTCCATTTCAAACAATTCAGTTTAGCATAAGCACGCAGTTTAAATGTAAGTACAGTTTAATTGTCAAAAACATTTCTATTTCAAGCTATTTAGTTTAGTCAAACAATTCTAATTCAAAAAATTCAGTTTAGCATAAGTATGCAGTTTGTTCTTTTTAACCCACAGATAGGACCCTATGAGGTGCTACCATTCCAGGCCAGAGTGGACCTGGGAGCAATGGCAATGAAGGGGTGCTCCACATTCTCCAAAGCTCCAGCATCACTGGAGCCTCACCATCAGATTGTTTAGTGTCATATACAGGACACTCTTTGGGGAAGTCTTACCCCACTGCAGATATGCAGTTGGTGTATTCTACAGCCCCAGCCAACTGGGCAACTGTTATTTGGTGCTAGAGAGGATGTTTAGTCATGTGACTACACACAAAGTTCCAATATTAGTAATAGTATATCCATTGATACACTAACACTAAATAAATGTTAAGTAAAAACAAGATAAACTAATATCAGCATATTAGACATTTAATGCATTCATATATAAAAGCATATAACAAGTATTAAAGGATGTCTCAAACAGATGAAACATACACATCACTCTATGGAAAGTAGTGTATACTTAAAGGTACATAAAATGGTAAAGTCTTATTTGTCTTCCGTGGTTTTCATTTCAATAAAGTAAGTAAAGCTGGCAACTGTAGTTGAGGGTGTCCCAAAGGCTCTCTTTTCGATAGCTACTACACCTTGGTGTAGGGGAGGGCACTACTCCTTTCCATGGATTGCTCCACTTTACCTTTGATCTGTACCTTATAATGCTGACTGTTAAGCAAGGTGGCATCAAGTACCATTTTTTGAGTCTTTGGTATGACTTGACCTTGGATTGAACCCCGGTCTCCTAGGCCATTGGCGAACACTCTAACCATTATGCCAATGTCCGAGGTAAAATAAAGTACTTTGCTGGAATCTCCCTTCTGTTCAACCAACGGAGATGAAAAGCATGTTTACTTTGCTTCAAGAGTGGCAACCAAAGATAGGTCTTATCCGTTCAAAGAATACAAACTAAAAGAGACTGATTTGAATGATAGGACTGACATGTGATGTCCAAAAATATGCCCCAAAATTGAAGAGAAGACATTGTTTCCCTACACTATGACTGAAGAATAAAAAACTTGAAAATCTCTGCATCATGATGGTCCAAGGTCAAAAGAGCTTCTAGAATGCTAGATCCCAAGCCACATCAGAATAAAAGTAAACAAAAAAGCCAATTCGGCAGTTAAGTGAGCTTTTGATAAAAAGTAAAAATACTGACTTGAGACCAAAAATCAATAAATTCTTTTACAATGCAGGAATAACAATATACACAATAACCTCTTCCTGATAAAACCCACTTTAGGAGAATGGAAACCAGCTTTCAGAAAATCCAAAAAAGAAAAAGTCATTATGTGACATAGTACATTCTAGACAGACTAATTTGTCAAAAGAATTAATTGAGAAAAATTATTAAATTAGAGTTAAAATGCACTTTCATTTGAGAGACTAGTGCATTTACCAAAATGAGTATGCCAAACTGAGTGGAAAAAAGTATTTTAATATTTTTTAAAAGGAGAAATATTTAAATCTATATGATCAATGTTCTAAGGTGAATTGTTTTGGCTGGGAGAAAAACTTGTGACGAGTCTTTTGAGTTTGGTAGGTGATCAAAATCAGTTACTGAATGAGGTCTGAAGAAGGAAAGGTATTTATGGCATGTTGGAGCATTCCATCATGCACATGTGGGCAAGTCCATTCCCTGGATTACAACTGGTTACTGGTCTATGCATGAGCCTATTAGTATATATATTACTTTAGTAATTTTGCAGGGACTGTATTGAGTTACAGCTTGTTTTTGTTTTTTTGTCTGCCAACTGGACACTAATTGGGAACCCTTATGCTGGTAAGTGTTATTACTGTTATTATTTTACAAAGTCATTTCTGCAAAGAGAGTCAGAAAGTCATGGCAGAAACTTGTGTCGGGCTGAAAAACAATATTTACCAGAGAAAATTGAAAATTCCTAAAATTTGGTAAATCCTGTGATGTAATCTCAGAGAAGTGACTGCAGCCTGAGAGTAATGGGGATAGGCCAGATAGAGAAAAAGTAGGAGAAACTGAAGATAGTACCTGTTCACTAGGTGTAAGTGAGGAAAGCTAATGAATGTTGGTTGGAATCAGAGAAAAGGGGTGGAACCTGATTGACCGTTTTTTTTTTAATTTAGGAAGACACTGATATTATCCATGGGCGGAAAGCCTTGATTTGATATCACCACCACCACACCAAATGTGGAAACCGACATGCACATAAGCTGAAATTTTTAGTTACTCAACGGAGAAAGAATCGAGATTTTGCAGGCACCGGATGTCCACTGTGTCTGAGAACTCCTGAGTCTAGACCCTGTAAGAGACTCCCGATAGTTGAGAGCTTAGCTCGCTAAAGAGAAAAAGTGAAGAAAGCATTGATAAGCGGAGAAAAGAGAAAAGGTGGAAAGAAGCTTAAAACCTCCAGAACCTAAATTTTATACTAGACTTCTGATAGCTGAGAACTTGACTTGCGGCTAGATTATCATAGTGGACACGATAGCCACGTCACTGAAGCAGACGATGGAAGACTTGAGAAATATAATCGATGTAATATCCTTAAAATGTAACACTGGCCTGTGTTAATTTTTTTTCAAAAGGTCAAAGGTTTATCAAGTAATATACGATCGCCATTTTATGCTGAATTCAAAAATACCATTCATTGTGTTTGGTCAGATTTAGTTTTCAAGATGTGCTTGAATATGTGGGGATTTAGGAATTAACAATAAAACTCCCAACCGGATGTTGACTCGTCGGCTGCCACATACAAAATGTATAAATGCGTCGCCACGCATAAGGCTCCACGCATCCATCCGGTTAAAAATCAGAAAAAAGAAAAATAATAAAAAGTAAAGTAGCCAATGGGAAGTGGTCGCGCCAAAATTAGAAGGATTTTGGAGTGGCGAATTTGGAGCCGGTGGAGAGAGATAAATACTCAGGTTTTCTGTGAACCGGGTCTTGTCAGGCAGTGTCCGTCGAACCAACAACATCATTTTTCTGTCTGGTGTTTTGAGCACCACGCTACGTTTTGGGATGTAGCGTTGGTTAGTCCATTCACCAAGTAAATAAAGGAAAGTATGGAAGAAATGTTTTCGTCTCTTATCTGTTTCTATCTTTTCTTTTTGTATATTTCTTTTGGGACTTTCTTTGGACAAGGCATTGCATCGGCCAGTCAATGTGGGGTAAAATAATATAACCAAAATATGGAGTCAGATATCTTACGGCAACACAGCCTTGCCCTTAGCCCCTGACCTTCAAAAGCCCTTTCACATCCCACAAATACTTCACTAGTTGTACACAATAATAACACTTATTCAAAAGTCTGTGGACTCTACTTGTCACTTCTGATTTTGAGTACCTGATATTTTAGTATATCATATAATGTTGTATGTGTACTTAATTAAAGTGTATCACCCGCTAACACCCATATACCTAGAGGGGGCAGGGTTTATCCCTCATCTTTAAATGATTTTAATATACTGTGTCAAGTATCAACGACGAGCTATGTGCTGATTTATTTCTTTTTCTCTTTTCAGCTTGACATTTGTATTCCTGTAAGAAGGGATCGCTGGTGTAAAAATAATCCTGATAGGTTCTGTTGTGTCTGCGGTAATGTGGTTCTTCCTAACTGTCAAGCAAAAATCACTGACTTTGTGAAGAAGGCATATCTTGATTACTTTGGTGTCAAATTAGGGGATCAGGATAAGCCATTCGCTCCCAACGTTTGCTGTAAAACGCGTAGAGAACTTGAGGGACTGGAGGAATGGTACAATTTCAATGGTCTGTATGAAATAATCCACACGGCGGTTTTGGTTGGCCGTTCGATCGTCTAGTGGTATGAACTCCGTTATTTCTTCTCATACTCAGGCATTTCATAAGTTGAACAAAAATTAACAATAAAAAACAACTGAGGATGGAAAAAAGAAAAGACAAAACACGAATTCAGAACAGCAAAACGTAAGGTGAAGTTTGCGAAATTTTTGGCACTGTGTGTGTGTGTGTGTGTGTGTTTTGCTATCGCGAGAACTCAGCGAAAATCCTACACAGCGACCAAGAATGCTGGGTCATCGCTTTCCATTTCACCAGTCTCGTCTCTCTCCTGGCTGTGAGACCTTTCTCTCCGAGTTTTTGACTTCATTGCTAGACTTAGGATCCGAGCCTCGTCTTACCGGTCCCACGTCCTGGGGCCTGAATATGTGACTCTCTTATGCCGGAGTTCCACTCCTAACTGACCAACGTTCTTCGCCCTTTTGTGTCCTTTCCGGTCTCACAGGTTCACACGGGTTATTGTTCTATGTGTGGTCTTCACGCCAAAATAGTCAAACAAAGGAAAATCTTGACATTCCGAGGCTACTTCAAAGATGCTAAAGATAATTCCGCCGGTCACTCACAGCACACAGAGACCAACACACATACATCCATATATATATATATATATATACATGAATACACATTATTGGGCAACAATCTGGAGGGAAGTAAAAGATCACATTACGCAAGAACAAGCACCATGTCTAATACCCCGATGTTCCTTCTGCCATTAGACCAATCTCTTATGACCCAGACCTTCCTGTTCCTGAGCCAGATGGTAATATGTAATATAACTCTGATTCCGAACATAGTAATATGACTGTTGTGGTTGAGGATGATCAATACAAACCAGAAGAAGATGACCAACAAGTATCCTCAACACAACTAGAACTTAATGACCTGAATCTTTCAAAGAAGTCTGCTTAACTGCTGGGTTCCTGTCTCAAACAGAAACGTCTGTTTGCACAAGGAACAACGATCTACTGGTAATGAGACCGTGAAAAAAATTGATACAGTTTTTCACGTTGTAGGATAAGTCATCATTGGTTTATTGCATAACATTGCTGGATGGATCAAATCAACGGGTTTAGAGTATAATTATATGGAATTAGAGACTCGTATTGACTCATCCAGCTGAAGTCTCAAAGCAGTTCTTCTACATAATGGGAGTAGTTTTTCATCTATCCCAATTGGGCATTCAATACAAATGAAAGAAATTCACAACAGCATGTATCATTTGTTGTCTGCTGTTAACTACCAAGAGCACAAATGGTTGATCTGTGGAGATCTTAAGGTAGTTGGACTGGTCCTAGTGTTCCTAAGTCCGCAAAGTATTCTTGTTTTTTGCATTTTGGGGAAAACCAGGCTGACGACCAGAATTATGTCAGACAAGAGTGGTCGTTAAGACAATGGCAAAAACCGAACTCGCATAATGTTAAGTCTGGCTCTCTCGTTGAACTGAACAAAATACTGTTTCTATCCTTACATATCAAGTGAGGAATAATGAAGAACTTTGTGAAGGCAATGGGCAAAGAAAGCAGCGGATTTGCTTTTCTCTTTAAGTTCTCATCGATAAGCTTGGAGAACCTCAAGGCTAGTATATTTGACGGCCCTCAAATAAGGAAGGACCCAATGTTTCACGAAGCACAGAGCCAAGCTGAACTGTCTCGCAGACACTGAAGTCAGTAGTTACAAACTTCCAAGGAAACCACCAGAGTGCGGAATACGAGAAGGAAATTGAAGGGCTACTGAAGAGTTTCTGCCAACTCGGGGCACGAATCTCAGTCAAACTGCACTTTCTGCGGTCACACTTAGACTATTTTCCAAAGAACTGTGGAGATTTAAGTGAAAAATAGGTCGAGCGCTTTCACTGAGACATGAGCATTATAGAACAGTGCTACTAAGGCCGTTGGATGTAAACTTTCTCACTGACTACTGCTGGTGCTTGAAATATGATGCGGTGGCTGCCGAACACATGTGGAAGTCCCTGAAAAGACTTTTCACCCACAAATAGCTTCTTTTGTGTATTTTTCAGTTTACTATGGCACAATGTGAGCTTTCTGCGAATATTTCAGCCCTAAATTTAACATTATTTGTTTAATTCAACAAGAAAATAAATAGTTATAAAACTGTTCAATACATTTCAAGTAAGAGCTTGTAACTTAAAAATTTGATCTGATTAAAAACAAATGAGTAGGATTTTTGGATTCAGCATAAAAAAAGACTGCCTTAAAATCAGCTATTATATATTCGACCTTGAAAAAATCATTCCAGAATATGTAACCAAGGAAATCTACATGTTGAATCGTGTTTTTTTCCAGATCAAAGAACACTGCGTGGGTTGAGGATACGAGTCAGAGAACGATGTCAAATTGTTCGGCCTGTGAATAGAAACGGCTGCAGACGAGGCCAGCCCTTGAGTGAAGTTCGTTGATTGCTGTGACCGTAGAGGTGTGCAGTTGATTGTAGGGGCCAGGATTGATCTCCGCTCCCCTATACACTCATTTTGTGAGCAATGCATCGGTTACATGTGGGGCCGAGCCTGTCACGTATCATAATTATATCCCAATTGCGAATTGGTTACACGAGACTTACGCACCCCATTAAAGTGAAATAATAACAACCACAACATGCAAACATCTTGCAGAAATCACTACTCTAACGTGCAGAATAAACAAGAACACTTACCGGTTCAACAGCTCCAGCTGGCAGATAAAAAGTAAAATGGGTGATAACCCAATACCAAACCTGTAACATATTAAGCAAGCCAGTGTATACACAAACTAATATACCCATTCACTGGACCAGAAACCAATCACCGTCCAGAGAATGGACTTCACCACTTGAGAGCAATGAAATGCCTCAATGTCCATATAATCTCGCCTCAAGTCGTAGCATCGCTTTTTACGCGAACGAGTATTTACTCATAGCTAACGAGCATTACGAACGAATTCCAACACACATTACACTGCTAAAGATTTTCTCATAAATGCAGAGATTTAGATTCTCTTTGACAACGTTTTTTTTAACGCAAACAATATGAAAGACCTATTAAAAATGTCGACATGAATAACATTTGATCTTTCTTGAGAGAAATAAAATCATTCCGAATTTTATAAACATAATTATGATCAGTTCAATTCAAAGTAATCATTGATATAAAATTGATATAAAAGCACACAGTACACAATTCCATAACCTCTAGGCATTGCATTACTTCAGACAGGTTGATATGCTGTTAAAATCAATCAAAAATCAGATGCGTTTCTGATTCAATCTCTCACGCTTTCTTTCGCTGATTAACTGAATCCTTCACCCAAAAGTGCATTACCATTCACATTGGAAATAATTAATGTCATCATCGTCATCAAAGGTGAGCTGACAGTACTGATTCTCATGACTCTCTCTCACCATCTGTCCAGACCAGATATAGCTCTTGGTAAGTCCTCTAGACGTCATCCAGTGTTCACACAGCGCTGATGCATGTAAGTTTAAGTTAGCCAACACTGGTGCGTCCATAAGAGAATGTCGCTTATGGGTTTTTCCTTACTTTTCTAGCGTTTGTTGCACGTCTTACTTGGATGTTTTGTGAGATAGGAAGTAAGTGGCCGTACGGTGGCCGTTTTGTAGGCTGCTGCTTGAGTTATCAAATTTAGTATGCATACTGTTAGGAGCCGGGAGGATGTCGGAACGAGAAGCCTAGAGTTGTTTTCTTTTCAAAGGAAACGGAAAAGTTGCTGAGTTCTCTCTACTTAATGTGAATTAGTCTTGGGAGACATTTTTCAAGAAATTTCACGAAAAACATTAAATTCCTCAGAATATCATCCTTCAGGGTTGTCTAGAAGCCACGGGGAAAAGGATACATTTATTTCTAGCCTGTGAAAACCACACGCCAGAAATCTGAAATAAAAGAAAGAAAAAAGAAAATAGAACTTTGAATTTAAACACCATATTGTTTTTGCATGGTACAACTTTTCTTTGTTTCAGTCCAACAGCGACTAAGTCCATTTGACTTTCCAATTCTTTCTTTTATTTTATTTTTGTCAAATCAAACGTGTTTTTTAGCTCAACTATGTACGGCAAAATTTGTGCAATGTCAGTGGAAACATACATATGTTTAATCTATTTCCTTCGAAATAAATTCTTTGTAATGGGACAAAAGTGATTGTTTATCTCTGAAATATAGTTTGTTTTTTTTTGTATGTTAATAGTTGAGAACCCTTTTCCCTTCCTCTATTCTTATACGCCCTTTTTTTAATTACTTTTCTTTTCTCTTCCCTTTCCTACGAAGATTTTCAGTTTACTACTGGCAACATTCGAGGCTTCCCTTCCCTTGTTTTTTTTTTTATATATGTGACACGCTCGGGGTAATTTGAATAACACACACACACACACACACACACACACACACATATATATATATATATATATATATATATACTAGCTGTACCGGCCACGCGTTGCCGTGGCTCAGTTTGTTTAAATGAGAAAAAAAAAAAGAAAATGCATGTTTCTAATATGTTTAATTTTCCAATACTTGTGGATACACAATATTCTTGGTAGTTCCAGTTTCCGTGTAGATAAAGAGATAAAGAGATTGTCTGGATTGCCGACTCTGGAACAGGCAACATATGATTGCCCATGCGAGAAGCAATGAGTGTGTAAATATTAGCCGCACAATTGTAAAGATTGTCCTTGTGCTTTGTTGATCGTGATTGCAGATGCCAATCGAATCGGGAATTGCAATCTCTTAAATTGAAATGACATATCTGTTGGAATCATAAGAATTCGCGGTTGGAGGACATCTTCACCTTTGAAAGGCCCAGTCAAAATTTTTGCTTCTATGATGTTGGTCATTAATTTTTTTACTGAAAGACGTGTGCCATTACAAAGCTTGGGCTGGTTGATTTACATTTTCATTTATATAGATTTTTCGATACTAAATATATAAAAACACGCCTGTATTCGAATAAAATACTCTCACAAAATTTTAAACCAATTAAAAGAAAGAAAAGTGATGAAAGCAGAAAAAAATTCTCGTGTAAAATTCTTGGAAAACGGTTTAAGAAAGAAAACTTTTTAATGGATGTCTTCCGTTGAAGTTAAAAAAAAGGAATGTTGAAAAAGAAAATATTTTATAAACAATTCCTTAGAATAAAAAAATTTACTTACTACTGAACCAACGAAATATGGTTTAAAGTTTAGTGTCTCTGTTTAAGTTAACCAAAAAAGAAAGAAAAGTGATAAAGCAGAAAAAAAATCACGTGTAAAATTCTTGGAAAACGGAAGTAATGTTTACCATCGTTATTCGCGTTCGGTTTTTCTCGGAGAAAAACGACTTATTAAAAATATTTTTTTTAATTATTGTAATATTTTTGGATAATAAGTATATAAAAACACACCTGAATTCAAATAAAATACTCTCAGAAAATTTTTAACCAATTAGTGGCATAAAACTGGAGATTATCGGTTAGTAACAAACATTTACATTTTTATTTATATAGATTTTTGGATAATCTATATAAAAAAATGTAAATGTTTGTTACTAACGGATAATCTCCAGTTTTATACCACTAATTGGTTTAAAATTTTCAGAGAGTATTTTATTCGAATTCAGGGGTGTTTTTTTAGAATAAAAAGAAATTTACTTACTACTGAACCAACGAAATATGGCATAAAGTTTATTAACAAAAGAAAACTTTTTAAGGAATGTCTTTCGTTGAAGTTAAACAAAAAAGAAAAAGAAAATAAAATATTTAGTAAACAATTTGTTACTACTGAACTGACAAAATATGGTTTAAAGTTTAGTGTCTTATCGATAATAATGAACGAAAGAAAACTTATTAAGAAATGTCTTTCGTTGAAGTTTAAGAGAAAAAAAATGTCATATTGAAAAAAGAAAATAAAATATTTAGTAAACAATTCGTTACAACTGAACCAACGAAATATGGTTTAAGAAAGAAAACTTTTTAATGGATGTCTTTCGTTGAAGTTAAACAAAAAAAGCAATATTGAAAAAATATAAGAAAATATTTTGTAAACAATTCGTGAGAATAAAAAAATTACTTACTTCTGAACCAACGAAATATAGTTTAAAGTTTAGTGTCCCTGTTTAAGGCAACCAAAAAAGAAAGAAAAGTGACAAAGCAGAAAAAAATCACGTGTAAAATTCTTGGAAGCGTTAGGCTTTTCTCGGAGAAAAACGACTTATCAAAAATATTTTTTTAATTATTGTAATATTTTTGGATAATAAATATATAAAAACACTCCTGAATTCGAATAAAATGCTCTCTGAAAATGTTAAACCAATTAGTGGTATAAAACTGGAGATTATCGGTTAGTAACAAACATTTACATTTTTATTTATATAGATATATTATTTTACACAATCATCCCCCCCCACACACATGTGTATGTATGTGTATGTGTGTGCATAAGCATAAAAAAAGTTCTCGGTGCTACTCTGGCAGAGTTGGTCTAAAACATAAAATATTCAAATTATGAATCCTTAAAATCCGTTCCGAGAAGTTTTATATAGTTCACACAATTATCAGACGGAGATATGAGAAGAACTGGCAAATCAGCAGTATAAACTTGGCGACCTTAGTCGAGGGTGTAGCTACTACACCGAAGTGTAGGGAAGGGCGCAACTCCATTCCCTGGATAGCTCCACTTTACCCTTGATCTGGATAGCTCCACTTTACCCTTGATCTGTACCTTATAGTAGGCGGCATCAAGTACTATTTTTTGAGTTTTTGGTATGGCGACCTGGAATTGAACCCTGGTCTTCCGGACCGTTGGCGAACATTCTAACCATTAAGCCACCATATAAGTAAAATTGGCGAAGTGTAGGGAAGGGCGCAACTCCATTCCCAGGTTTGACCCATTTTACCCTTCATCCGTACCTTATAATGCTGAGTGTCAAGCTAGGAGGTATCAAGTACTATTTTTTGAGTCTTTGGTATGACTTGACCTAGGATTGAACCCAAGTCTCCCGGACCATTGGCGAACACTTTAAGCATTATGGCAATATTTTTTCCTATAACAAAGAAAAAGTTTTATATATATATATATATATATATATATATATATATATATATATATATATATATATATATATATATATATATATATATATATATATATATATATATATATATCATTAAGAAAAAAACAACGAAACCAATCACAAAGGATTATAAATTTATTTCAATCCTGTTACGCATTTTTGAAATTTAACCCAATCAGAACCCATCGTACATTAATGTTAATTCAAATCACCCTAAAAATATAATCAAGCAAATCCCAAAAGCAGTAAATTTAAGAATAGGTAAGCTATCTGCAAATGAAAAGATTTTCAAAGAGAGTAGTAAAAGATATATAGAAGCCCTTAAAAATAGTGGTTTTAAGGAGGATTTTAGGTATTTAAAACAAAATATAACAACTGAATTTACTAAAGAAAATAATAATTATGTTCAAAGAAATAGAAAAAGGAAAATTATATGGTTTAACCCCCCTTTTTGTAAACTAGCCAATATAGATGTAGGTAAATATTTTTTGAGACTGATAGATAAACATTTTAAACAAGATAATATATTGCATAAAATATTTAATAGGAAAACCTTGAAAATAAGTTATTCTTGCACTAATAATATTTCTCAAATAATAAATAGCGATAATAATAAATTAATTAATAAATTTCATAACCAAGTAAATAATAATAACATTAATAGTAAAAAAATAGAATGTAATTGTAAATCTCAAAGTGATTGTCCAATGAATGGTTTGTGTAGTTTAGATAATGTAGTATATCAAGCTATTATTTATCCAAAAGAGGACATAAGTGATAAGAAATATTATATTGGCGTTTCTTCTACTAATTTCAAGATTAGATATGGAAATCATAAATATTCCTTTTCCCATGAGCATCAAAAAAATCAAACTGCTCTATCAAAACATTATTGGGGATTAAAAAATAAAGGGTTAACCCCTGACATTCAATGGTCCATATTGAAAAGATCTAGTACCCCAAAATCTTTCGATAGTAGGTGCAATCTATGTCTCGAAGAAAAGATCCACATTTTGCTTTTTCCTGAGCCAAAAATTTTACTAAATAAGAGAAATGAACTAATAGCCAGGTGTAGACATAGGGCCAAATTTAAACTATAAATAATTAAATAAGTAAAAAAAAATTTTTTATAAAGAATAAATTTATTTGAGAATGAGAGTTAATTTTGAGAATAAATATAATAAATTATTAGATAGAAAATTATGAAAAAGCATATAATATATATGTACTACGCATAAAAAATGTAACTGATATTTTGAAATTTTTGAAATTTTAAAATATTTAAGTAAATTAAATATTTGTTTTTGTTTTAATATATCTATTACTGCATCTTTACGTGAGATTATTAATTAAAATTTAAATCTAATTAGAAATATCTGTAATTTAAGTCTTTAGAAAAATTTTTTTTAAAAAATTGTTTTAAAATAAATGTACTACATTGCCAACCGTAAATTTAAATTTAAAACGGAAGTGGGCTCAATGAAGAGATAACTCTTCACCCCTCTTCTATCCCCTCCCACTCTCATGTGTCTACTCTAGTTTTTTTATCTAATTGATCTGATGAAGTCCTGTTAATTTTTTTTTCGTGTTTTTGAAAATTTCAAAAATGCGTAACAGGATTGAAATAAATTTATAATCCTTTGTGATTGGTTTCGTTGTTTTTTTCTTAATGAAATTATTGCTCTGTATAATTGATACATTGAGCTCTTTACCAGGAAGATTTAAATATTCACGAATATTTTCTTGTCCTGATGGAATTACTCCTAACTCCGGTTTAACTGGACTAAGTATTCTATATATATATATATATATATATATATATATTCTTTGTTATATTTTGTGATATACCATAACAAACAATGGGAATTGGAATTTATTGTTCTATAGCCGGGAGTGAGATTGTTATTTGTTTGTTTCGCAATTCAAAAAGTGCCATTCGGGTCACCAATTTTTAGCGTTTTGGGAAATTGTTAATTATTTAGCGCTATATTTTTTAAGGCAACAAATGAATTGCGAAACTATTCTTTATACAACACACAATAACGAAAGTTTTTATTTGCAGCTTTGAGGCGGTTTGTTCTTGGTGCTGCAAGACTCGTGGTATTTAGGCTTGTTGGTTTTGGAGACGCGATAGCTTAGCGGGATGTTGAGATGGCTGCGTGTCGTTGGACGTGTGAGGGAAGTATTCAAGGTCACCGTGTAGTTTTGTGTGTCTGGTAATTGGGGAGAGTAGGCGTTATCTCCATTAATGTGGACCAGAGGTGAAATGAGAGCTAGGTGTGTCGAGAGCGAAGTGGCGCTCGGATCGACATAGTAAATTTTTGTGGTGCTTGTGGAAGGCATGCTGAACGTATCTAATTCATATTCAACTGGGATTCCTTGGTCTAAAATATATTAGACGCAAAGAATCCATAAATTAGATGGTTCCCTCGTTGAGTGTCCATGTTGCTGCTGCTAGGGTTAAAGCCACAGTGAGATGTCCCACTGGGTGGCTTGTTTAGCTAAAAAGCATCACTAAGCAGGAACGACCAGAGACACGTCTGCTCCGGTCGCTGTCTCAAGCTGAAGAGAGAGGTTTTGGCCGCTCACCCGTTTCGCTAGCCGGAAATGAAGGTCCGGGCTGAATAGGATATGTCATCCTGATTGGGTGAAATTCAGTGTTGAATTAAATAGCGCGCCAAAACAAAATATGAGATTTTCCTCTTCTCTACAGTTCCTTCCGAAATAAAAGCATTAATATCATCATAGACCCCTATTAAAGCAGGAACTAAATGGGTTCCCAGGTAATCTAGTTTTTATGCTAAAAGAAATTTTGCAAAATGGAGACGAAATTGTTTTGATTATGAACAATTCAACTGCTTTGATGTTTCTCTATTTTCAATTTGTACAAATCTAATTTCTAAATCGGTACGTGATTTTAGACAATCTAAATGCTTGGATTAACCGTAGAACAATTCTTATGAGGTTTAAATGTTTGTGAATTGAATGTTAATGGAACAATTGCATAAACCCAAATCTGATATTAAAAGCATTAAAATAACATCAACCTTCTTAGGTTATTTAATGCAAAAGCCATCCTTTTAGAAAAACAGCAGAGATACTATTCAACCTACAATTGTGGAATAAAGGAGTTCATACCTTTCCAAAGTTCGAAAGTGATTGAAATAGCTTGACTGGAGTTTGAACTTGCTTACTTCGAGATCGCAGTTCGCCATGTGGTCTTCCTGTCATCATTTTATACTTGTAATAAGCTTTGCTTAGTCTCAGACATACGCCTTAGATTGTTTAGTATATATGTTGTATCAAACTAAAAGTGGTCTGCTATCTAATTACTGAACAGGCTTAGTGTTGCTTAACTTCTATTATCTGGTGGGAACTAGCGTGACTTGACCATAAGCAGTTGGTTATTATTCCTAATTGTTGTTTCGTTCAAGAGTCAAGTGTATTTTCAAATTAACTAGGACACCTCACTCGGTGTAATGGTTAGTAAGACCATTGATAATGATTTCGATCCTCACTGGGAGCCTCATACTTCCAGCCTTGTGCCACAACTAAGCTAAGTTTAATAAATAACATGGACACCCCATCGTTAGCAAGCTAGCCTTATAGATGTATTGCTTCTGAATAGTGGTTTGAATACACACTGGATGCTCCATATTTCAAGCCTTGTGCCAAATCAAAGCTATGCTTATTTTTTTGTGGATCTTGTGTCTCATCATGAGTTGGGTAAACACATACTTTCATATGATCTAATCATAAAAGATATTTTTTCAGTGCACACCGCAAGTTCATCTAATAAAGTAATCTCCCTTTAAAAGGACTTCATTTTATTAATAAAATAAGTTCAAATCTTATGATAAGAAGAACAGAAATTTGGAGGGTTCCGTTTGTAATGATATGGAAAATATATTTCATTAATGAGTTAACACGGAGTACTTTAAATTCTTTTATGATACTACAGTGATCATTATAAGCAACGGAACACAAGAAACACATTTTTAATAAGGCGAGAGGAAATTATTCGTCCTCATGATTTTCTGGGGTTGTTGGCGACTAAGTCGAAAATATCCCTGTTTTAGGCTGTCTTCCTTACATCAAAAAACAATTCCTGGCAATTTACTCACAAAAAAAAGTTACAGAACTAACAGAAATGAGATTTTTAACTGGGCCATCTCAAACGTTTCTTCTTCGTTTTCCCCTCGTAATGCCAGTTCGTCATCTGTCGCAGCACCAAATCAAAAACAAGTAAGTCTATATATATATATATATATATATATATATATATATATATATATATATATATATTGTGCCTTCACATCTTTACGTCCGTTTCCGTAACAAGGCAAACAAACTTCCCAAGGTCAACGAAGTTTTAAAATAACTGAGTTTTTATAGCAGACGATGTTTGTGTGAAAAGCAGACTTTATAAATTTTACCTGGCAAAGAAGTCTTTCCCTTGTGTCAGAACTCTTGATCATATGTGGCTGATGTCGAGAGTTGTGTATTAATTGACCCTTGATGGTCACAAAATCGTTATGTTAACAATTTTGCGGTCATTTTCCTGAATAACACAACAAAGAAAATAGTCGTTATTTCCGCGATAATACAGGATGTTCATGAAGTCTTGCTGAAGGTTTAAAAGGTATCAACATTAATAGCAATCATGTTGAATCAAAAAGTACATCAAGACTAGAACTAATACATTTTCAGTTTTAAAACTGGTGCAAGATTTTGTAAACACCATGTGTGTGTGTGTGTGTGTATATATATATATATATATATATATATATATATATATATATATATATATATATATATACACACACTTGTTATATTCACCATCCAGATAAGATTAAGTTTCAGTCCTTTCCTTTTTTTATTCTTCACTTACATCTAAATTCTAAAAATTGTATATCAGTGAGCATCTTTTGAGATTTAGGTTTATCTAACAGCATATCAACTTTTTATGGGTTATTTAATGTTGAAATTTAATTCACTTTTAAATGTCTAAGGAGTGTGAAGTACTCTCTCATTGTCATTATTCTGAGGTCTAATCTGACCTGGAGTACCTGTTAGGGTCCCCTCTATGGATCAAATAGATCTGTTTGAAAACAATTAGTATTGTATAGGAATGCTTGAAATCATATAACCGAGTGAAAACAAATTATCATCATTTAATAAGAATTATTACTTTAAACCATATCATTGCATATAAATCATTAGACTTAGATAGGAACACTTAAAATCATATAACTATGTACAAACAAATGATTATTATTGACAAATAAAAAAGTGTGATTACAAAAGATGATTGCAATGAAATGTTGAAAATATAGTTATAATCATAATCAAATGTTTACAAATCAAGTTTTGACCTTAAATAACCCATAGATAGTTGATATGTCCTTAAATAAACCAAACGAAATCAACCCTTACAGAATTCACTTGCATTTAACAGATTAAGATCAGGGTCCAGACTTTTATGATCCTAAGTATCAAGTTTTGACCTTAAATAACCCATAAATAGTTGATATGTCCTTAAATAAACCAAACAAAATCAACCCTTACAGAATTCACTTGCATTTAATAGATTAAGATCAGGGTCCAGACTTTTATGATCCTAAGTATCAAGTTTTGACCTTAAATAACCCATAAATTGTTGATATGTCCTTAAATAAACCAAAGGAAATCAACCCTTACAGAATTCACTTGCATTTAACAGATTAAGATCAGGATCCAGACTTTTATGATCCTAAATATCAAGCTAGCCAACCCAAACATTTCTTCATTTTATCCTTGTTATGCATTATCATTATCCTATTTTTTTCTCAATAGCTAGGCATTTTGATACTAAACTAGCAAAAATATACCACCTACCTTAATTTGGAAAGCAGCTTTGACTGGTCATCAACCTTACTTACACAAATGTAGTACAAATCATATCCCATGACAGAAACAGATGTAGCTAAATTTCAGGATTAACTCTGAAATCAGATGACCAAACACCTAAAGACAAGTTTAGGAATATATATATATATATATATATATATATATATATATATATATATATATATATATATATATATATATATGACAATGGCTCTGAAAGCCTATGTGAATTGAATTTTCAAATAAAGGGAATCTATTATCTAAAAAAATTGAGCCAATTTAGTAAAGCCTATGTGTATTTGGAATCCGATTCCTAAAGTTACTCCAAAAATGTTCTGATATCATTGGAAATAAAATTAGTTTTGACTAGTGTTATAAGTATTGATGTTTGTTCTTAAACTCAGACCCTAGAGAGGTTGTTCTGCCATGAAATCCAAACAAACAAATCAGACCCTAAAATAAAGTCTTTATATTTCTGGAGATGGTTAATTTATGTGGAATATAAAGTTTTAGTTTTGTTTTTCTCCTTAAAACTGACGATAATGATAACTATATAACTTATTTTTTTATTTTGATTATTTTTGACTATTTATTTTTATTAACAAGTTTAGCAGCAAACACACACATATATATGAAAATGATTCTGAAGACTATAACAACTGAATTGCCAAATTAAGAGAACCTATTAACTAAAATAAATAAGATAAAGTCAATTTAGCAAAATCAATGACATATCTATTATTCATATATACTATTTTTTTTATTCAGGAAGGACGGATGCAAAAATCTTTTGATAATTTATACACTTTATTCAGTCTCTTCAGTTTGGATTTTTGGAAGTGTTTTTTTTTTCATGCAATTGGCTACAATCAATCAATTTACAGAACATTTCTTTTGAAATCTTTTACTAATTCTCCATTGATGTGTCTCAAAAGGTGGAAAGACTGTCATTTATCACTGTAGCCTCTCTCATGTGACCTTTTCTCAACCAATCATACCCAAACTCTTACATATAACTATTTAGGTGCCTTTTAGCTCTGTGCCATCATTGGAAGGATTACATAGTAGTGATAGGGTGCTACATATAAAAAAAGATGGCCCGCCTAGAAGGTTTTTTATTTCTCCATGTAGTATCCAGTTTATCAACTACAAACCAATAGCATGAGTTTGGACCAAGTAATACTGAAAGCACAAAGTTAAGGCAGCAATGAGCTTTTTCAATTCTAAGATGGGTGACCATTTAGGAATAGTAAGTACTGTAAATAATATGAGACCTTTGTGCTAGACTAAGCAAAGTAAATAACACCAAACCAAAAGAATGTCAAATTAGAACACTTCCATTCTTATGTATGCTCTTTTTTGATGACTGACACTTGAAGATACTCTTTCTGATTGAAAGACTCACAAAATTTACTTTCTGCAAAAACAGACTAATTCTGTGATTTTGGTTCATAGGAAAAAAATTTGAGAGTTGAGTCGGTTCTCTCATTGCTGAAACATTTTTCTTTGCATGTGCTAATGTTATGATGTTTTCAGTTGCATAACATTTGGCTGTACATCTTTATTAAAATTTTAATTTTAATGACTGCAAATTTTGTTGTTTTGTTGTACAGTTTTTATCCCGTGTGTTTATCTTATTGAATTTGAGTCTAACTTTGGACCATTGAATACTGTTTTCATTTCACAAGAACAATTCTTCTTAAGTGCTGTAGTATACGAACTGTAATAAATTTGTCATATTGTGTATCTGCGAAAAGAGTGATTTTTCTTTTTCCTTTTTTTTTAAGCGGAGAGTTGAGGCTTATAACAATTTATTTACAACCAAGTCTCCAGAAAATACTAGTCTAAGGGAGGTAACTTGTTCTTTCCTTTAGAACTGGTCCAAGTTAATTTGGAGCACACAAAAAAAACTAGTTTACTATAGAATATTCAATAGATATTATAAATCTAGTTATATCTCTCTACTATTTACCATACTTTCTATTTTCCTACTTTATAGCCGGTGGCATCTATGGTTGCTAGGTGCCATTGAGAAGTACTGGCAACAGAACCATTCCTCTGCATTAACCAGTGAGGTAAACTAGAATTATTGTTCTGATAAGGTTTTACCATTGCAAGCTGTGAGAGATCATTCAGTAAGTTAAAACTAATATTTTCATATTTGGGAGCCTCCATGGGTCAAGGCAGACTGTGCTCTTGCTTTGCTAAGTGTAGAAAGAGAAGAAACTAGAAAAATAGACTTTGACTTCATCATAGACCAATTTACATCAAGGAGATACAATTGTAATTTTCTGTAGGGCCATAATAGGCTAATTAAAAGATTAATGAAATTAACATGTATTTTTGAGCTGATTTTATTGTAAAGTAGTTAACTTTACAATAAAATCAGCTAAAAAATTTAAAAAAAAACCCGCTCAGATGTTTAGACAGAGTTGCAATTCCAATTTTGCACTCTGGCAAATAAATGGAACACCGGGTGCTGCAAAAAGCTCTAATAATAAACTACAAGTATTTTTCTACAAAACTGTATCATGCGTATCAATATATTAGTAATTTTAATACTGTTGTATCGTAGTAAGGAAGAGATACACAGTGAAATAGAGTTAACTATTTATTAACTGAAGTGATACAGTCCAACAAATATTATAAGTCTTGCATTGTTGGTATTACGTCCGAAGTTGGTCTTACTACTGACCGAGATCTTTCAGTACTGGCCATGCTTAAGAAATATGTCTTTTATTCCTCCAAGATACCGGAAGTCACATGGTACGAGCCACTATACTACATGTACATTAAAAAATTTTTGTTAACACACTTGCATGTTATAGTCTATAATAATTTTTTATTGTTCATATATATTTTGTTTTGATTTTTGTAATGTAATCTATATTACCATTAAGAAAAGATTGCACATGAAAATGGTAATAGTTGTTCTCTGTTGCACATAATCTATGAGTGCTTAACAGTTCAGATAAAGGTGTGAAGTGCTTAACTGCTAAAACTGTTGATTTGTTTATAATGATGAAGGATTGTGTAGACCCAGCCACACTTTTTTGGATAAGCTTATTAATTTTTATGTAATTGTATTATTCTTATCTTTGTAGGTTAATCCTTTAAAACAATCCAAGAAATATTTTGAAGATGTCGACATTCTTCCATTCAGTGCCTTTCTGACTGATAAATATGGCCGACATCATTCTTATCTCCGTATATCCCTGACAGAAAAATGCAACTTGAGATGTGAGTGAATATTAAACATCAAAAAAGAAAAAATAGGAAAGCATTGCAAAAATATAGAGTAATACTCATAAATAAGTACATCCCTAATGATGTTTTTCAACAAAAAGGAATTTTCTTTTAAACAAAAGACATCAGGATTTTATAATTTCTTATGGAAGATTATATAATCAGAATGGATATTATTAGGTATTATTTATTACCCAACTCTACAGCATTGAAACTGTGTAATAAAAACATGAATATGTAGCAGTCTAAAATTAACTACACCCCTGATTTTTGGTTTTCTTATTTCTAGTGGAACACTATACTATCAGAATGGATATGTTGCTGCATATCTTCATTTAAATTCTAAAATTAGTAATGAATCATCTAGAAAGTCTAGATGTTTTGAAATCATTACTTTTGAATAGGTTGCTGCATATCTTCATTTAAATTTTAAAATTAGTAATGAATCATCTAGAAAGTCTAGATGTTTTGAAATTATTACTTTTGAATAGGTTGCTGCATATCTTCATTTAAATTTTAAAATTAAGAATGTTTAGAGATTCAATCTTGATAATTTTTTTATCATGCCTTGTGTCTTTAAGGCCAAGAATGACTACATCATAATGAATCTTGGGATTTATTTTCTTTGATGCTATGATAAATTTTATTTATTTATTTATTTATTTTTTAAATTTGTTTTAATTATTTTTTTATAGGTCATTACTGCATGCCAGAAGATGGTGTCAAGCTGACCCCAGCTGAACATCTTTTGACAACACAAGAGATAATAACTTTATCTTCAATGTTTGTCAAACATGGAATCAAAAAAATACGTCTCACAGGTGGCGAACCATTAATTCGGAGAGATTTACCTCACATCATCCGTAAGTTTAAAATATGTTTTCATTACCAAAAATCTGCAACCAAGAAATTAGAAATATTCATATTTCTATTTATCGAATTTTAATGCTGTAATACCTAATAATATCTGATGTGATTGTTTGTTTTTTCTGCCAGAAATAATAAACTCTTAGTATCTTTCATTTAGAAGAAAATAAACATTTTATAGATAGTAAGGCTGTATTTATGAGTAATACTGTATTTGTATATTTATTTTTAGTCCATGACATTTAGTATTTATTCATAAGCCATAACTGTATACATAATCAATAGAGTAAATGAAAGTTTTGATGTACTTGTTTAATAAATCCTGCCTAATTGCTTTTAATGGCCTATCAATCTATCTTGGAGGTTTGGGAATCACATTAAATGTCTGTTTAGATTTAGATTTTTTTATGTAATTTCTTAAGGCTTTTTTTCACATGATACTGTTGAATACAAATTTTTAAGCAAATTTATTTGATCCATCGATGGGACTCTAACAGGTACTACCACTTCAGGTTAAAGTGGACCTGGAAGTAATGGTCGTGAAGGATTACTTCAACTTCCTCAGAGCTCCAGAATTGAAGTTTCCCCATCAAATGCAGTTTAGTGCCATACCCGGGACACCTCTTTTTGATCGGAAGGGGTCTTACCCCTCTGCAGATGATACAATCTATGTATTCTAAGCCCTGTTTACACTTGTGTAAATCTTTTATTCAAGAGTTTTTTGATTTGCTTGATTTGTTACACTATTTTTTTAGAGTTTATTGTTTTGTTTGTTAAACTTTCTGTTTACTCTCTTTAATTATTTATTTATTTGTTCATTTATTCTAACAGGAGAATTAGATCAATTAAAAAGTGAAGGCCTGGAAACAATTGCAATGACCACTAATGGTGTAACATTGTACCGAGTGGTGAGTGAATTGAAAAAAGCCGGTCTTGACCTAATCAACATTAGTCTTGATACTCTGGTTCCACAGAAATATACTTTCATTTCTCGAAGGAATGGCTGGGAGAAAGTGATGAAAAGTATACAGAAATGTCTGGAAGTTGGTTTTCGTCCACTTAAGGTGAGTGAAAAATATGCAAAATTTCAGTTCCCACCCTGAAGAGATTTGGTTTGGTTTGGTTTTATGGCATATCAACCATTGTAGGTTATTTTATGCCAAATCTATTTTTATATGTATAAACAGTTCTATTTCAAACAATTCAGTTTAGCATAAGTACATAGTTTAGTTCTCTTTGACCCATATATAGAACCCTATCAGGTGCTACCACTAGGGGCCAGAGTGAACTTAGGAGCGATGGCAATAAAGGGGTACTCTGCATTCTCCAAAGCTCCAGCATTACTGGAACCTTCATCAGATTGCTTAGAGTCATATCTAGGACACTCATTTGGAGAGTCTTACCCTTCTGCAGAGACACAGTCAGTGTATTCTACAGCACCTGCTGAATGAGCTAAAGGAGAGATTTCTGAAAGATATGGCTTTTTTATTTTTTTGATGAAAATTAGATTAAAATGACCAAACAAATCAATGCCATTTTTACATTTAGAATGTGCTGGTCATTTTCATTCTATTGTCGGAGCTTAAGATATGCTAACTGTATCCCCTGCAGAGAGGTAACACCCTCTCAAAAAGGGGTGTCCTGGGTATATGACACTAAAATGCATCTGGTGGTGAGTCTCCAGTTCTGCAACTCTGGAGAGTCACTCCTTCGTTGCTATAACTTCCAGGTCCACTCTGGTAATATCTATGGGTCAAATAGACCTGTTTGAAAATTATAGGTATTAGATAGGAATACTTTAAACCATACAACTGTGGGCAAAAAATTATAATTATTAAATAGAAATAGTAATTTGAAACCATGTTGTGTATAAATTATTAGTCTTTGATGGGAACACTCAAAACTATACAACTGTGTATATTATTTGTATTAGATTGGAATACTTGATATCATATAACTGTGTGTAAACAAATGATTATCAATAAATAAAAAAGTACAATTAAGAAAATGCAATGGGACATTGAAAATATAGTTATGATTACAATCAAATATTTAGAAATTTATCAAATTTTGGCATTAGATAACCCATAATATACGATTAAACAAATAAACCAAACAAAATATCATAGCTAAAACTCTGTAGTTAGAAATTAATAGTTATCTCCCTTGAGAAATTATGATAATTAAAGTCATATAAACTTCAACCCCAGACTATTACTATGCTGCAAATTTGATTATTCTACATGTTAATTATATTGTGCTAACAGAAATAGAGCTACCAGATGCTATTTTTGCTGTGCTACATACAAAAATCAGATCAATGATATAAAGGAAGAGTCTTCATGGTGTGATGGCTAAAGTGCTGGCCTGCAGCCTTGAAGTAAGCAAGTTCAAACTCCTGTCATACTATTATGTTGACTTTTCAACTAATACTCCTGGGAAAGATATGAACCCCCTTATCCTTCAAGCTATAGGTTAAATAGTATCAATGCTGTTCTTCAACAAGGATGACTTTGGCACTAAATAACCCATGAAGGTTGACATGTCATTAAAACAAAGAAAACAAAACTAAACTATAATATAGATTCAATAAATTTCAAGGTTTCTAGTTTCTTTGGTTCATGGTAGATCAACCTTCATGGGTTATTTAGCTACTATACCATAGGGACTCACCTCCTATGCTTATCAATGTGTTAATTATTCAGGCCAATTTCTAAAGAGAGGGTTCAATTTGTTATGGATTCAAGGGGACTGTGCATGTGTCATAAACAACTTTGCATGCCACATTCAACAGTGCTTTCAACTGAATCATGGACATCTATTTGTATACAGCTAAATGGTTTCAAGTATCACTATTAAACAATAGTTATTCTATTTATTAAGTATTCTAATCTAATACAAATAATTTGCACAAAGCTGTATGGTTTCAAATAATTCATAATTATAATCTACTGGGAGTAATGATAATAAAGGGGTACTCCATATTCCCCAAATATATCTATCACCAAACATTTATCTTGATTTGGTTTCTTTGTTTAATAGCATATCAACCTTCATGGGTTATTTAATACCAAAACCATCCTTGTAGAAGAACAGTAGTGGCTCTATTTAACCCATAGCTGGGGAGGATTAGGGGATTCATGCCTGTCCCATGAGTATGCCATGTAAACAATTGTGATGATTAAATTCATTCAAGTTTGGTGATCTTTGTTTATCAGGTCTTGAAGAAATTTTTTAAAAAATGTTCAGATAAAGATAACTATTTAAAACTTAATATCAATCTCTTTTCATTTTCAATATGACTGGTCAATTTGGGTGTTTTTGCCCCATGAAAAATTTTTTGAGTTTAGGTATCAAAATTTTATCTTTTATTTTTTTGCTCAGAACATGGCCAAAAGTCAGCTGCAGGTGTACTAAATTTGTTGGAAATTGGTCCAGCAATTTTTGTATCTATAAAACATGCAAACACAGACAGATCATTTTTATAGTATAGATGAACCTAAAAAAAAAAACAACCAATTATGGGGAGGTAGATAAAAAATTTGGTTGCACCATTTTAACTATGCTCTAATTTCTCAGTTTTATCAAATTTTGATTAAAATATTTTTTTCTTTTCAGATAAATTGTGTTGTAATGAAAAATCTTAATGATGATGAGATTTGTGATTTTGTTCACCTCACAAAAAATATGGTAAATTTTGAAAATTTTTTCTTCTTGTTTCACAAATTGACAAACATAATGAATTATTCAAAATGTCATTTGGAATTATCATAATCTTTAAGCATAATTCTGTCCTCAATTGCCAGAAATACTGAATGACTATGAAAGAAATAGTTTCAAAATTTTAACAAATAACTATTTAAGATACACAATTTTGTAAAAAAAAAAGAGTTTATCACTGAGATTCCTGCAGAAGAGGTAAGACCCCCCTCAAAAAAATGTCCTGGGTATAACACTAAACTGCATTTAATGGTGAGGCTCCTGCTCAGGAGCTTTGCGAAGCATAGATTACTATTTTTATTGCCATTACTCCCAGGTTCACTCGTGCCCAGGAGTGATTGTACCTGTTAGAGTTCTATCTATGGGTCAAATAGATCTGTTTAAAAATTATTTGTATTAGATAGGAATACTTCCAACCATATAACTGTATGCAAATTAGTTACTTGAAGCTATAATTGTTTACAAAAGATTATTCTTATTTACTTAAAGCCATATAATTGTTTACAAAAAAAAAAGGCTGACTTTTGGCATTAAATTATCCAATAAGCATTGACATGTCTCCTTATCAAATCAGAACATGATGACTATAACAGCCATGTAAAATCATATTCATGGAGGTGACCAGAGTTCAAATCCTGGACAAGACATTTTACATTTTATTTCACACTAATGATCCTAGAAAGGCCTAAATCCGACGCTTCTTCTCTCAGATATTGGTA
>OY757931.1:53919488-54199488 GCA_963585895.1 Sepioteuthis lessoniana | reverse complement strand
TTAATATCATACTAAGTCTAACCTTAATATCATATTAAGTCTAACCTAAAGTTGGGTGGATTTCGATCCCAGCTTCAAGCATCCTACATGGCTAGCCATACTGAAGAGTTGTGATACAACAAAATAGTCTGTATGTGGATGACAATATATATATATATATATATTGTTGCCATGTAGGACGCTTGAAGCTAGGGTTGAAACCCACCCAACTTTAGGTTAGACTTAATATCATACTGCTCAGCCAACACGTGAACCATGTCAGCTCAGGAATTATAAGGCATTAAGTAGTAGCTTTCGTTTTGTTTACATTTATACCTTACCGGATACCAGAGTGCTCAATTCATTTGAAGAGCTTTTATGTGAGTGGCAGTCATAAATTCCTTTGCTAGAGTGCTCAAAGATGGTATAAACACCAACCAGAAAATGACTTCTATGACTTTTTCCCTTATCATTAAAGACATGTTTAAATATACTGATTGACTTAGTAGACAGGTAAGCCAATGACAGACCTAATGTTCTTAACAAAATAAGGAATACAGACATGTTCAATTTTCTGAACAATTTTATCTATAACAGCATAGTTATTTCTAAGTCTCAAAGATATTTATAATTTTTGTCATAAAAATTGAATTATCATAAATATGTTTCAACTTAAATTTTTTTCTGGCATCCAACAGTCTTGAAAGATCATAAGTATGCACTTGGATCTTGGCATCTATAGATTATTAACATTAGGTTTGTTGGTTAACACTAGTTGGGTTATTTTATGCTAAAGTCAGTTTTGCATTTATGGTCTCCAGTTATGTACTGTCCAAAAATTAATCTTCACAATCATTTTAAACAGGTACACACTTCATTATCTCAAAGAGATCTATTTGATTATATATATATAGCCTTTTGAAAAAAGGTCTTTACTTTGGTCTTGGACATTTTTTCAGCCTGAACATGTTTGTAACATCTGCAGTAAGGTCTGTTTGTCCAAAGCCAAACTTGCTAGTAATATAAGATCTTATGTCAACTGTTGTATTCTCATATATATGTTCATGCAGGATACATACTGATGCAATGAATAACAGATGCAGGAAGACTTCTTTAACAAAATATATTTACCTCTCACTTTATTGCAAGGGTTCAAAAAGGTTATTCAAGGTTTGTGTGTGAGAGGGTGTTGGAGACTGAACAGAAACTGCAATATTTTGACCCCCACTTTTATGGCCATCAGCGTTGTGTCTTTCTCATTCTCCAGGGTTGCTCAACCGGAGGCCCAGGGCCCACTCTGCTGGATAATTTGCTACATCTTATCAGCAACTTCCCTGGACCCCAACTCATCAGGGCCCCAAGGCCCCTTCGGCCTGATGTGGCTTTCCCTACCACATCTCGTCTATAACTCCGACTCCAACTCAACTGTCTTGACTTCTGTCTTGACTGAGTTATATAATGGTTCAACACCCACTCAGTCGCCTACACGATCTTTGGAATCACATGTTGGATCGTCGTCAAGCGGAAATAACTGTCCTGCAGTTTAGAGGTGCATCAGTCTACAAGAGTATCATGGGATTTTTTAGCTTGTCCCATTTCATCAGCCAGTTTCCGCCCACGTGATTTCCTCTCATAACTGCCACTAGAATGTGTCACCTCCTTCTGGTGCATCACCTTGAATGGCATTTTTGGCCGGTTCGAAGGCCAAAATACAACACAACAATTGCTAGTTGATATTACACAGTTCCTTCCTCAGCAGCCATCAAGTAATTTGTATCAACTCTGTGACAAAGTATCTGGATCTGCACTAAGTCTGAGAAGGCATATGAGTGTAAAGGGTTAATGTCAACAGCAAAAACAGTTCTTCTGCTTGTCATTTGTGCAACAGAGCTTGTAAGGGTTTGGCCAAAGTAGCCACCTGTGCTCCCACTAGTACTTTGTGTAGGATTTTTTTGCAATACATTCCTCACCTCTTGATATTCACACATCTTCTATTTTATAGCCTCTATTCCTGTGGGACATTATCTCTCATTTATTTAAATCTTATCCGCCAGTTTACACTGCTAAGTATACATAGCCAGCCGCACTATGTACATTTAGCATTACACTCCATGATTTTGGTTGTTGATGGAAAAGCCTCCAATTAGGTACATGTTATCATATTGACTGAAAGCTTACTGAACATTTATTCTGTGACTGTAAGTTCTTGTTGGAACTAAAGAATCTAAATGACCTGTGGAAGAGCTTAGCAATATAAATGCTCAATATACCTTTAGTGTAATGCAGTAATCAAATTAGTAAATTGAGAGGAGTTTGTTTTGCTTTTCATTCAATTTATGGGCTATATTGAATATTAAAGTTAAAAAAATAACAACAGGCAACTGTTATTCAGATATGAAAAAGTCTTTATTCTAGCAGTCTGATGCAAACACAAGGAGAGAGGAGGACCTTCTCTCTCTCTCTCTCTCTCTTTTTTATTTCCTTTTTTTCTTTCTTTTTCTTTGTTGTCTTTCTTTTCTCGGTTGGGGGGGGGGCTTCTGTTTCTTGCATCATTGGTGTTGATTTTTTTTTCTTGTCATTGTTGTCAGCTTTTGGTGTTTTTATTTCTCAGATGTGGTGTCACATTCTTTGTGTTTTTGGAGTTGAGTTTTTCATTTTTGTTTTTCAGTGTTCTTATGCCCATTCTTCCGTTTCTCTTCTCAACGTCTCCCTCTGTCTGACTCTCTCCCTCTCTCCACTGAAACAGAGTTGCCTGCACTGGTTTCCTATCATACTTAGTTGCTTCTTTGATCATCCAGAAACCTGATGTGCTGTAGATTTTAGCATTCTCTGAAACACGGTTTGCAAATCATGCTATGTGGACATGAATTGGTCACAGCGCCAAATGAGAAGTCTGTAATACAATGGACCATGTTGAATATCAAAATTCAAAAATAACAGATAAAAAAAAAGTCTTTATTCAGACCGTCTACATTTCTAGCAGTCCAATGCAAACACAAGGAAGACCATGTAAGGGTTTATGAGCTTCTAGCTACAAAGAGGCACCCCACCACAACCTGACTGATTTGTACGAACATCTAACCAAACTTCTCTTTTTGGATTTCAAAATTCAACTCCCTCATAATCAAAAATTATTTTTTCTTATATAATATCTTAATTATTGCATCAGCAAGTTATATTAGAACATGTGTCATTAGCTTTTATTTAATTTAAATTAATCTTATCCTTAGTTATATAAAATGACTTGTTTACCTTGAACAACATCCATCCTCAACAATGATTTGAAAACACGTCACCCCAGCAATCTACAAAACAATCTGTCAAACCTGCTATCTCACCACACATGCAAGAATTACAACATATGAACTTTTGTGATGAAGTACACTTACACTCAAAGATTTGTGACCAGTCCACAACCTCCCCAAACTAAATAATAAGATAATTCAAATAATCAATTATCTATAAAGTAATTAATATAATTAATTACCACCCTAATTATTTTACAAGTTAATCACAAATTAATGTTATTAGTATTACATGAAAATACTTAAAACTTTATAACTGTGTACAAATTATTTGTATTATTGCAGTTAATCCTAGGTCCACTCTGACCTGGAGTGGTAATATCTGTTAGGGTCCTATTTAGGGGTCAAATAGAACTGTTTAGATATTATTCATACTTAATGGGACAGTGGGCCAAAATAAAAAATTCTCTTAAGAAACAACTACACAAAAAATGTAAACATGAATGTTTAATGAATACTATTCACTAACATAATTCCTTAATTAGATGTAAAATAACATACTATTAAAATCAATCAATTAATTATATTAAGAATAGTTATTTGAAGCTATAATTATTTGCAAATAATTATTATTATACTTGAACCCATATTGTTTGCAAATAATTATTATGTTACTTGAACCCATATTTTTGCAAAAGAATATTGAATTCAGCATTTGATAATCCTACAAAGGTTGACATGCCATAAAGCCAATTAACCCACCAACCATAATTAATAATTACACTTAATTTTTTTTTTTTCAAATTTACTAAAGGCTTTCAAAGTTCCCGGCTTCCAAGGACAAATTGGATTTATTACATCAATGACTGATAATTTCTGTGGTACTTGCAATCGTCTACGAATCACTGCCAATGGAAACTTGAAGGTAAAACTTTTCTTTGTTTCAAAAAGTTGTTCAGACTGTAAACCATCCATTTTGTTGATTTTGCCTCTTTTGACTTGTTGGCCTTTTTGTTGAAGAATGGATGAAAACCAATGCCTATTTTTAGAAAACCCTCCCTCCAAGCAACACCACTTCTTTACATACGAAAGTAAGTACTACTTCCTAATGCTTGAGGTATACTTGAAAGGAATTGCTGGGCTATGTTTATCACTGACTCCACATATTGTATCATCTATAAATAAATACACCCCTATCAATTTTTTTTATTACACTTATTGATTTTTAATACATTTTTTTTTCAATTTTTAAATCCTTAACAACTTTTATCACCCATAACAAGTTTTTAAATGTTAATTTTTTTCTAAACTAAAGATATGAAGATTTTATTCTTTCTAGTGGAACAGTATGCTATCAAAATAGATATTATTAGTTATTATCTATTAAACTCCAGAGCATTGAAACTGTAACCAAATTTTTTAAAGGTGGGGTTTGAATGTGACTTTATGTAGTCAAAGACAAGCCAGACCCAATTATAAAAATAGAGATGCCAATGAAGCAAGGACAGTTTTTGAAAAAGGGTATTTTTTGTAATGTGATTTTAGAAAAGAAAAAAAAAAGGTTGTTTTTACAATGTGATTTTATCCAAATATGAATGAATTTTCAAATAAATTTCAGGTATGTTTATTCGGGAATGAAGAGCTTTCTCTCAAAAATTTGATTCGTAGTAATCTTCCAGATGAAGAAATTTTAGAAAAAATAGAAATTGCTGTTAAAGGAAAGCGGAAACAACATGCAGGTAATATTTATTTTTCAGGGTTTTTTTTCCAATTAAAATTTAAATCTATAAAATTCAGAAAAGGTTGATTAAATATGATTTCCATTAAAACTGTGATTTATTTGCAACAGAATTTAGTTGTTGGGTTGGGCAAAAAGTTTGTTCTGCATTTATCATTAGATGGCATTAGGAGGGTTTAGTTTTAATTTATATTGTGATAGTTGTCATGTTTTGTTTAGTATTTTTTGAGTGATTCAAATGTTGAAGATGAAAGAAAATAAGTAACATTTTCAGCATACTATTCTTTTCTTTATTTTAAAAAAGGTAAAAATATGACCAAAATGTAAAAAATAATTTTACTGTTTATGAAGAAAGCACTGTAAATGATTAAATGTGCCAGAAGTGGTTTGAGAACTTAAGTGCTTATGTGATACTATAAGCTCTTCTGTTCCTTGATGTTAAATAAATAAAAATTATTCATTTTCATCTAAGATCATAAAAGTGTTATTGGCTTACCCCAATATATTTTTCAGCACATGCCACTGAATATAATACAATGAGGCAAATATCCAATATATTTCAAATATCTAAATTAATTTACCCCAGATTTTGAGTGGTTTATTTTAGTGTTATATTTAGCTAAAGTACCTGAATAAAAAGCAATTTTAAGATGAAGTAATATGAATGATAAAATCATTGTATATGAAAAAGTACATTAAACTAGAATAAAACTCATATTGAAATAATTGTATAATTCTGAGAACATTGAGTTATCATGATTATAATGTTGTGATAAAAAGGAACAACAATAAGATGGAATTAAACAAATCATAAAATAATTGTTTATTGGATATTGCTTTGAGTCAAAGCGTAATAAAAAAGCAACAATAAGATAGAATAAAAATAATAAACTAATTGTATAATGGATTGTGCGTTGAGCCAGAATGTTTTGATAAAAGACAATATCAAAAAGATGGAATTAAACAAATAATGAAATAGTTGTATAATGAAGAGAGTATTGAATCAGATAGTTGAGATCAAAAGCGAATTAAACTAATAATAAAATAATAGTTAATTATCCATTCTATCTAAAAAAACAACAACTATTCTCTCTGATTTTCCCCAGGAGTACACAATATTCCCAACATGAAAAACCGTCCAATGATATTGATTGGAGGATGAAGAAATTGGAAGTAAGAAAAAAAAGGTTAGCTTTTTTCATTAGTTTCTACCAAATCTCAACTGATTCTTGTTTTATAATTCTAAAATTATATGGTTACTACAAAACCCTAATAAAAGACATCATCATCATCAGTCTAATAATCCCAAGGGTGGGGTTTGTAGAGGAACCCCTGATGTCTTTCTAACAGTCATCCATCATCTATCTGTGAGCTGTACTCAGCAACTCTGTAAAAGACAAGTCTGTCCATAACAAGATGTTATCTTCTGTCTCTTCTTTTGTCTCTTCATCTTCCTCACAACACTATCTTGCAAGATGTTTTTTTGCCAATTCTGATAATCTTATCATAAGTCCATACAACATCATTTTTCTTTTCTTCACAATGCTTAATAGGTTGTCATATGATGCTAAGACTATAGTTATTCTTTTAATTTTTAGATTAATATCATATATTTATAGACATGAAAAGTCATAATCCATTTAGTATGGTTCACATTGGCACAAACCACAGATGGAGATGTAAAAATACAAATTCAAAATTGTTTCATTAATAATGTTTTGCTATTCTTGAGATCAAATTCCAAACTCTTGTAAATTCTTTGGCTTTTAATTAGACATGGATTTTCAACTTTCTCCATGTAAACTTGATTATGTTAAGCTCTATTCAAATTTTTGTTCTTTACATCTTGGGCATGACACTAAATTTGAATCTGTGGGTGGGGCTCCATTTTTGGAGCTCTGGATAATATGGAGTCCTTCCTTCACTGCCATTACTTCCAAGTCCATTTTGACCCAGAGTGGTAGTACATGTTGGGGTCTCACCTATGGGTCAAATAGATCTATTTTAATATAATAATATTGAACTACATTAATTCATTGACTTCTAAAACATTGATATTGTAACTTAGTATTAAGAGTCAAACAGCTACTTGTATGTGCAACTTATTTATTTTAACATGTTCACTTTGTTGTGTACCACTGGTACATATATCTTAAAGTTACTGTTGCATACTAAGTAAGTAAAGTTGACGACCGTAGTCAAGGGTGACCCGAAGGTTCCCATTTCGATAGCTACTACACCGATGTGTAGGGGAGGGTGCTACTCCTTTCCCTGGATTGCTCCACTTTACCCTTAATCCCTACCTTAAATCGCTGAGCGTTAAGCAAGGAGACATCAAGTACCATTTTTTGAGTTTTTGGTATGACTCGACCTGAGATTGAACATAGATCTCCCGGGTCATTGGTGAACACTCTAACCATTATGCCTATATATATATATATATATATATATATATATATATATACACCAACCCCTTTGCATGAGTAGGATGTGACACAAGGTCAATATTTTAAGCAGAATTTAACAGATTTGAAATCAGTTTTCCTCTCCTAGCACAGTCTGGCCTACTATTTTACCCATAGCTAGAGGGAGAATAGTTGGATACATGCCTTAACTAAGAGTATTAGCATAGTGTGAAATGTGAACTCTCATCCTGGACTTGAAATCGGTTTGTTGTGTCCATTTCATGTGACTGTAACCATTACACCATGGGTGGGCAGGCACACACACATGCAAATTCCAGGCAATACTGAGTTACTTTGCTAGTTCATAATCGAAAATTTTTAAAAAGATTTAATCTTCACAAATTTTATTTTATCTATATTAAGGAGCTCTGGTATACTGCATTTCTTCTATGAAGAAATAATGTGTTACTATGACAACAGGACCAGTAATATCTCTAACCCCAGAGAAAAATTGGATATCTATGAAGAGGCTTTTTGGAATTCATTTTATACTCAAGTTGTTTTTAAATGAAAAAAAAAATACATAAAACTTCCAAGTAATTTGTAACCATCTGAATATAAATATGTAGTAAAACAAAAGGAAAATTCATCCTTTCTGATAAATTTCCTGGTTTTATTTCAATATACATATTTTTAAGTATTAAGAGATACTATTAAGTATGATATAGATGAAAGTCAATAAGAAACTTGCTTCAGTGACAATACAACCAACTGAAGGAATAACTTCCTTATTTCTACCATCAAATTTTAAAAAAAAATGTGTGTGTGTATATATATATATATATATATATTTTAAAATATATATTTTAAAAATGGGAAGGTCCACGAAGAGATTTGTATTTTTGAATTTATTTATTTTGTTCTTACATACGTGTTATATATGTGTATGTTTCCAGCTTGTTGCTTTCGTCAGAGTACATATGTGGCACAAGGCTTTGTTAATAGGGTACTCAATGAGACTTGAACTCACTCTTGTTTCCAGTTTGAATCTTGTTCAATACTGCTCGCAGCATTCTTGTGTAATTGCCGTGAAGCTTTTTCTCTATACATATAGTTAGCGTCCATGTTGCATACTACCAGGTTATTATTGCATACTACCAATTATTCTCCCTCCAGCTATTGGTAAATAGTAGGGCAGACTAGGTTCTTCAGCCTTGGTAAAGCAACTAGTCTAGGAGAAGGACAACTGTGTATTCAAACCTGTTAAACTCCGCTTAAAAATTGACCTTGTGTCATATCCTGCCCGAGTGGAGGGGTTAGGTAAACATGATACTACCAGGTGTTAGAAATTAATAAATTCCTAATAATTGCACGATTTTCTTTATCATTAAAATGAAAATTGAACCCATATGACTTAAAGGAAAGAGCGTAAAAATCATCTCCATCGTGAACATGTTAAGAATACTTATCTAAAAACTGAAAAGAAAGTAATATCAAGATTACTAATTGCTGCATAAAATAGAGATACCTTTATTTTAATGGTATCATTATTGTCTTTTTCTTCGTCGCTTCCGCCATGATTGTTTTTTTCTAGATTTGAACTGGACTTACATGACAAAATATCAAATACAAAATATATTTTTGAATACACATTATACACTTACCTTCAAGTGAGGTTTAAAAATTAAACAAATAAAACAGTAAAATTCTGAAGTAAGTGGTTTTTAAAAGAATTCTTTTCTCTTAGGTTGGTAGTTCTTAGCAATATTTAAAAAAATGTCTGATATATTGTTGCTATTGTAATTCAGTTATTTTTTTAATATGAATTCTATCAATAATAAACAACTTAACATTAATTAACATTAATTAACACCCGCCTTTGGTGGCTTTTAAGTGACTGCTTCTTGAATATACTTTCATATTTAAAAATCTAATTCATATCCTCTTTTCATTTCAGAATGTCTTTAAAAATGATTCTACATGGAAAATAAGGTTACTATGAATAATTTTGAGTTAAAATTTCAGTTATTGTTGAATCTTTGTTATATTTGCATGTGACTGTGTGAGTATGGCTGTGTGATTTTGGGTAGAGTTTTGTCTGGAACTTTACCACCAAATCATTTCCCAGTGTATTCTTGCCATTTTTGTCAAAAAAGAATTTCTAAGTGTAATGATGTAAAAGATCAACCAAAGATACAAAAACCATCAATGATTCCTAGCAGAATTCTCTTCCTCACCACAAAAAAAAAGAAATAAAAAAATATTTTTCCTTTCTCATCCACTGGACTAGGTTTTTGACCTTCTCTGACAAATATCCAAAGTTTTATCTTAACTTCTTCATTAGAAAGCAAGGTTATTTTTTTGTTTGCTTGTGAACTAAGATGCAATTCTAACTAAATCAAAATCTAAAGTTTTGGGTGAACTTGTTCATAAAAAAGCAGTTTTTTGTTGCTTTTTTCTTAATTAGATCCAATCCTATTGTGATGAAAATCTACAGTTATACCAAAATTCATTCACTTGAAAGCAAGGTTGTTTTTTTAATTTTTTTGGTGAATTAAGATCAAATCCTGTTTTAATCAAAATCCAAATTTTTACTCAAATGTGTTCATTAGAAAGCAATTTTTAGTGTGAGGGGGTTGTGAACAAGGATTGATTCCTTTTTAGATGAAAATTCCAAGTTTAACCAAAATTTATTCACTCGAAAGTAAGATTTAGAATTTTTTTCTTTGTTTGTCCAAGTGTGCACATATGCAATTCCTACCAGGAAACATCTGGCAAAGTTTTAAATAATTATAATAGTTTTTACATTTAAAATCTTTAATGTACATTTTCTTTTTTTAAGTAGAGGAATTATATTGTAAATTGAATTAGCATGACCAGAAAATCTGATCATTGGCTCAGTGGTAGAGTTTTGGCTCTGCATTCTGTGGTCGCTGGTTTGATCTCCAGTGGGAGAGATCACGGTATACACTGCTGATGAGACCTATTAAGATCAAAACAGCTGTCCAGTGATTCCGTATGTTGCATGCAAGTGTTTGCTGGATTTCTGGTCATGCTAATTCAATTGATAAAATCTTTAATGTGAAACTTTAGCATATAATTTAACTTTATTACAATGGTTGTGATCTTTAAGTATTTACATCTTTTATAACCGGCTTGAATTCATCTCTACTTTTTTCTTTATAAGATGCTATAATAAATAACTAATAATAAATAATACCTTTGTCTCTTAATAGTTGGTACATTTAGTGTATGGGATGTATATGAAAATGGAATAACTATTAAGGGACACAGATAGTAGAGCTGAAGTATTTGATTTTCAGTTTCACATTTTTACTGATATCATTTTCTCATGTACTTATAGAATGAATAATCTCGATCCCAAAATAGTTACTATATATAGTTCTAAATAAATAGTACAATCTCTGTCCTGTAAAAGTTACTAGATATGGTAATAAGTAAATGGTATAATCTCTGTCTCGTAATATATATGGTAGTAAATAAATAGTACTTTCTCTGTCCTGTAATAGTTACTACATATTATTGTAGAGGTGTTCTTAGTGTAAGAGTTATTTTCATTGGAAATGGAATCGGTGAACTTAAATCAAATTCTGGATGAGGCTGTTTGCATTTCTCTTCACATAAATGCCCTCTTGACCTTGTGTTACATTCTGCCAATGGCAGAGGGGTTGCATATCTATATACATATAATGTATGAAATATACATGCAAATGTTTGTAATAACCAATCCCTTCTTCTATTGGCAAGATGTGACATAAGGTCAATCTTTAAGTGGAGTAAAGCTGGTTTGAATTCAGAGTTTTTCCTTCTCCTAAACTGATTGCATAACCAAGGCTAAAGAACCCAATCCATAGTTGGTGGAAGAGAAGAGAGATTCATGCTTTTCCTAAGGGCATTAGTGCAAAGTGGAATGCAAACAACTTTGTCCATGATTCAAAATTGGGCTACCATTTTTATTTCCTGAGGCAAGAACATTATGCCCTGCACCTCCACTGAGGAGTCCCCTTGGGGTAATGGCTAAAGTGCTAACCAAGAAAGAGGAGAGGGGGTCCCCATGGTGAAGTAAGTAAGTTCAAAGTCCAGTCACGCTATTACATTCACTTTCAGACTAATACCTTTCGGAAATGGTATGACTCCCTTATCCCCCAGCTAGAAATTTGAAACAACAGACATTTGTCTTTACAAAAACATCTTGTTGTTTCAAATTTCTTGTAAGATCCTATATTGATTATCTTGTTGGTTATTTCTGAAAATGTCCATGGTTGTTACAGAATTCTTTTTGCCTAATTTAAGCATGCAAAATGCCTTTTTCACAGCTATAGTTTTTGGCCCCCCTAACAGACAATAGAACACTTGATGCTACTAAAACCCTTGATAATAAACATTAAGCAGTTCTCTATTTTTTTAAAAATAGATTTTTAAAACTATTTCTTTTGTAAATATCTCCACTCTCTTTTTTAAAAATCTCTCTAGACTCTCTTGTCATTTTCCAAAGTAGAGTTTTAAGAAAGAATGGGCAGACTTCTCTCTGCCTGCTCCTTTGACACTCTGATGAACCTTTTAGCCTATCTGTTCTCACAATTAGGAACTTCTTTACTTGTGTAAATCTGTAATTATATATAGTGCAGCTTTTTCTGTCAAGTCACTCAACCAAGTAACCTTAATGTTCTTATTTTGAGTTTTAAAACCTATTCAATTGTGTCATTGAATGCACCTTTCCCATTGCAACAAACCATGCTTACAAAACAAGCTGTTGATGACTTTACAAATATTATAATAAAATTATAATCTGCTAAAAATATCTATATAGTATGTGAGGGAATTCTTTTTTTTCATATGCGCTCAAAATGGTACACCACTTCAGTTTTAGGTGTTACAATAAACATAAATCATAATTAATGGTCTTAATAATGGATCAAATATTTTAATTAAAATTTTTTTAAACGATTGTTTTGGAAAATGTTTTGGAAAATGTTGACACTTATGATTTATAAATAATTGTCTAATGAATTATATATAAATATAGCATAGCTATATTATAAAATCGTTCTAATATATGCAAGAGGTGGACTTATTTTTGGATTGCAACATATTCATATTTTTGGTTACAGAGTTTCAATGTGGTAGAATAGAGGTATTGATTGGATAGGAATAAAAAAATCTATCCTACTTGTACTTCTGGGGATATAATTTTCGGGAACAAGGTTAGGACTAAACCTCTGAGTTTGAACTTGTTATATTGTTCAATAGTTACCTAGATGATACAATAAGCATATGTCAAAATAACTATCAAGAGTGCCAAGTTTATATTTCAGTCAGAGTTTGTCTGGAAGAGAGGAATATGGTAGGGGTAGAAATATGAAGGAAGGGAATCAAAGGGTTTGTGGGTATCAAAATTTTGGGGGTGGGAAGCAGGGAGGAACAAGAGAAAAGGAAAGATTAAAGTTGGGTCAATAATATACACTTGTGAAACATTTTTTTTTTCAACTCAAGAAATAACACACTCAGGCTTCTGATTGGCAACTCCAGATGACATTCTCCTTATATTTCTATCCAGATTTCTATTTTTAATTATTGTATGTTTATTTGAATAAAATAATATTTTTATGAACATTTATTGACTTTGATATATTTTTTCTGCATGAAGATATTACTTGAAGAAAATGATGCATTTATTATTATATGTTAAAATTATGAATGAAACTATTGATTGAATTATTAATTATTAGTATTAATAGTAATTATTGTTTATTGATTAAATTATAAATGGAATTATGAATTGCTATTTTATTAATTGGAAATTAGTAATTTATGAATTAAATTGTTGAATGATTGATATCATTTATCATTCAATTATTAACTGAATTAGTAATTAGTAATTATTGATTGTTAAATTAATTATACTATTATTAATCAAGAATTAAGATTTGAATTATTAATTACAGCATACGGCCTACCAAAAGAAACTGTAGCAGCAATAACAATTCTCTATAGAAACGCCAAAGTAAAGTATGTTCACTGGATGTAGACACAGAATACTTTGACATTGTAGCAGGAGTACTACAAGGGGACACACTAGCCCCATACCTCTTTATCATATGTCTAGACTATGTGTTTAGAACATCGATTGATAAAATCAGAGAAAACGGCTTTGAGCTGACAAAGAAAAGAAGCAGAAGTTACCCCGCAAAAACAATTACGGACGCCGACTACGCCGATGACATAGCGATTCTGGCAAATACACCCAACCAAGCCAAAACACTAATGCATAGTTTGGAATGAGCCACCGCAGGCATTGGCCTCCATGTTAATGCACACAAAACTGAATATATGTGCTATAATCAAACAGGCGACATTTCCACACTATACGGAACCTCTCTGAAACTGGTAGACAAGTTCACCTACCTAGGAAGCAATATCTCATCAACTGAAAAAGACATTGACACACAGCTAACGAAGGCATGGACAGCTATTAATAGGCTATCAATCATATGGAAATCAGACCTGACCAAAAAAATGAAACGCAGGCAGCGGTTGTGTCGATACTGCTGTATGGATGCACTACTTGGTCGCTAACAAAACGGCTGGAGAAGAAGCTAGATGGCAATTACACAAGAATGTTGCGAGCAGTATTGAACAAATCCTGGCGGCAACACCCCACAAGGCACCATCTATATGGCCATCTGCCTCCCATCATGAAAACTATTCAAGTTAGACGAACTAGACATGCAGGATACTGCTAGAGAAGCAGGGACAAACTCATAAGTGATCTACTCCTATGGACCCCCACATATTGCTGAGCAAAAGCAGGACAACCAGCTCAAACATACATACAGCAGCTATGTGAGGATACAGGATGTAGCCCTGAAGACCTGCCAGAGTCAATGAACGATAGGGAGAAGTGGCGAGAGAGAGTCAGGGATATCCGTGCTAGCGGCATGACATGATGATGATAATGATGAAATCATGAATTATTTATCAAATTAAGCTTTGAATTACATAATTATATTATGAATTAGTGAATCATTTACTAAATGAAGAATTATTAATTAAATTATGAATAGATTATTTTATTATGAATTAAATGGGGAATTAATGAATTATGTTAAAATTTTAATTTTAATTATTTATTATTTTATGAATTAAGAATTAAATAGGAAATTATCAAATTATCAATTTTGAATCATTAAATCCTTACTTAAATTATAAATTAATTAAATTATCATTTAGATTATTAAATTTAAGAGTTAAGAATTAAATTATAAGATGTTTAAGTTATGCAGTTAAAAGTTTCAGGTGGCAAAATATTGTGTGTATTTCATGGGATAAACAAGAATTATTTATTCTTTTTTCTCTGCTAGTTAATAAAATACCAGAATATACATTGGAGCTGTTTAAAAACTTCCCAAAGCTTTTTATTTTATTTTTAGGCTGACAACTTTTGACTATGAAAAAAATCAATGAAACATGTCAGAAAGGGAATTTGCTGTATGTATTACTCCCTCCTATATGAGAATAATCCAAAAATTGGATGATTTTAATTAATTGTTTAAATTTCTGAGATGAGGCTAGATAATTAGAACAATCTACCTATGTGGGTTAAATCAAGGGGCAAGTTTAAAGTTCGGTGCCAGCTCGCAAGTTTGACATAAAACACTTGAATAAGGCTGAAGGATGCATCTGCTGAAACATTGTGAATATAACAATGAAGATGAGAACAAAGGTTTAAATTCATGTTTCAGTCTGTATTTGCAAAATATGTGTTCCCCACCTTAAAATTGTTGAGCATTGAACAGTCAACTTGTTTTATTTCTCTGTATAATGGCATAGCTTGATGAAAGTAGAATACCCAACTCCTCCAGCACAAGTAGGATGTGACACAAGGTCAATTTTTGAGCAGAGTAAAGCTGGTTTAACTTCAGAGTTTTCCTTCTCCTTGACTGGTTGCCTAACCTAAGCTAAAGAACCCAGTCTGCCCAACTATTTAGCTGGGGAGAATAAAGCCAGTTGACAGAATATGCTGATGGCATCTCTGCAAAGGAATAAGACCTCCCCCACACCAACGAGTGTCTTGGATATGACATAAACCATCTGATGTTGAGGCTCTGATTCTGGAGCTTTGTAGAATGTGGAGAACCTCTTCATTGCCATTTCTCCCATGTATATGTCAAATAGAACTATTTAATCATTCACTAAACTTGAAACCATTTCACTGGGAGCAAACAAATGAGCTCTGGTTTGTTTAAAAATAATTGTACCAACAAAGTATTCATTTACAAATCCTATATATAAGCAAAGTTGGCAACCATTGTCTCCCTTTTCATTAACTACTACACTGAGGTGTAAGGGAGGGAGCTACTCCTTTCCTTAGATTGCTCCTCTTTACCCTTAATCCTTACCTTTTAATGCTGAGTGTTAAGCAATGGAGGCATCAAGTACTATTTTTTGAGTCTTTGGTATGACTCAACCTGGGATTGAACTCTGGTCTCTTGGACCATTGCCAAACACTATACCTGCTATATGTATGTATATATAAGAATTGGCATTGAATAACCTACAAGAGTTGATATACCATAAAACACAACCAACCAATCTGGGGAGAACAGATTTATTCAAGTCTTACTAAGAGTATTAGCACAAAGTGAAATACAAACAGCTTGATCCAAGACTTGAGTCTCTGATTCCATTTTTCTATGACGATAACCGTTAAGCTAAGTGTGTCTCCTGCTACTACAAAAGGGGAGTATTATTAAGTAAACAGACTTTTTGATGCTTAGGACCATTAATTAATGTTTTTTGTTGTTTTTTTTTTTTACAAAAAATAATGTACCATCACTCTGACCAATCAGAGGTCTTCATAGAAAAGCAAAAACAAAAAAAAGTTCTTTTTCAGGATATCAGTTTTTCCTGTATCAAGCTTGCTCTGGGATTCTACTGACTCAGATAAAAGGAAGATTTTAATTCAACATAATTAGTTTGTTTCCTATGGGGCTTGTTAATGTTTGAGCCCAGGCAAAATGCCTAGATTTCAAATACCAATTTTCAAAGCAGGTAGACCCTTCCAATTTGAAAGATTGTTATCACATAACCTTCCTAACTCCTTTCACTCCTCCTCTTCTTCCTTTGTGATTGTATTGTGCTAAATTAAACAAGAGCCCAAATAAAAAGAAAAAATTCTCATAAGAGAGCTCAGTGCTTAAATGTACCAGTAATTCAGTTAAGAATGAATTCAATGATTATAATACCAGTTTATTGGCCTAGTGGATAGAGGTCTGGGAGACCTGGGTTCAATTCCAGGTCACATCATACCAAAGACTTTAAAAATGGTACTTGATACCTCCTTGCTTAACACTCAGCAATATAAGGGATGTATCAAGGGTAAAGTGGAGCACTGTAGGGAAAGGAGTAGCACCCTCTCCTACACCTTGGTGTAGTAGTTATTGAAAAGAGAGCCTTCTGGTCACCCTCGACAATGGTTGCAAAGTTTACTTACTTTTTATATATGTTATATCTATAGGAAGTGACAAAAGGTCAATTTTTAAATAGGGTATGGCTGATTTGAATTTAGAGTAATCCTTCTCCTAGACTGGTTGCCATACCAAGGCTAAAGAACCTAGTCTGTTCTTATGTTTACTCATAGCTGGTGGGGGGACAGTAAAAATTGGTTGGGATCAACAAATTTATGTATTTTTTCACAGGCATTTATGTATTTATTCTTTCATTCATACTAACTCTGTCTTTTATTTATATATGTGTGTGTGTGCGTATATATATATATATATATATATATATATATATATATATATAGTTGTTGTTGGCCAACTGTAGTCAAAGGCAACCCGAAGGCTCTTTTTTCAATAGCTACAACATCAAGGTGTAGGAGTGGGTACTACTACTTTCCCTAGATTGCTCCACATATCTTTAAACCATACCTTATAATGCTGAGGGTTAAGGAGACATCAAATACCATTTTTTGAGTCTTTGGTATGACTCAACCTGGGATTGAACCTTGGTCTAACATACTTTGGTGAACACTGTTGCAGTGTCTAAAGTGTTGGATTGTGGTCTCGATATACACGAGTTTAAACTCCGGTCACCCTATTACATTCATTTTCATACTGATACCCTTGAAAAAGGTATAAACCCTCTTATTCCCCCCCCCCAGCTATGGATTAAATAGTATCACTGCTATTCAACTACAAGGATGGCTTTGGCATTAGATAAGTCATGAAGATTGATATGCCATCAAATAAAGAAACCAAACCAAACCAAACCAAACCAAACCTAGATGAAAACTACACAAAGATGCTGCATGCTGTTTTGAATAAATCCTGGAAGCAGTACTCTACAAGACAGCAGTTGTAGGGCCACTTACCTCCCATCTCACAAACCATCCAAGTAAGATGAGTAAGACATGCTGGGCACTGCTGGAGAAGCGAATGTGAACTCATAAGTGATGCTCTCCTACAGAATCCTACACACAGACAACAGCCAAAACTTACATTCATCAGCTTTGTGCAGACACTGGGTGCCATCTAGAGAATTTGTCAAGTGTGATGACCAATAGGGACAGATGGTAAGAGAGTGTCAAAGGAATCCATGCTTTTGACATGCCTCAATGATCATGATATATCTATATATACAGGGTTGCATAGACATGTTTTAATTACACCTAACTTCTGCCAAAAGATGGCTCCTCATTGCTCAGTTGATTAGAGCAACTGGTGTGTTTAATCCGGCTTCTCTGAGGCAAAAGGAATGTGAGTTTGGATCTCATTGAGAACTTTTATGATTTTCAATCTTGGTTGTTCCTTGTCAGATTGATAGCCTGACTGAGTTGCAATTTCAAAATAAAATTTAAATGAAGCTAAAGGAAAATACTAGTCAAAATTAATGGTTGACAATACTTCATATAAAAATTGAAAATAAATAAAACCAGCCAACTAACTCACAGTTTAGTGTGGTTTGTCACCTTCATAACCTTGGCAAAAGCTTCTGAAGCAGCTAACTTGTGTCTCATGTTACCAAAATGTTACAAAACTTTTGGTTCAACCAAGTATAATCTGAACTCCATGTAAAAATTAAGGTTTAGCAAATCAAACATGGTGAACAACATTTCAAGAAAATAAACAAAAAAAAATTTCCAGAATGTCCAAAATATCATCATCCTATGATTTCTGTAAAATCCAGACATAATCATAATATGACAGTTCCTTGTGACCTTGATCTTGGTGACATGCTGAAGTCTTTTAAACTACAGTTCCTTTGTCGGTAGATGGTGCATAGGACATAAATACTGAGACACAGAGACACCAATGACGTCACACAGCATATTCCAATGACACTGTACATGATGGTCATGTCAGATTCTGAAATGATAAAGACAAAAAGTGGTCATACATAATTTTTCTTGTAGGATAATATCAAATAATCTACACACACACATACACACACACACACACACACACACATACATATATATATATATAGTTGTACCTAATGTTCATGTGTCTTGGGTATGACACTAAACTACATCTATTGGTGAGACTTGAGCTCTGGGAAGTATGGAGAAACCTTTCATTGCCATTACTCCCAAGTCAACTCTGACCAGGATGGAAGTACCTGTTCCATTATCCTATGAAATAGATCTATTTGAAAATTAATTGTATTAGATAATGATTGATTGGTTTTAACAGCATGCCAATCCATCTTGGGTTTTTTTTATGTCCCGAGGTTAGGGAATTATATTCATTGTAAATTCATGTCTACATTTTCTGTGTAGTTGTTTCTTAAGAATTTTTTTTTGTACATATTCTCATTGAATACAAATAGTTTTTTAACAGTTCTAATTGACCCATCGATGATACTAGAACAGTTATTAGTATACCTGGGAGTAATGGTAAGGAATAATACACAGGACACCCATTCATTGTGTGTGTGCGTGGGGGGGGTTCTAACTCCACTGTGAGAGATAAAGTCAGTTTACTCCAAGCGACATTAACAGGGTGTTCATATTACATAAGTAATATGCAGAAACATATAACTGTGTCAATTCAAATGAGTTATTTAATCGTAATACATACTTGAAAATGTATAAATCTTTGAAATTTATCAGTGTTAAATAGAAATACTTGAAACTATATATGTACAAATTATCAGCATTAGTTGTATAAACCACATAATTGTTTAACTTATTTCTATTAAGAATAGTTACTTGAAGCCATAATTGTTTGCAAATGACTAGCATTAGTTATTATAAACCATATAATTATTTAAATTATTTCTATTAAGAATAGTTAATTAAAGCCATAAGTGCTTGCAAATGATGAGCATTAGTTATTTGAAACCATATAATAGTTTAACTTGTTTCTATTAAGAATAGTTACTTGAAGCCATAATTGTTGGCGAATATTTAACATTCGGTATTTAAAACCATAAATTTTTTTAACTTATTTCTTATTAAGAATAGTTACTTGAAGCCATAATTCTTTGCAAATGATTTAGTATTATTTTTTTAACAATATAATTGTTTAACTTTATTCTATTAAGAATAGTTAGTTGAATCCATAATGGTTCGCAAATGACTAGCATACGTTATTTGAAACCATACAATTGTTTAACCTATTCCTATTAAGAATAGCTACTAGAAGCCCAAATTGTTTGCAAATGACTAGTATTAGTTATTTGAAATCATATAATTGTTTAACTTATTTCTATTAGGAATAGTTACTTAAAGCCATAATTGTTTGCAAATGACTAGCATTAGCTAATTGAAACCATATTACTGTCTAACTTATTTCTATTAAGAATAGTTAATTGAAGAAAAAATAGTTTGCAAATGACTAACTTTAGTTATTTGAAACCATATAATTATTTATCTTATTTCTAATAAGTATGGATACTTGAAGCCATTAGATTTTTTAAACCACAAAATTGTTTAATTTATTTCTATTAAAAATAATTAAAGCCATAATTATTTCCAAATGATTTAGCATTAGTTATTTGAAACCATATAATTGCTTAACTTTATTCTATTAGAAATAGTTACTTGTAGCCATAATTGTTTGCAAATGACTAGCATTAGCTATTTGAAGTAATATAATTGTTTAACTTATTTCTTTTAAGAATACTTACTTAAAGCCATAATTATTTCCAAATGATTTAGTATTAGTTATTTGAAACCATAAAATTGTTAAACTTATTTCTATTAAGAATAATTATTTGAAGCCATAATTGTTTGTAAATGACTAGCATAAGTTATTTGAAACAATATAATTGCTTAACTTTATTCTATTTAAAATAGTTACTTGAAGCCATAATTGTTTGCAAATGACAAGCATTAGCTATTTGAAATAATATAATTGTTTAACTTATTTCTTTTAAGAATACTTACTTAAAGCCATAATTATTTCCAAATGATTTAGTATTAGTTATTTGAAACCATAAAATTGTTAAACTTATTTCTATTAAGAATAATTATTTGAAGCCATAATTGTTTGTAAATGACAAGGCATAAGTTATTTGAAACCATATAATTGCTTAACTTTATTCTATTTAAAATAGTTACTTGAAGCCATAATTGTTTGCAAATGACTAGTATTAGTTATTTGCAAGTATATAATTTTTTAACTTATTTCTATTAGGAATCGTTACTTGAAGCCATAATTGTTTGCAAATGACTAGTATTAGTTATTTGAAAGTATATAATTTTTTAACTTATTTCTATTAGGAATAGTTACTTGAAGCCATAATTGTTTGCAAATGACTAGTATTAGTTATTTGAAAGTATATAATTTTTTAATTTATTTCTATTAGGAATAGTTACTTGAAGCCATAATTGTTTGCAAATGACTAGTATTAGCTATTTGAAAGTATATAATTTTTTAACTTATTTCTATTAGGAATCGTTACTTGAAGCCATCATCATCATCATCATCATATCGTGCTGGTAGCACGGATATCCCTGACCCTCTCTCGCCACTCCTCCCTATCGTTCATCGCCCTAGGTAGGTCTTCAGGACAACATCCTGTATCCTCACATAGCTGCTGAATGTACGTTCGGGCTGGTCGCCCTGCTTTTGCGCGGCCATGTGTGGGGATCCATAAGAGTACATCTCTAATGAGTTCATCTCTGCTTCTCCAGCAGTGTCCTGCATGTCTGGTTCATCTAACTTGAATAGTTTTCGTGATAGGGGGCAGGTGGCCTTACAGTTGGTGTCTTGTGGGGTGTTGCTGCCAGGACTTGCAAATATATAATTTTTTAACTTATTTCTATTAGGAATAGTTACTTGAAGCCACAATTGTTTGCAAATGACTAGTATTAGTTATTTGAAAGTATATAATTTTTTAACTTATTTCTATTAGGAATCATTACTTGAAGCCATAATTGTTTGCAAATGACTAGTATTAGTTATTTGAAAGTATATAATTTTTTAACTTATTTCTATTAGGAATCGTTACTTGAAGCCATAATTGTTTGCAAATGACTAGTATTAGTTATTTGAAAGTATATAATTTTTAACTTATTTCTATTAGGAATCGTTACTTGAAGCCATAATTGTTTGCAAATGACTAGTATTAGTTATTTGCAAGTATATGATTTTTTAACTTATTTCTATTAGGAATAGTTACTTGAAGCCATAATTGTTTGCAAATGACTAGTATTAGTTATTTGCAAGTATATGATTTTTTAACTTATTACTATTAAGAATAGTTACTTAAAGCCATAATTGTTTGTAAATGACTAGCATAAGTTATTTGAAACCATATAATTGCTTAACTTTATTCTATTTAAAATAGTTACTTGAAGCCATAATTGTTTGCAAATGACTAGTATTAGTTATTTGCAAGTATATAATTTTTTAACTTATTTCTATTAGGAATAGTTACTTGAAGCCATAATTGTTTGCAAATGACTAGTATTAGTTATTTGAAAGTATATAATTTTTTAACTTATTACTATTAGGAATAGTTACTTGAAGCCATAATTGTTTGCAAATGACTAGTATCAGTTATTTGAAAGTATATCATTTTTTAACTTATTTCTATTAGGAATAGTTACTTGAAGCCATAATTGTTTGCAAATGACCAGTATTAGTTATTTGCAAGTATATAATTTTTTAACTTATTTCTATTAGGAATAGTTACTTGAAGCCATAATTGTTTGCAAATGACTAGTATTAGTTATTTGCAAGTATATAATTTTTTAACTTATTTCTATTAGGAATCGTTACTTGAAGCCATAATTGTTTGCAAATGACTAGTATTAGTTATTTGAAAGTATATAATTTTTTAACTTATTTCTATTAGGAATAGTTACTTGAAGCCATAATTGTTTGCAAATGACTAGTATTAGTTATTTGAAAGTATATAATTTTTTAATTTATTTCTATTAGGAATAGTTACTTGAAGCCATAATTGTTTGCAAATGACTAGTATTAGCTATTTGAAAGTATATAATTTTTTAACTTATTTCTATTAGGAATCGTTACTTGAAGCCATCATCATCATCATCATCATATCGTGCTGGTAGCACGGATATCCCTGACCCTCTCTCGCCACTCCTCCCTATCGTTCATCGCCCTAGGTAGGTCTTCAGGACAACATCCTGTATCCTCACATAGCTGCTGAATGTACGTTCGGGCTGGTCGCCCTGCTTTTGCGCGGCCATGTGTGGGGATCCATAAGAGTACATCTCTAATGAGTTCATCTCTGCTTCTCCAGCAGTGTCCTGCATGTCTGGTTCATCTAACTTGAATAGTTTTCGTGATAGGGGGCAGGTGGCCGTACACTTGGTGTCTTGTGGGGTGTTGCTGCCAGGACTTGCAAGTATATAATTTTTTAACTTTTTTCTATTAGGAATCGTTACTTGAAGCCATAATTGTTTGCAAATGACTAGTATTAGTTATTTGAAAGTATATAATTTTTTAACTTATTTCTATTAGGAATCAATACTTGAAGCCATAATTGTTTGCAAATGACTAGTATTAGTTATTTGAAAGTATATAATTTTTTAACTTATTTCTATTAGGAATCGTTACTTGAAGCCATAATTGTTTGCAAATGACTAGTATTAGTTATTTGAAAGTATATGATTTTTTAACTTATTTCTATTAGGAATAGTTACTTGAAGCCATAATTGTTTGCAAATGACTAGTATTAGTTATTTGCAAGTATATGATTTTTTAACTTATTACTATTAAGAATAGTTACTTGAAGCCATAATTGTTTGTAAATGACTAGCATAAGTTATTTGAAACCATATAATTGCTTAACTTTATTCTATTTAAAATAGTTACTTGAAGCCATAATTGTTTGCAAATGACTAGTATTAGTTATTTGCAAGTATATAATTTTTTAACTTATTTCTATTAGGAATAGTTACTTGAAGCCATAATTGTTTGCAAATGACTAGTATTAGTTATTTGAAAGTATATAATTTTTTAACTTATTTCTATTAGGAATCGTTACTTCAAGCCATAATTGTTTGCAAATGACTAGTATTAGTTATTTGAAAGTATATAATTTTTTAACTTATTTCTATTAGGAATCGTTACTTCAAGCCATAATTGTTTGCAAATGACTAGTATTAGTTATTTGAAAGTATATAATTTTTTAACTTATTTCTATTAGGAATAGTTACTTGAAGCCATAATTGTTTGCAAATGACTAGTATTAGTTATTTGCAAGTATATGATTTTTTAACTTATTTCTATTAGGAATAGTTACTTGAGGCCATAATTGTTTGCAAATGACTAGTATTAGTTATTTGCAAGTATATGATTTTTTAACTTATTTCTATTAAGAATAGTTACTTGAAGCCATAATTGTTTGTAAATGACTAGCATAAGTTATTTGAAACCATATAATTGCTTAACTTTATTCTATTTAAAATAGTTACTTGAAGCCATAATAGTTTGCAAATGACTAGTATTAGTTATTTGCAAGTATATAATTTTTTAACTTATTTCTATTAGGAATAGTTACTTGAAGCCATAATTGTTTGCAAATGACTAGTATTAGCTATTTGAAAGTATATAATTTTTTAACTTATTTCTATTAGGAATCGTTACTTGAAGCCATCATCATCATCATCATCATATCGTGCTGGTAGCACGGATATCCCTGACCCTCTCTCGCCACTCCTCCCTATCGTTCATCGCCCTAGGTAGGTCTTCAGGACAACATCCTGTATCCTCACATAGCTGCTGAATGTACGTTCGGGCTGGTCGCCCTGCTTTTGCGCGGCCATGTGTGGGGATCCATAAGAGTACATCTCTAATGAGTTCATCTCTGCTTCTCCAGCAGTGTCCTGCATGTCTGGTTTGTCTAACTTGAATAGTTTTCGTGATGGGGGCAGGTGGCCGTACACTTGGTGTCTTGTGGGGTGTTGCTGCCAGGACTTGCAAGTATATAATTTTTTAACTTATTTCTATTAGGAATAGTTACTTGAAGCCACAATTGTTTGCAAATGACTAGTATTAGTTATTTGAAAGTATATAATTTTTTAACTTATTTCTATTAGGAATAGTTACTTGAAGCCATAATTGTTTGCAAATGACTAGTATTAGTTATTTGCAAGTATATGATTTTTTAACTTATTACTATTAAGAATAGTTACTTGAAGCCATAATTGTTTGTAAATGACTAGCATAAGTTATTTGAAACCATATAATTGCTTAACTTTATTCTATTTAAAATAGTTACTTGAAGCCATAATTGTTTGCAAATGACTAGTATTAGTTATTTGCAAGTATATAATTTTTTAACTTATTTCTATTAGGAATAGTTACTTGAAGCCATAATTGTTTGCAAATGACTAGTATTAGTTATTTGAAAGTATATAATTTTTTAACTTATTTCTATTAGGAATCGTTACTTCAAGCCATAATTGTTTGCAAATGACTAGTATTAGTTATTTGAAAGTATATAATTTTTTAACTTATTTCTATTAGGAATCGTTACTTCAAGCCATAATTGTTTGCAAATGACTAGTATTAGTTATTTGAAAGTATATAATTTTTTAACTTATTTCTATTAGGAATAGTTACTTGAAGCCATAATTGTTTGCAAATGACTAGTATTAGTTATTTGCAAGTATATGATTTTTTAACTTATTTCTATTAGGAATAGTTACTTGAGGCCATAATTGTTTGCAAATGACTAGTATTAGTTATTTGCAAGTATATGATTTTTTAACTTATTTCTATTAAGAATAGTTACTTGAAGCCATAATTGTTTGTAAATGACTAGCATAAGTTATTTGAAACCATATAATTGCTTAACTTTATTCTATTTAAAATAGTTACTTGAAGCCATAATAGTTTGCAAATGACTAGTATTAGTTATTTGCAAGTATATAATTTTTTAACTTATTTCGATTAGGAATAGTTACTTGAAGCCATAATTGTTTGCAAATGACTAGTATCAGTTATTTGAAAGTATATAATTTTTTAACTTATTTCTATTAGGAATAGTTACTTGAAGCCATAATTGTTTGCAAATGACTAGTATTAGTTATTTGCAAGTATATAATTTTTTAACTTATTTCTATTAGGAATAGTTACTTGAAGCCATAATTGTTTGCAAATGACTAGTATTAGTTATTTGCAAGTATATAATTTTTTAACTTATTTCTATTAGGAATAGTTACTTGAAGCCATAATTGTTTGCAAATGACTAGTATTAGTTATTTGCAAGTATATAATTTTTTAACTTATTTCTATTAGGAATCGTTACTTGAAGCCATAATTGTTTGCAAATGACTAGTATTAGTTATTTGAAAGTATATAATTTTTTAACTTATTTCTATTAGGAATAGTTACTTGAAGCCATAATTGTTTGCAAATGACTAGTATTAGTTATTTGAAAGTATATAATTTTTTAATTTATTTCTATTAGGAATAGTTACTTGAAGCCATAATTGTTTGCAAATGACTAGTATTAGCTATTTGAAAGTATATAATTTTTTAACTTATTTCTATTAGGAATCGTTACTTGAAGCCATCATCATCATCATCATCATATCGTGCTGGTAGCACGGATATCCCTGACCCTCTCTCGCCACTCCTCCCTATCGTTCATCGCCCTAGGTAGGTCTTCAGGACAACATCCTGTATCCTCACATAGCTGCTGAATGTATGTTCGGGCTGGTCGCCCTGCTTTTGCGCGGCCATGTGTGGGGATCCATAAGAGTACATCTCTAATGAGTTCATCTCTGCTTCTCCAGCAGTGTCCTGCATGTCTGGTTTGTCTAACTGGAATAGTTTTCGTGATAGGGGGCAGGTGGCCGTACAGTTGGTGTCTTGTGGGGTGTTGCTGCCAGGACTTGCAAGTATATAATTTTTTAACTTATTTCTATTAGGAATAGTTACTTGAAGCCACAATTGTTTGCAAATGACTAGTATTAGTTATTTGAAAGTATATAATTTTTTAACTTATTTCTATTAGGAATAGTTACTTGAAGCCATAATTGTTTGCAAATGACTAGTATTAGTTATTTGAAAGTATATAATTTTTTAACTTATTTCTATTAGGAATCGTTACTTCAAGCCATAATTGTTTGCAAATGACTAGTATTAGTTATTTGAAAGTATATAATTTTTTAACTTATTTCTATTAGGAATAGTTACTTGAAGCCATAATTGTTTGCAAATGACTAGTATTAGTTATTTGCAAGTATATGATTTTTTAACTTATTTCTATTAGGAATAGTTACTTGAAGCCATAATTGTTTGCAAATGACTAGTATTAGTTATTTGCAAGTATATGATTTTTTAACTTATTTCTATTAGGAATAGTTACTTGAGGCCATAATTGTTTGCAAATGACTAGTATTAGTTATTTGCAAGTATATGATTTTTTAACTTATTTCTATTAAGAATAGTTACTTGAAGCCATAATTGTTTGTAAATGACTAGCATAAGTTATTTGAAACCATATAATTGCTTAACTTTATTCTATTTAAAATAGTTACTTGAAGCCATAATAGTTTGCAAATGACTAGTATTAGTTATTTGCAAGTATATAATTTTTTAACTTATTTCGATTAGGAATAGTTACTTGAAGCCATAATTGTTTGCAAATGACTAGTATCAGTTATTTGAAAGTATATAATTTTTTAACTTATTTCTATTAGGAATAGTTACTTGAAGCCATAATTGTTTGCAAATGACTAGTATTAGTTATTTGCAAGTATATAATTTTTTAACTTATTTCTATTAGGAATAGTTACTTGAAGCCATAATTGTTTGCAAATGACTAGTATTAGTTATTTGCAAGTATATAATTTTTTAACTTATTTCTATTAGGAATAGTTACTTGAAGCCATAATTGTTTGCAAATGACTAGTATTAGTTATTTGCAAGTATATAATTTTTTAACTTATTTCTATTAGGAATCGTTACTTGAAGCCATAATTGTTTGCAAATGACTAGTATTAGTTATTTGAAAGTATATAATTTTTTAACTTATTTCTATTAGGAATAGTTACTTGAAGCCATAATTGTTTGCAAATGACTAGTATTAGTTATTTGAAAGTATATAATTTTTTAATTTATTTCTATTAGGAATAGTTACTTGAAGCCATAATTGTTTGCAAATGACTAGTATTAGCTATTTGAAAGTATATAATTTTTTAACTTATTTCTATTAGGAATCGTTACTTGAAGCCATCATCATCATCATCATCATATCGTGCTGGTAGCACGGATATCCCTGACCCTCTCTCGCCACTCCTCCCTATCGTTCATCGCCCTAGGTAGGTCTTCAGGACAACATCCTGTATCCTCACATAGCTGCTGAATGTATGTTCGGGCTGGTCGCCCTGCTTTTGCGCGGCCATGTGTGGGGATCCATAAGAGTACATCTCTAATGAGTTCATCTCTGCTTCTCCAGCAGTGTCCTGCATGTCTGGTTTGTCTAACTGGAATAGTTTTCGTGATAGGGGGCAGGTGGCCGTACAGTTGGTGTCTTGTGGGGTGTTGCTGCCAGGACTTGCAAGTATATAATTTTTTAACTTATTTCTATTAGGAATAGTTACTTGAAGCCACAATTGTTTGCAAATGACTAGTATTAGTTATTTGAAAGTATATAATTTTTTAACTTATTTCTATTAGGAATAGTTACTTGAAGCCATAATTGTTTGCAAATGACTAGTATTAGTTATTTGAAAGTATATAATTTTTTAACTTATTTCTATTAGGAATCGTTACTTCAAGCCATAATTGTTTGCAAATGACTAGTATTAGTTATTTGAAAGTATATAATTTTTTAACTTATTTCTATTAGGAATAGTTACTTGAAGCCATAATTGTTTGCAAATGACTAGTATTAGTTATTTGCAAGTATATGATTTTTTAACTTATTTCTATTAGGAATAGTTACTTGAAGCCATAATTGTTTGCAAATGACTAGTATTAGTTATTTGCAAGTATATGATTTTTTAACTTATTTCTATTAAGAATAGTTACTTGAAGCCATAATTGTTTGTAAATGACTAGCATAAGTTATTTGAAACCATATAATTGCTTAACTTTATTCTATTTAAAATAGTTACTTGAAGCCATAATAGTTTGCAAATGACTAGTATTAGTTATTTGCAAGTATATAATTTTTTAACTCATTTCTATTAGGAATACTTACTTGAAGCCATAATTGTTTGCAAATGACTAGTATCAGTTATTTGAAAGTATATAATTTTTTAACTTATTTCTATTAGGAATAGTTACTTGAAGCCATAATTGTTTGCAAATGACTAGTATTAGTTATTTGCAAGTATATAATTTTTTAACTTATTTCTATTAGGAATAGTTACTTGAAGCCATAATTGTTTGCAAATGACTAGTATTAGTTATTTGCAAGTATATAATTTTTTAACTTATTTCTATTAGGAATAGTTACTTGAAGCCATAATTGTTTGCAAATGACTAGTATTAGTTATTTGCAAGTATATAATTTTTTAACTTATTTCTATTAGGAATAGTTACTTGAAGCCATAATTGTTTGCAAATGACTAGCATTAGTTTATTGAAACCATATAATTGTCTAACTTTATTCTATTAAGAATAGTTAATTGAAGAAAAAATAGTTTGCAAATGACTAGTATTAGTTATTTGAAACCATACAATTGTTTAACCTATTCCTATTAAGGATAGTTACTAGACGCCATAATTGTTTGCAAATGACTAGCATTAGTTATTTAAAACTATATAAATGTTTAACTTATTTTTATTAAGAATACTTACTTGAAGCCATAATTGTTTGCAAATATTTAGCATTCGTTATTTGAAACCATATAATTGTTTAACTTTTTTCTATTTAGAATACTTACTTAAAGCCATAATTATTTCCAAATGACTAGCATTAGTTATTTGAAATCATATAATTGCTTAACTTTATTCTATTTAATATAGTTACTTGAAGCCATAATTGTTTGCAAACGATTGCATTAATTATCTCAAACCATATGATTGTTTAACTTCTTTCTATTAAGTATAGTTACTTGAAGCTATCATTGTTTGCAAATGACTAACATTAGGTATTTGAAACCATATAATTGTTTAGCTTATTTCTATTAAGAATAGTTACTTGAATCCATAATGGTTCGCAAATGACTAGCATAAGTTATTTGAAACCATACAATTGTTTAACCTATTCTTATTAAGAATAGCTACTAGAAGCCATAATTGTTTGCAAATGACTAGTATTAGTTATTCGAAATCATGTAATTGTTTAACTTATTTTTATTAAGAATAGTTACTTGAAGCCATAATTGTTTGCAAACTATTATGTATTACATTAAACTATATAACTCTGTGCAAACAAATGATTATTATTATGTAATGGTAATAGTTACTTGAAACCATAATATCACTTGAAAAAAAAAGAAAAATAAATTCGGCATTGAATAACAAATTTTGATATTATAAAATAATTTATTATGCATTTTTATCATAAAATTATTTTCTATACAGTTTTGTATTGAATTAATTTGCCATGTATTTTTATTATGAAATAATTTGCAATCCATTTCTATTATAGAATAAATTATTATGCACTTCTATAGTGAACTAATTTGCTATGTATTGTAAAATAGTTTGTGACCTGGTCTTATGCCAAGTTTAAACCATCCTTAATTTTTAAGGAGCCTAACATGGTGTAATAATTTGTAAAAGAGACTAGCATGTCTTTTTGTGTTTGATTCTCATTAAGTGCCCCATATTTCTGGCTTTTTGTCAATCTAAGCTGAATGACTAAATGTAATATCCAGTATTTCACCAAATATAAGACTCTTAGAATGCTTAGCAAGGACATTGTGAAAGAAGTTAATCATGAACAACTTGTTAACAAGTAGGCCTATTGTCAGAGACAAAGAGAGTTAAAGACAGGGATGGGCTGACCTCTCTTGAAAATCATCCCCTCCCCTGCAAATGTGATGTGAACTAATTTTTAGTAATTTACTAAGCTTTAGGCTTAGATGTGGCAGAAGGCCATATGAATGGGGCACCCAATAAGACTCAAACTCACATGTGTAACAATTTTTACTCCTTCACCCCTATCTACTCAAACTCTCTCTTCCGACTTAATAGATGCCTTCCTACCAACTCTCTCTAGTAGCATACTTGATGATTAGTATAATTAGAAATGTTAATTAGAATATAGAACAGCTCATTTATTGTCAAGCATTCTACTTTTTGGGGGAATGAGGCTCTAATAATGAAACATAGATTGTAGATTCTTGTTGAGAAATAATACAAATGTGAAATTGAGGAAGCTTCAAACTGAACAATTGGGTCAAGATGTACTTGACTTTAACATTGGTCACAAAAAGATTTTGGTGTACTTTCAAGGTTTGCATCGAAAATTCACTCTCACTTTACTATTTTTATCATAACACGTCATCACCCCCTATTACAATTACAACTGCTAACCTTGAGAAAAGCCTACATACAATATCAGTTTTTAAAGGCTTGTTATTTGATGATTTATTCTATACTAGCAGAAGAATCTAGAATTAATCAAGAGTTGAATACACACACACACACACACACACACACACACACATATATATATATATATATATGGAAAAATCAGTTAAAAACTGAAATATTTTTTATTACTGCCACAAATTTGAATGAAATTTGAATGGCTGAGACACACATTGGAAGTAATTAATTTTTCTGATTACTTTGGTCGATTATATAATATCTGATTTCAAGGCAGTTTTTAATGCTGAATCCAAAAATTATAGTAGTTTTTTTCTAATCAGATCAAGTTTTTAAGATGCAAGCTCTTACTTGAAATGAATAGAACAGTATTATAACTATTCATTTTTGTTGTTGTTGAATTAAACAAATAATGTTAAATTTAGGGCTGAAATATTCACAGAAAGCTCACATTGTGCCATAGTAAACTGAAAAATACACAAAAGAATCTATTCGTGGGTGAAAAGTCTTTTCAGGGACTTCCATCTGTGCTCGGCAGCTACTGCTTCATGTTTCAAGCATCAGCACTAGTCAGCAAGAAGTTTACATCCCACCGGCATTGGTAGCGCTCTTCCATAATGTGAAATGTCTTGGTGAAAGTGCTCACCCTGTTCTTCACTCAAATCTCTACAGTTCTTTGGAAAATAGTCCAAGTATGACTGAAAAAATTGCAATTTGACTGACATTTTTGTCCTGAGTTGGTGGTTCAGTAGCTCTCCAATTTCCTTCTCATATTCTGTACTCCGGTGGTTTCCACGGAAGTTTATAACTACGGACTTCAGCGACTGCCAGGAATAATTGAAACAATATAACAGTGTTTGAAGAAATGATTATAATCAAATAAGAAGAGTTACTTTAGACCATATAATTATATGTTATATAATTGAATTTATAGTTTATAAATATATATTATAATTACTGATATTATTAGATTTAATTTAAACCATATAATTGTGTATTATATAATTGTTTGATATATGACAAAGTGTATTGACATGAATTCATACCTTTCCCCAAAGGCACAAGTAGTAAAGGGATACAATATCAATAGTAATATCATAATGTAGCAGAAAGAATTTCAAATCATTGTTTAGTGCGGGAATTATTTTGGCCGTTGGAGTTTAGAATTTACATATTTCATCCAATGAGAATGACTGATGTCATTCTGCCCGAGTCACCTTCTCGGGCAACATAAAAGGCCGCGATAACCATTCTCACCCTCTCTTCACTTCCTCCCTTGCTAGCAGCAGGACAGACTACCCTTTTCCTCTCTCACCACAGAGTGTCCACTAAGCATTATGAGGAGAGCACATCCAATTTATGGGCCATTGGTTTCTGGGAAATCATTATTTCATCATTCATCTTTCCTTCTAAACCAACGGATCATCGGAGAAACAAATTGGATATTTTCAACTCCTGCTTTGACTTCAGCATTTTAATTCCTGTCCTGACAACAATATCTCAACTGCTGCTTTGACTTCAGCGTCTTAATTCCTTCTCAACTATTTACAACTGTTATCTTTTTCCTGTGACTTACAGCACAAGGGTTCCTTTCGTCTCAAGCTGTTAATAAAACTTCCAAATTGAAAACTATCAATATCTTCATCAACTCATTTGTTTTTTCTTTTAATATAACAAGAGGCAACAGAACTCTATAACCTCAACTGCCATTTTTGTATAAATGGTAATATGGTCAGAACAGATCATATCACCTGTTGTAATGATAAACAATTATACTACCAGAAATTGTATTAATAGAATTTTTTACTCCCTTTCCGCCACTAATTCCTATTCAGGTCGTTTATACTCTCAAGTAAGTAGGTTATTTTGGTACTCTTCTTGACAAAAAGTCGATGTCTTATTGTAGAAAGAAAGAAAGAAAGGCTCATTAAGCGGGGAATCCCTATGGTACAGTGGCTAACATACTAAACTGCAACATTGTAATATGCAAGTCGCACTATTACGTTCACTTTCAGACTAATACCCATGGGAAAGGTATGAACCCACTTATTCCCTTAGTTATAGGTTAAATAGTACCACTATTGTTCTTCTACAAGGATGGCATAGGCATAAAATAACCCATAAAAATTGAAATGCCATTAGAACAAAGAAACCAAACCAATCATTGGTCTGGAATAGAAATAAAAAAGCAAAAACATCTTTAATAAACGCTTATCTTTAAGAAGACATTCTTTTTTTTCAAATTTGAAAAAAAAAACATTGATTTTCTATGATTTTTAGACAATATAAATCCAAAGCTGAAACGATCTCTAAATTTCTGACGTGTATATACACGAGTTATTCTTCCTTTATTTTTTATTTTCAAACGTTAACCTTCAAATGATGCTTACGTCATTGAAACTTGGGTTTTAATAGCTTTCTCTCTCTCCTATTATTATTATGGATTTTCCTATTCGTCCTCCTTCTTAGGGAATAATAAAAAAACAAGAAAAGATAACTCGTGTAAATTAATGGAAGGTCAGAGTTCATTTTCATATTGCATTCATAAAGTAAATATGAACCTCTAAGGTCTGCAACCGTAGAAAATCAATGAGTCGAGGAAAGTCTTCTGGATGCTAAGGAACAAAAATTAGTTGCCATCATTATTTTTGTTTTTCATTTTATTATATATATATATATATATATATATATATATATATATATATATTATGGGGCCAATCTGGTTCAGTTGTACCCAACGAAAAAAAAAAAAAAAGAGTGGAAAAAATTTACTTCGGTGTTCTGCTTGGTGTTTTTTGTATGAATAGTTATGTCCTTATCTTTATCATCATTTTATCTGAAAACGTATGTGGGCGACCGACACTTGAGACTTGTTGCGCGTTAAACATAACACCACTGAATAATACACAGCATACAATGTCCTAAACTTACTTGTTTACACATAGGTATATTTAATTCCACACAATCAACAACTAAGGAACACTTATCAAACATGCAAACTTTCATATCTCAAGATATTCACATCCTCGTACGTAGGATATGGACATTTTACATACGCATCTCCATATACTCCTTTTTTTTTAATTCTTTCTATTTAGTTTGTTTAGGCAATTAAATGTTTCATTAACTGTACGTAATTATTTTTATATTTTATTCTGTACTAGGAAACTAAATTTCTCATCCCACTATCCAATTAACAAATCTTCAACAAAATATATGCAAACTTCTGTAACGTCTAATATTTCTGCAGACACATCATTACTTATATAAATGACGACACTGTGACGTTGTTTGTTTGTTTGGGTTTTATGGCATATCAACCTTTGTAGGTTATTTAATATCAAATCCATTTTTATACAAATGAATAGTTTTATTTCAAACAATTCAGTTTAGCATAAGTACTCAGTTTAATTATCAAAAACATTTCTATTTCAAGTTATTCAGTTTAGTCAAACAGTTTTAATTCAAACAATTGAGACACAAGTATAAGTATAGTTTTTGTTTACACACAGTTAAATCTCAAAACAGTTCTATTTCGAACAATTCAGTTTAGCGTAAGTACTGTTTCAATTTCAAAAACAGTTCTATCTCAAACAATTCAGTTTAGCATAAGTACACAGTTTACATGTCAAAACAGTTCTATTCCGAACAATTTGGTTTAGCATAAGTATGGAGTTTAGTTCTATTTGACCCATAGATAGGGTCTTATCAGGTGCTGCCACTCTGGGTTAGCGCCCAGAGTGGTAGCACCTGATGGACCTGGAAGCGATGGCAATGAAGGGGTGTTCCACATTCCCCAAAGCTCCAGCATTACTGGAACCTCACCATCAGATTGTTTAGCGTCATATGCAGGACACTCGTTGGTGGGGGTCTTACCCCTCTACCGAGGCGCACTCGGTGGATTCTACAGCCCCTCCCCCAAACTGTGACATTAAAATCTGATCTTTGATTTAATTTATGTGGTTCTCTCTTTTGAACGCTAACCATTACACCACACACACAGTTTAGGAAGCAACATAGAAAGGTAATCACAATCATTTTTTTTTTTGGTATTACATCAATCTGCCGGTAAAAGTTAGAATAAACCTGGCTGTATCTCCTACGGAGAGGTAAATCCCTTTAAAAAGCGGTATACTGAGTATAACACTAAACTGTATCTGATATTAAGGCCCCAGTTTTAGAGTTCTGAGGAAGTGTGGAGTACTCTTTCATTGCTATTACTCCCAGGTCTACTCTAATTGGGAATCGTAGTATCTGTTAATGTCCCATCTATGAGGCAAATAAATCTGTTTAAAATTCATTCGTATTCGATAGGATCGTGTGCAAAATAAAAAAATAATAAATAAAAACTTCTAAGTAGTAGTTACACAAAAAATGTAAATATGAACGTAATTTCCAAATAACCCTAGACCGGTTAACATGCCATTAAAATCAATCACTGATCTATTGGTATTATAGTTCTGATGGTACAATGAGAATAACCTTTATGAGGGAATTTTTACATACACGTTTCCGTTTATTTCTTTTGTATTCTTTCTGTTTAATTTGCTATAAATCTGATAGAATGATATGATCTAAGAGAGATACGAACAAATTAAAATAAATAGAGATAGATATGAACAAATTGAGATAAATATCAATTAAACATTCATCGACATTATCGTTTTGATGGTACAATGAGAATAACCCCAATTGAAATATCTTTATGAATGGAATATTTTTCATGAAATCTATTTACACTATCCAATGAACGGAAGTAGCTAATTGAATATTATCGTGTGCGCAGTGATAGGGCTCGAAATAAATACCGGTAAAACGTTGAATCTTAAACAGAATTGTACTAGAGATCGTCTGGTTGAGTAAATTGTTTATCACTGTATGCAATATGATAAACCGACAGACAGAGAGATATGAACAGGTTGAGATAGACACATACAAACAAATTGCGATATATAGATATGAATAGATTGAAATACGAACAGAATGAGATAGATACAAGCAAATTAAGATCGATATGAACAGATTTTGATAGATACGAATGGATGATATATAAGAATAGATTGAAATAGAGTGAGATAGATATAGATATTATCAGTCTACCTTAGTGATTAGTTGATAAATTCAGTCATTTTACTTACCAAAAGAAGATTCAGACCCTGTCTGTTTTTCGGGCTGCTTTTTGGTCATGTTTTCTCCGCAGTTGATTTTTACCTGGGTAGAAACACTGATGGCACTGGGGACCTGATTCTTAACTAAATTCACACCAACATTTTGATGCACTGAGGAATGTGAAGACACATGCGTGTGGTTCTTGTTAAGAAGCATATTGTCGATTGGTTGCTGCTTGGCTTGGAGAGGTGGCCTGTCCTGTGATCTCGTCCAGGACGCACTTGGGCTGCCTTTGATATAATTGCTCGAGTCTCTACTGTCTGTTATGGTTTCATTGGCCACCCGAAACTTCCAACAGCAGATTGTATTGAAACAAGACTTTTCGTCCACGATCACGTGATCAATCACTTCCAGAATGCTGGGCGCTATTTTCTGGCATCCCAAGGAAGTATTACGCGCGTCCACGATCTTTAGGTCAGGCAGGAAGCTCACATTGAATGATAAATTCTGCAGACGCGTGCCTTTGAGGGATAGCTGCGTGTAGCCTTCGTGTCGAGACTTGAATTCCACGTTGGTAATGGTGGTGTCGTCGCAATCTACAAGTTGAAATTGTAAACGCCATTGGCACACATCTTCGACAAATTGTGTCAAACTGATCTCAAATGTCAGGTTTTGGAAAATCATGAAAAATAAGATTGTACGAAAGCAGTGATCTTGATCCATTATGGTCCTGTGTGGACAAAAAGAAAAAAAAGGATTAAATACTTTGTGAAAGGAGTGGTCAATATGTTGATCACGATTGACCGGTAGATTGCAAACATAGTGCAGGTAGATCACACACCATTCAAAAATAAATTCAGTGCTACAGGCTGGCATTCATGTGGAATCTAGGGCTCATGGACAGTTTTGATATTTATTCTCAGAGGAAAAGTACCCAAATATGAAAAAATGTCCTACCTTCTTGACTGTATTATTTGACTTTACTTATTTATGCAAGTCAGCCTTTCTTCATATAAAGACTTTATAGTCCAATACCACCATGATTGATGATCATTTGGAAACCTGCTTGAGGCTGGTTACCAGCAATTACAGTTCGGAATATGCAATCCTGGTTGACACCATTCAGTACAAGTCATCAGAGTTAGGTAGTGATCAGAAAGGTATTCAATTGTGTTGTGCAGTAAAGGTTCTAGTCCAGGACTATGCAACCCTGGTTGACACCATTCAGTACCAATCATCAGAGAAAGGTCATGACCATGAATGTATTCAATTGTATTGTGCCGTAAAGGTTCACGCAGTGATGTAAGGCATACGAATATATATTACATATATAAAGTATATTCAGTACATATATAAAATATATCAATTTATTTTATTTGCTTTAATTTAGAGGTCCTATTGTGAAATAATTATTTCAAAGTAAAAACTTCATCGTCAGAGACATTTTTTAAACGAACTAAAAAATTTTTTTTTAAATTTGAACATACAACATTCATTAAAAAGACTCTGACAATGAAGTTTTTACTTTTAAAATAATTTGACTAAAAATAATGATGATTTTGCTTTGCAATATCTCTCTAAATTATTATAATACAATAAAATAGAATAATTTGTGCAATGCTTCAAGCAAATCATAAAAAAAACATACTAAGTATTTTTTGATCCAACTAGATCATTTTACCAGATTATTTTTAAAAAGTTTGCAAGCCAAAAAAGTGTAGAGTCCCCTGAGTTATGATAATACCATAAAACCTCGTTAAAATGAACTGAAAGAAGAGGAAAATCGTTAGTCATACTCGATGGTTATCTTTCTGGAAACTTCACTATTCTTAATGAATATATATATATATATATATATATAGTCATCCACAGGCAGACCTGTTTCGTTCTACGCGATCTTTAAAATTAATTACACAAATTTTTTCATCGATACACAAGTTACATCTACCATTGAACCTATCTGCGGTTCAAGACTACCTGACTATTTTTCTACTTTATTTGGAGGGTCAGCCCCTGATCCTTAAGGCTCCAAAATATTTAGATTGAGCGGTGGATTGGCGAAAGAATGTCTGTGATTATACAGTACTTGTTTCCAATTCCCAACGGAGAAACCTATATAGACCCTCTTCCCATTATTATTATGTTCCATGGGGGGATGCATGCCTGGTATACGACGTTCTTCGATTTGCATCGTCCGCCAAAGGGGCATTCCCCTTACTTCTACAGTTACAAGACGCCACATCTGGTCCCCCACTATTTCTATTTAATTCGTCTAGAAACCTCCTGTTATGGTTATTTAAGATACTATGCATATTCTTTGTACAGGAGTTACTCATTTTTACTGTGTTCCTATAAAAAAATTTCTTAATGGATTGTCCCTATTAAAGTGCTTATCCAGGAGGTTAAGGAAGTATTTGCCTATTTTAATGTTGGTAAGTTTACAAAATGGCGGGTTAAACCAGATTACTTTTCTATTTCTATTTCTTTCTCGTCTATTTGAGTAATTATTATTGGTGTCACTTATCTTGACGTCAAGGTAGGACCATCAATAATAATCACTCAAATAGATGACACCATAGTATTTTAAATCCTAACTTAGATATATACGCTCTACCAATGATATTAAGTACTCTTTTTTTTATAAATATAACAAACTGTATTATCAATATATATATATATATATATATATATATATATATATATACAGATATATATATTCCTTCTATGCCATCTACCCCATACTAATTTATAGAATTTACTGCAAAGTTTGAAAAGAAAAACAGAAGAGAAACAAAACAAAAAAAATTTAGGAAAAAGAACGTAGAGATGGTGTTAGAGGAATTGATTGATAGGGAGGATATATTGTTAGTTTTTTCATCCTTTTCTTTTCCTTCTTTACTGCCACCTCTTTCTGACTCTCCCTTATATACACGCACTTCTACTATGTAAAAAAAGCATAAAAAGAAATATAATCCCACTTAACACATGAAGATCATGCTGTCTAATATGCGTGAAACAGTATCTAACATTGTGAGCCATTTAATATTTTAGATTTTAAGTCGGCTTTTAAAACTTCTCAAGGATGGTGGTTTCGTAATGTTATATGACTGATAGAGATCTCTTCTGATTTATCGTACAAACAAAATAATGGCAATTCCAATTAACAGGACAGGAGAGCAGTCACCAGATATTGTCGGGGCCGAGATTTTTTCCAAAATGAAAAAATGCGTCTCTTCCCGTAGGCTCCGCGCACGGTGAAATTTGATAGAATTTCTCACAAAAAATAAAATAATTTTTGGACCAATCTATGACTTTCGCAGTAAAAAGAATAAAGACCAAAGTTGATTCGATTTGAGGAAAGGAGAACTATAAAAGACAAGATTCCTTCGAGGTCTAGACAGAGAAGAACGCACAGCCTAGACGCTAGGCATCGGCCGGTTGCCTGCAACATTTAACTTCACACAACACCCGTCTTAAACTCCCTACCGCAGCCTTTGATGCAAGCCGTGTGATCCGTGAATCACCACTCCACTTCATTCCACTTCTTTAACACCAGCGTTTCTCCTTCCCTGTCGACATAAACTTTGGTTGACCGCGTTACTCTGTGACTCACCCCTACCAACACAAATATTAGAATATTTTTATTTCTCAATTCCTCTACCATTTAACACACGTCAGATTTCCTAAAATCAACTCATTCATATAATACAACGATGAACATTTTTCTTTTCAATTTCGCACACATTTTCATATTCACCAACACAACTGTTTGAACCTTTTGTTTCTTATTTGTTTATACAATTGTTAAATTTTTCATTTGTCTTCTTGTCGCTTAATTTGCAATTTTGTGTTTTTTCCTTTCCTTGCAACCATACGCTTGATATAACATTGACAATTAGTTTCATTTATTATAAATAAAGTTGGCCGATCGTAGTCAGGGGGAACACGAAGGCTTCCTTTTCAATAGCAACAATACCGAGCAGTTAGAGAGGGCGCTACTCCTGCCTCTGGATTGCTTCATTTACCCTTGATCCGTACCTTATAATGCTGAGTGTTAAGCAAGGAGGCATCAAGTACACTTCGTTTGAGTATTTGATATGACTTGACCTGGAATTGAACCACGGTCCCCTGGACCATTTGGCGAACACTCTACCACTGTGCAAATTTTCATTAGTTTTGCTTAATATTCAACGAAATTCTGAGCAGGATTATGTTTTTGATATTTAGAAAAAAACAATTTAAAATCAAAATATTTTTAAAAACACGATGCAACATAAAAACATTTGAAAAATACAAAAGCTGGGTTAAAATATTTAAAATAATCTAAATGCAAAATTAAAACAGTTAAAATATACAAAGCCAAATTAAAATATTTAAAATTATCCAATGCAAAATCAAATATTTGAAAAGTACAAAGCCGAATTAAAATATTTGAAATAACCCAATTCAAAATTAAAATAGTTAAAATTAAAATATCTTAAAAGGGCAATACAAAATTACTGTAATTAATTTTTCCCTCCTTTTTTGCATGATTATTCAAATAGGCTTGGATGTAGCACTCCCAAGTAAAACCAAATATAAAAATATGACGCTTTTAGGTGTGTAATGAAATGACTTTGTGTCGGAGAACAGATTATTATCTGTCCTCCGACACAAAGTATATAATCATCAAGTATAATACTTACAATTTAACAAAAAAATTGGTTCCTTCAAGTTCATCCAAATTTAGCCGTCTCCTCCTTGGTCAATTTGAAGTAGTAAACAAAACTGATTTCAACTCCAACGAAAAAATTTTGTTTTTCAACCGTTAATCAGTACTTTTTAAATCGGCGGTATACCGTTGGTTTCAAAGTTCCTGCGAAGAATGGCAACTTAGCCGAAAATATACGAATGAAAACTGTTGAAGCTGTATGAATATAATAAAAGTTGTACGACTGTAATTGAAATAAAAAAGGAAACGGTAGAAGAAAATATGATTTTTGCAGAGATCGTGTGTATTTAAAAATGTAACTGCAGTATTAAATTCAACAGAATCGTGTTTGAAGAGAAAACAGAAAAGGGAAGTTAGCTTCATGTGTCTGGTTGTGCAAGTGTGAATTGTGATGAAGGTCGAAAAATGAAAAAGTGTACTCCACTTTTGCGTTGTGAGCAATCATTTGTCGAGTGCCGGTTTCCGATAAGATGTTAAGATTTGGCTCTAATGGACAGCAAAAGCTAAATTCCTCTGAGAAGACTTTTTTTTAACGATGAGTCAATAGATTGGTCACCGTTAAGACGGCGAGAAAAAGACCCTTGGTTTAAAATTCAAGCCATTGACGTAAATGGTTTTAAATTAAAAATGTATGCTTATATAAGAAGCCTAGAAATATATATTAGAAATATATATTAAACGTCAAAATCATTTGAATGATTCTTTTATATAGAAGAATAAGAAATAAAATACAACTTGTTAAGCGAAGAAATAAAATACAACTTGTTAAGCGAATTTAAACCACAAGAACACCATTTTGATAAGCAAGCTAAACTCGCAGATCAACAGCGATTGAAAATCGAATTTTATCCTCACTAGATAACCCCATACTCCTGTCTTTGTCAGCCCAGCTGGCGGTGCTTAAATAATGTCAACTGCAACTTCTGCAGAGAGGTACCCCCCCCCCATTAGATATTTTGGGTTATAACCCTAAACTATATCCGGTGGTAAGGTTCCAGTTCTACAGCTCTGGAGAGTAGGGAGCATTTCTTTATTGCCACTATTCTCAGGTGCACTCTGACCTGGAGTAGTAAAATCTGTTAGGGTCTCATTTGTCGGTCAAATTGACCTGTTTAAAAATTATTTGTATTAGATAGGAATAATTGGAACCAATTAATTGTATTAAGAATCGTTAGTACTTAAAACTATATGATTGTGTACAAACAAATGGACCAAGGAGCGATGGCAATGAAGGTGTGCACCGAAGTCTCCAAAGCTCCAGCATTACTGGAACCTCACCATCAGATTGTTTAGAGTCATATCAGGACACACGTTTGGGGGAGGGTCTTACCCCTCTGCAGATAAGCTGTTGGTGTATTTTACAACTCCAGCAGACTGGGCAATTTTTCTTTTTAGATAACCAATTCGGGGGGGTAATGATAAACAAGCTTGTCTTGTAGTCCATTTATAAATGAGAGAATTAGATCCATAAACTGAAACGAGCAAGACACTAGATTACCAGTTTCGAGATATCCTAGTTCACATCGGGATCACCGGATAGTGGATAAGTCTTTCTTTCTTTTCTTTTTTTTCTTTTTTCGATTGTTACCTGTGTAAAAGATTTCTCTATATTTCTGCAGATGAGATGACTGATAACCATTTTGGTGACAAAAGATCTGCTCAAAAGCAAATAATCTGAATAAATCCCCAGTGTATTTTACTTCTTGTTATCCAAGAAACTTCGCTTACTATACCACACAGACACAATACTTGCTATTAAAAAGTAGTCACCCGTTAGATATTGACTAGAAGACCCTTTTGATATCTGTCGATGTAGCAGCAGAAATTGAACAAAGATAACAGGAAATGCACCTGGTACCTAAAGTAAACAGAACCCTGGAAACGCTGCGTAAATTGCGCGGGTAACATGGTAGAAGGAGGCGTGTCCATGTGTTGGTGGCAGGTTGGAGGAGGTGTGATCACGAGAATTTGCGTGGGTGTCAAGCCGGAGAGAGGTGTGACCACATTAATTGCATGGGTGTCTGGGATGTTTTATAATCAGTAAGATTTTGATCCGAAAGAGAAGAGGTCGAACGAAGATCCGTACCCGTCGGCCGATGTACATTCAGCCCAAACGTTTTCGACCCTTTCTTTTGCTCTACCTCTCCGTTCATTATGGGTAATAAAAAAGAAAAAAAAAAGAAACAGATTATATTTCATATGTAAGTGTTATTGTCTTTTTATGTTATACAACACACCCATTTAAGCAGTGCACAGGTTTCTTAAATTGGGTGAACTGACTGGAACCGGTTCTTTAATTTGTCGCTAACGTTATTAATTGCTCTGTGGGGGACTAAATTTGTCGCTTCCATTCTATAAACATTACCATTAACTCTCCCACTTCCTAAAAGAATATGGTAAGCGGTTTTGAATACATCAAAAAGCCGCCGCAGTTAAAAAACCAGAAGTCAACGCTTAGAACTGAAGTTACATTACAAACATTTCACAAAACCAGCGAGAAAGCTTTCCTTTCTCGGCATAAATTTCGGCCTTTTCTGACCTCTCCTCGCCTTGCCAAGGCATTTCACACTTCAATCGGCCGTGTTGGGCAAACACGGACCTGGTCGGGTACGTTCTGGTGGCGGCGGTCGGTCGGTCGGTCGGTCAACGTGCGCCTTGACTGGCACCCTCGAGCCTCGTGGGGGGGGGAGTCTGCCAGGCTTTAACCTTCCTTGGAAGGGTTAGATTTATCGCCTGGTGCCTGAGTCGCCCCTCTTTAGGGGAATGCCGACGGGGCCCGAAGAATTTTTGGATCCGACGGGCACGTCTGGGCTATGGCCCTGCGCCCGGACACATCTAAAAAAGGCCTTGTGCCACACTCGTCCGGTTAGTTGAACGGTCGACAAATACCACCTTGCCCAGCCATTTCACACTTCGATCAGCCGTGTTTAGGCAGACACGGATCTGGTCGGGTGTGTTCTGGTTCGGGTAGCAGTCGATCAAGGTGCGCCTTGATTGGCATCCTCGAGCCTCAGAGGGCCGTCCCCCTAGGCTCTAGCCTTCCTTGGAGGGGCTGGGTTTATCACCAGGAGCCTAAGGCCCCCCTTTTAGGGGAATGCCGACGGGGTCCGATGCCTTTTTGGAGCCGTCGGGTGTGTCTGGGCTACGGCCCTGCGCTCGGACCCACCTAAAAAACGCCTTGTGCCACATTCGTTCGTCTGGTGGGACGTTTGTCAAATACCACTTTGGCTACCCCACAGCCTTAGGCTGGGTGGTCGCGCAACTGCCATTGACCAGCAAGTATAGCACTGGACCTCGTTTTCCAGTTTAAACTATATTCAGGCGTCCGTGCCTGGACCCATGTTTGGGTCAATGTCCAGCTTGGCTCATTAGGCTCACATTGCACTAAGTAAGCAGATGATCGGCAAAGTCAAGCAGGGTTCAAGCCTCGGCTGGTGCCTGAAATTCCCCTTCCCTAATCCCCACTTTAAACCGACCTTCGGGTCATTGACCTTGTGTCAAGTCTTGTCTGGTGGGAGGCAGAGACAAATTCATTCATCTTGCATGGCCCCACCTTGCGTGGCCCTCGGCCTTTTGGCTGGGTGGGCACGCGGTCATTGACCAGCAAGTATAGCACTGGACCTCTTGGTCCAGTTTAAGCTATAATGAGGCATCCGTGCCTGGACCCATCTTTGGGTTCATGCCCATCTAGGATCTTCAGGCTCACATTACACTAAGTTAGCCGATGACCAGCAAAGTCAAGCAGGGTTCGAGCCTCGGTTCGTGTCTGACCTTACCCTCCACTTGTTGTATCTTGACCTTCGACCCGGCCCAAAATGCCATTCAAGGTGATGCACCGGAAGGAAGTGACACATTCTAATGGCAGTTATGAGAGGAAATCGCGTGGGCGGAAACTGGCTGATGAAATGGGACGAGCTAAAAAATCCCATGATACTCTCACAGACTGACGCACCGGAAGAGAGTGACCACTGAACTGCATGACAGTTATTTCCGCTTGATGACGATTAAACATGCGATTTCAAAGATCGAGTGGGCGTGGAACTATTATATAGCTCAGTCAAGACAGAAGTCAAGACAGTTGAGTTCGAGTTCCATTTGGAGACGAGGTGTGGTAGGGAAAGCCACACCAGGCCGAAGGGGCTTGGGGCCCTGATGAATTGGGGTCCAAAGAAGATGCTGATAAGATGCAGTAAAGAAAGCCAGCACCCAGCAGAGAGGACCCAGGGCCTCCGGTTGAGCATTAGGAGAACGAGAAAGACACAACGTTGACGGTCATAAGAGTGGGGGTCAAAATATTTCAGTTCTGTTCGGTCTCCAGCTCCCTCTCACACGCAAATCTTGAATAACCTTTTCGAACCCTTGCAATAAAGTGAGAGGTAAATATTTTGTTAAAGAAGTCTTCCTGCGTCTTTATCATTGTGTCGTTGTGAATTATTCTACATATATATGTGCATGTATGTAGATGTGAATCTGCATATGGGAGAATATAACACACTAACCCCCACTTTAAGCCGATCTTCGGGGCATTGACTTTGTGTCAAGTCCTTTCTGGTCAGAGACAGAGACAAATACATTCACCTTGTGTGGCTTTATGCACAGGATCAAAGTGTAGTATCTGTACCACGGATATTTTGCATTTTTTGTGACCGCTCGCCACTGGAACAGTTGCGATCCCATAACTTGTGGTTGATCCTCGAACGTACCTGCTCTCCGACTTGACCCTGTTTAGGGAAGGAGGCTTTAATCCACAAGTTGGAGTATCTCCGGCGATTCTCCCCGGAATCGTCGAAGTAGACGGCCAGGAAGAAAACACGAAGCAGACGACTAGGAGGTAAGAGCATCCCGATTCTAGCGGTTCACCAGAACCGAACGCAACACTGTTGAGGAAAGGAGTATCCCAGTCTCCTTACCTTTGTTCCGACTCATCGGCGGCTAGGACATCCCGTCGCTAGTCATACCTGTTCTGCTGATTGCCCGTTCCTGCCGTCTAGGGCTGTAGAATACACCGACTACATCTCTGCTGAGAGGATATGACACTAAAAAAAGCTCCACTCTGACCTGCAGTGGTAGCATTTGATAAGGTCCTATCTGTGTCAAATAGAACTTGTTCTCCGTCCCACCACCGGACAAGTACGGCACAAGGCCTTTTTAAAGTGGGTCTGGACGCTGGGCCGCAGCCCACACGCATCTGGCAAAATCCCCAAATACCTTCGGCTCCGTCAGCACCCACCAAAGGGGGCGCCTCAGACGCCAGGAAACAAACAACAAACAAATGGTAAAACAATTGGTGAACTGCTTGACATTTAAATTGTGTGTAAATAAATGACTTACGCTAAATTAAATTGTTAAAAATAGAAGTTTTTACATTTAACTGTTTAAACAAATGACTGATGTTTAATTGAATTGTTAGTGATACACAGCGATACTTGAAACCATTTAACTATGTGCAAACAAATGATTAATAGTAAATAGAATTATTCGTATAGGATAGAAATACTTGAAACCATTTAAGTCTGTAAAAAATGAGCTCAGGCTCGTTTAAAAATGTTATTCACAAATGTGTTTACAAATTTAATATATATGTATAAATTGAATTTGACATTAAATAACCTACAATGGTCGATATACCATAAACCCAACCAAACCTAAAGTTCTGTTAAAATTGCCGATAAAAACGAATTGAAATAGGATTTTATATGCAAAGTCTCGTCGTTGTTCTCCGTTGTAAGCAATCTAAAGCCTGTGACGTAGAGTTGATGAAATTTCCTGGATAACAAGAAGTAAAACATACTGTTTGGGAATTTTTTCAGATTATTTGCTTCTGAGTAGATCTTTTGTCATCAGAGTGTCATAAAGATGGTTTTTAGTCACCTCACTAGCAGAAAACTATAAAAACAAAAACAAAAACAAAAACAAAAAAACAAACGAAAAAAGAAAAAGAAAATAAAGAAAGAAAGAAAAAAGAAAGGCTTATTCAATATTTTTTACTCAATCGTCAGACGATAACGCCAGTAAATCAACCAATTAAAAAAAAAAATCTATTATGAAATTCTTGCGGGTTATTACATCATATTGGAAGTACTAAGTTAAGCATACATGTTTAAATCGGGTGAAATGAGGGTAGGAAGATTGTGTTGCCTCAAGTAGGGAGAAGCTTTGACTGGGTATACCATTATATAAATTTTATCATAATCATAATTTACAATTAGAAATTTATATCATTAAAATGAACTATTTCAACTACCAAGCAGATTGTGTGTGTGTGTGTGTGTGTGTGTGTGTGTGTGTGTGTGTGTGTGTGTGTGGTCTAGTGTACGTCTGACGATTGAGCACAAGATATTGGAAAAGCCTGAGAGAGAGAGAGAGAGAGAGAGAGAGAGAGAGAGAGAGAGAGAGAGAGAGAGAGCTAACATGAACTTTACACTTCCCAAAAGTAAAGAAAATTTTGGTCTGGATGGATAATTTTAAATTGCCAAAGTTGGTTGATAAAAATACAGAATTTGTTACTGTTGACTTTAAAGAAAACGAAACGAAACATATCACATGTATTGCTGTTAGTCTTAAAAGATAAGGAAACGAAAAATACTACGAAATGAATAATAATAATGATAACAACTAGAGCAATTTCGAAAAAGAAAAGGCTAAATAGAAAAGAATTAAGCTTTTTTATATTTTAAGCAATTATTTAAAAAAATATCTTATTTCTCCCTACGAATTCTAATTTTGTCTGTCTTTCTTTTGTTGTCATAGCAACCGGAAAATGCCGTGCTTGCTTGTGACCAGGGGAATAATAAACAATGATTTCGTTGATAAAAAAAAGGCAGTTGAGAGTTAGACAAAGCTGGATTTACATTAAACCTAACCAAAATATCGACGATGACAACGATTTAATCATTTTAACTGTTTTTCTGTTTCTACATATTTGAATATTATTATTGTTTTTTTATAAGGTAATTCATTTTCTTTCATTCATTTACTTAAAACTAAGTTTTTTTAAACTCCTTTTCCATCAAATTGTAATTTTTCTCTTATTTCTCAGAAAAATCCTGTTATTTCCTTTACATTGTTAACAGTACGTTATCTTACTTTTAATCATAGAGTACCAACTTAGGAAGTTTTACCAGTGAATGGATGTATGCATGAGTTACTTAAGTCACACTTTGGTACACATATTTAAGTTTTTGTTGGTAACTTGGTTCACTTTTTTGGTATCACTATTTATTTGGGATTCTCGCATAGTATAGTGGTTAGTAAGTTTGATTCTTACATATCTGGCCTTGTGGTAAACTAAGCAAATGACAACTTGTTAGGGCGAAGGTTCAGAATAAGTACCCCACCCTCTAAATTTTTGTCATTCATTTTTTCGCAGTTTCTTCGAATTATCAAATAATGAAGCATAGAAATTCAGGTTGTTAAAAAGATTCCAGAAGTTATTTTTTTAATTTTTAATTTTTAAAAATTGTTTACCTTTTCAAAATACATTCAATCATGATAAAAAAAAGGATCCTGAATTTGTGTCCGGCGTAAGAATTTTAGTTTTCGTATCATGATTGTGTAATGTGTTTTGTGATGTTCTTATTTCGCGCCAGCTTATTTATATATTGGTGGAGTAGTTCTCGTGGCAGGTGCCGGATTTTTTTAAAGAAAAACTTACTGACTGATCTCAGTGAACTTTCCCCCATGGCTTTAACTGCTTTGGTCGGACTAAGCAGACCAAACATTTTTTTAGATCAGCCGCCCATGAGTCTCGCATAGCTCGCCACAATAAAATGACCTTGTCATGAGTCTCGCATAGCATAAAATGACCTTGCCATGAGTCTCGCATAGCTCCCCACAATAAAATGACCTTGTTTCTTAGGAAGTGGCTTAAATAAAAGAAAGGGAATGCAAAAGTGTGATTGCATAATCTAATTTAGGGTACATTTTTGCATTAATGTGCAATGTAAATTCAACCCCATCCCCGCAAATCTTTAAAAAAAAAAAATCTTTTTTGCTTCTTTAAATTCCTAAATTATTTTTTTTATAATCTCCATTGTCTTAGAAAAAAGTACTTAATTTTTTTTTTAATTAGAGAAGAGTGCTTATTCCGAAACTCCACCAATTCAAAATTATTACTCTAAATTTAGTTGACATTAACAACAATGGGTGAATATGTCGGTAAAATAAAAGAAACTACTTTTACTTAATTCATTACAAAATCGGTTGTGTCAATTGTGTACAAAAGTTTTCTGATTGTTTACTGATAAAATGGATAATGTCAACTGCCTGATGGTTAAAAAAACGATATTCCTGCAAGAAAACGATTTTTAAAATATTAGGTGTGTATAAACATTCCAAGCAAAAAAATAAATATACAAATTTTAAAGTAGCCAACAGTAGTGAAGATATTCACCTTACTAAAATCTACATCTCTTAGTTACTACCTCAACTTCTATATGTGTATTAAAACTTTAAACATTCATATTCTGTGTTTTTTGTCTCATTGATATTTTTTATATTACAAGAGATGTGAGAAAAGGAAAATAATAAGGAAAATCAAACTGATGTTTCATTTAGAAATTAATTTTATTTTGTAAAAAAACAAGTCTAGATTAGACAAAGCCGAGAGAAGTGTACCATTTATTTTTTTAATACTATTACTATATTAGTTAAATTTTCCTTCTTTCTTTCGTAGATTATTTAATAGTAGAGGTACTATTTAACCCATAGCTAGGTGAATAAGGGGATTCATACCTTTCTAAAGGGTATTAGATAAAAGTGAACATTACAGGAAGTGCCCGTGGTGTAATGGTTATCGTCGCAGGATATGGACACGGCGACACGAGTTCAAATCCTGGACCTGACTGATTGCATTTCACATAGCACTAATACCCTTGGGAAAGGTATGAATCCAATTATTCTCCCTCCAGAGTAAATAGTAGGGCAGACTAGGTTCTTCAGCCTTGGTGAGGCAACTAGTCTAGGAGAAGGAAGACTCTGAATTCAAACCTGTTAAACTCCGCTTAAAAAATTGACCTTGTGTCATATCCTGCCCGAGTGGAGGGGTTGGTAAATATGAACATTACAGAGTGACTGAACTTGCTTACTTCGAGGCCACAGTGCAACATCCTGGACATTTTGGACATTATTTAATTTTTTTTTTCTTCTTTTTTTTGTTGTTTATTATTTTTTATATCCCATACTCCTTAAGTTCTGCTTTAATGATGTCTGAACTTCACCCCCCCCCAAAAATCCTTGGTACCAAGAGCTTCTTCTAGTATTTCTTGAATGAGATACATTTAAAGAATTGCTTAGGGAATGAACTATAGTACTCTCAACCATTTCTGAACTAATATAGGACCAACTCTACATAGAGTTTTATCCATTTTGGTCCTATAGGTACACAAGATGTTGATCAGGTTATAAAATTTAGGAGTAGAAGTCTTTTCAAGCCTTTTGCCTACCCCTGCATGTGTGTTATTTAAGGATCCTGTGCGGGGCAGATAATCATACCTCCCTAACTATCAGGTAATGCCTCTAAATTTTTCAGAAATAAACCCTATCTTGTCATCGTACTCTAAAACCTCCAACATATTTAGTCCGATATTCTCATTATTATCCTTTGTTAATTCTTTTACATCTTCATCTCATTCTACTTTCATATCTTAATATGAATATTTTGCATTGCTGGAAAATTACTATTTATATGCAATGAACATTGTAGTGGATTATTTGCCATTGTAATACTTGCTCATGCCTCTAAACTGACACAATGACATTAAACTGCATTTGATAGTGAATACTCGAAATCATACAAATACATGCAAATTATCAGTATTAGATAGGAATACTTGAAACCATATAACTGTGTGCAAACAAATTATCATCCTAATTATTAAATAGGTATATTTACTTAAAACCATATAATTGTGTAAAAATTATTAATATTAGGTAGGGTGTCTTTGGTATGAAATTAAATTGCATCTGATGGTAAGGCTTCAGTTTTGGAGTTTGGGGAAAGTGGGGTACCCCTTCCTTACCATTACTCTCAGACCCACTCTGACCTGGAGTTGTAGTACCTGTTAGGGTCCAATGTATGGGTCAAATAGAACAGTTCAATATTTTACTAAGGATTATCATTATAATTAAATAGAATTATTAATGTCAAATAACAATAGTTGAAACTATTAAATTGTCTACAAACAATTAATGGTAATACTTGAAACCATTTAACTATGAGCAAACAAATAAGCTCTAACTTGTTTAAAAATAAAGTTACTTACAAACTATTTACTTAAAAATCATATATAATAAATACATGTATAAACAGGATTCAAATAACTATCAAGGGTTGATATACCATTAAACTAAATAACCTAATCTAACAGTATTTGATAAGAATACTTGATATCATATAACTGCGTGCAAATTATTAAGATTAGTTTCTTGAAGCTGTAATTGTTTACAAATTATCATTAATTACTTGAAATCTTATATGGATGTGCCTGTGGTGTAACGATTACCACTGTAGGAATGGACATGGTAAGACAAGTTCAAATCCTGCATGAAGCTGTTTGTATTTCATATAGCTCTAATACCCTTGGGAAAGGTATGAATCTATTCTCCCTTCAGCTATGGGTAAAATCATAGTGCAAACTGGGTTCTTTAGCCTTGATATGGCAACCAATTTAGGAGAAAGAAAACTCTGAATTCTAATCAGTTAAACTCCACTTAAAAATTGACCTTGTGTCACATCCAGCTTGTGTGGAGAGGTTGTTAAATACATACTTGAAATCATATAATTAATTGCAAAGACTAAATAGCATTAAATAACCCAACAAATTTTGACATGCTGTAAAAACCAACCAACCAATCAACCAACTGACTGACCAAACTTAATCTTACCTATTTCTTCTAGGTTGACACTGACAATGAATGAATATGGTATTCCTTGTCTGGACTTATCACAGACTTCTGACTCTCTGCAACTCTACCAGCCATTGTCTCTTTGGAAACTTGCGGAGCAGCATGTTCCTGGACCAGAACGATGGGAAGTGAAAAATATGCTGGGAGCTAACCTGGTTGACGAAAGTCTTCAACTTCATGAGGAGGTAATAGACAAAATATTGCTACATAGCCAGTGATATGATTAAATCAACAATGCTAAATACTGTATCTTCAAACATAGAATCCTTTCTTTATTTTCTTTGCGGTTGTTGGTGAGGTGGAAGTCAAGAGTCAAGAGTCATTCAAGATAAAAGAATATTTTACACTTGTCTGATGAAGTTGAACTGGTGTCAAGCTTACATTTTATTGTCATCTTTCTTTGATTTGTCTAGATTCCTTGAATAAAATAAGGTATGAATACAAATTTTACACTCTGTTATCCCCTCCAATAAATAATGAACCATTACATTCAGTTGTAAGGAAAGAAAGGGAGGTAAAAAAACATGTAACAGAAAAAGAAAGTAAAGAAAGAAAGGAAGGGAAGAGAGAGCAAAAGTGATAATATTATACGTCAGGAGTTCATTATTTGCTTTAATGGAATGGGAAGAAAAAAGAAAGAAAGAAAGAAAGAAAGAAAGAAGAGAAAATGGAGAGAGAAAGAAATAGAAGATATATATATATATATATATATATATAGAGAGAGAGAGAGAAAGAGAAAGAGGGAGAGAAATGTGAGAATGGTTATTTTTAAAACTTTTTTTGAAAGTTTATTTTAAAAAAGATAAATAAAACATATTTATTCAATGAATTATCTTTTTAAAATGGTAAAGTTATTTTCTTATGCATCATTAATTAAAAAGATTACTTGAATGAATTAAGGGGGAGTGGTTGACACATAAAAAAAAAACATCACTTAAAAACTTCTTTTAATATAAACTTTATCTTTTTTAATGAAAATTTTATCAAAATCCAATAATTAAACAATTTTTTTGTAAACTTTCAAAAATCAGCATTTTTTTGTTGTTAGAACAAATGTGTATTTTTTGTTCATAAATACAGTGTAACTCGGATATAAGAGATCCGGGTATAAGAGAGATTTTATCTGGTCCCAAATTAGGGCCTGTGTTAATGTATATAAATTAGACCTGGATATAAGAGAAACCTGGATATAAGAGAGATTTTCTCTGGTCCTGTAGTTCCCGATATAAGAGAGTTCGTTTTAAGTGACAGTGTGATATCGTAAATCGGTCAAACAGAGGTCAGTTAGAGAGAGTGATGTTCAATGACTTAATCTTGACTAGTCTAAAGACACAGTGTGTCCAACCTGTGTCTGTAGGAGACACCCTCTACCTTATGATTTTGCATTGTGTGTCTAAGGGTAGCGCCGCCTGCTTTTTTGCCGACTTTGCTTTTCATTGCATTTACTGGACAGCACTTTTGCTTTACCCACTGTTCTGTTGAGTCAGAAGTTTGTCTGTTTGTTAATTTTGCCACTGAAAACCATTAACAATATAAAATTATTTTAAAAAGGCCGGCTTTGTCATTGAATCACAGGCTGAAGTGGAAGAAATACTTAACGAAAATGATCAAGTTTCTCCACCATCGGGCATAAAGCAAACGGATTTTGATGAATTTATCAGCTTCAACGACTGTACACAATGTTATGGAGAACTGACATCACACGTGGTATAAAATCAGATGATCAAGATTTTGACGAAGATTATGATGCTGAAAGCGTAAGTTCTGAAGTTTCTGAAAGTGACAAACCAGTACCAAATTCTCTGGCTGCATTGAATGTGCTTGAAACTCTGACAGCCTACTTTGAAGCAAAAAGCAGTAATCCTGATGGCGCATTAGAAATGATTTACAGACTGTATGAAAGTGTTCATGATGTTAACAAAGAGATTTCTGTACAATCAAAAATGACTGACTTTTTTAAGGAAAGGTAATTTTGGATTGAATTATTTGTAAAAACTGATTGAAAATGTATTTTTTGTGTTTTTTATGTCTATAACTGTTAAATAAACTAGTGTTCTGTACATAAAAAGCATTATATGAAGTGTTCCCATACTTACCTAAACAAAATAGACCAAATCCGGATATAAGAGACCTCTCCGGGTTTTAACAACTCTCTTATATCCAGGTTACACTGTAACTTTGTGGTTATGTTCTAGTTTTAATTAAATCATGTAAAATAAAATCTTGTCTCGAGGCTCTCATCCTGTATTCGGGCCTTTTGTTTCTGAATTTAGGCTGAATCTTTGTAGTTCTCAGTGTACATTTGCTTCTTTTGTTCTTTGATTCATATATTGTCTACTGTATGTAAATGAAAATGTGCAAATTTACCCTTTCTTACAAAAGTTTAATGAGAATTATGGCCATTTCAATACTTTTACAACATAAGCTAAGCAATAAAGAAATAAGAGAATAATGGCCATTTTCTATACTTTTAAAACATAATCAATTAAGAAATGACATTTACTATCCAGGAACAAAATTTTTCTAACATTGTGTAATAGATCATGTCTAATATTATACTAACTTTTAACTGCTGGTTTTCAAATCAGAGATATCCTTCTCTTAGGCTAGAAATCCCAGTTTATTTCATTAATTTTCCAAAGCTAGAGAATCAGTTTTCATGATATTCCAAATGATTGGATGCATTCTGGTTAGACTTTGTAAATACGCAGTTGAGTCATTGGCATTTTACTAAATTTAGATTATGTGGTACAAATTTTTTTTAATTGGATTTTTTTGTTTTGGTGGATGGGATGGAGTTGACATATTAACTGGCCAAAACTTTGTTGATGAATGATTTGGTTCTTATTGTAGGTTTTGCTACTCACTGACATTCTAAAAGAGCATGAAAATCAGGAAGAAGTGGTTTTGCCCTTGGTCACCCGAATTCCAGAACCACCCCAGGCACGGGAAAGACTTATCAAAGAAATTTCCTTCTTTGTGGATAGCATCCAAGAAAAATTTGAATCTCATGGAATGTAAGTCATTATAAGGTTTGGTTTAGTTAGCTTAGTTTTTATGGCATATCAACCATTGTAGTTTATTTAATGCCAAATCCTCTTTATGCATATATATTAAATACATAAGATTTGGTTTGGTTGGGTTTTATGGCATATCAACCATTGTAGGTTATTAATACAATTTCAATGTCAAACAATTCAGTTTAGCATAAGTATGCAGTTTAGTTCTATTTGACTCATAGATACGACTCTTTCAGTTGCTACCACTCTAGGGCAGAGTGGACCTGGGAGCAATGGCAATGAAGAGACACTCTGCATTCCCCAAAGCTCCATCATTATTGGAACCTCACCATCAGAATGTTTAGTGTCATATCCAGGACATTCGTTGGTGGGGGACCTTACTCCTCTGCAGAGAAGTAGTCAGTGTATTCTACAGCCCCAGCTGACTGGACAAGCCATAACAAGGAAAAATTGTATATTTTTCAAGATTCAAAGTGATTGTGTTTTTCTTGGTTGTACATGTGAGTATATATATATATATGTGTGTGTGTGTGTGTGTGTGTGTGTGTGTGTGTGTGTGTGCGTGTGTATAACCAATGGCTAAGGTCTCAATCTGTTTGAACATGTCTTGAAAAAAACCTAGGTGTTGCATACATGTTTAAAAGAGAAAATACTGCCTAAATACATATATATAGTGTATGTATAGTACTTCTTGACAATTTTTTGATAAAAAGTTAATTTTCTTCTAAACCAAAGATTCCAGGAGTTTTGTTATCTCAACTGGAATATAATACAAAACAGTTATCATTAGGTATTAGCTATTGCCAAAATCTGTAGACAAAAGTAAAATTGTATAAATATATAGAGAGAATGTACTTATTTTGGACTGTAATATATTCCTATTTTAACTGGTTTTAACGGTGGTTCTGGAATTCGGGTGACCAAGGGCAAAACCACTTCTTCCTGATTTAACAGTTAACAACTCCGGAAAAATTAGTGCTAAACAAAGGTCTCAACTTCGCCACTACTATCAAGCAAATTCCCTACTTAGATCTAATTGCATCAATCGAGGATGCAGCTTTAAAAATGCCCAAGGCAAGTGGCGATAAACTAAGATGGAAAGTGAGACAAGCACTTGAGAAACCAAAGCCTCTGAAACCTAACATCTCAAAAATGGAAAGACAGGCACTCAAATCGCTACAGGATGATGACAGCATCATAATACTCCCTGCTGACAAAGACAATGCTACCATGGTAATGGATAAGTTGGAATACTCCAACAAATTGGCAGACTTGATTGGCAATGGTGGCTATAGTAAAGTAAAGAAGGACCCCACCCTGAAGACGGAAAGGAAGCTGTCACAAATCTTGGGTAAGAATAAAGATCTCATACCACAAACAAAATACAGACAGCTAATTCAACATTACAGTAAGCTACCACACTTATATGGCCTTCCAAAAATTCATAAGAATGGTATTCCATTGAGACCCATTGTCAGCAACCGAGGTTCAGCATGTCACCCATTGAGCCGCTTCCTTGTGGAGATCATCAACCCACTAACTGGTAAGTCCTCATCATATGTTAAGAACTCAGCCCACTTTGTGGAGAGAATCAGTGATGCCCCCATTCATTCAAACCAGATGGTGAGTTTGGATGTAGTGAGTCTGTTTACAAAGGTACCTCCTGATGAGACACTTGCTGTAGTGCGGGATAAACTGGCTGCAGACCCCTTGCTGGAAGAACGCACTTGTATCCCAATAGATAATTTAATGGAAATGTTGACCTTCTGTGTGGAGACAACCTACTTCGGGATGGGATCTGATATATACCGACAGGAAGAAGGACTGGCTATGGGTTCACCATTGTCACCAGTGTTGGCGAACTTATACATGGAATACTTTGAAGAAATGGCATTAGGATCTACATCACTAAAGCCATCTATGTGGCTTAGATACGTAGATGACACATTCATTCTCTGGCCTCATCAGGAAGATGTTCAGATATTACTTGATCACGTGAATTCAATCCGACCATCTATACAGTTCACCATGGAGAAAGAGCAAGACAACAAATTACCCTTCCTCAATGTATTAGTAACACGCACAGAGCAAGGATTCACGTCATCTGTGTACCATAAGCCCACCTTCACCGGACAGTACCTCAATTTCAACTCCCATCATCCATATACGATAAAGAAAGGAATAGTCCGTTGCTTACAACATCGAGCAAAAACCATTAGTAGTGATACTGATGCATATCAAGAAGAAATGATTAGTCTGAGACACAACCTCCATTGTAACAACTACCCAGAGAGCATAACATCGGCTCCAAGAAACCTAGATAGGAGGGTGGAGGATAATACCCGAAAACTCACCACGGTATGTCTGCCCTATGTCAAAGGATTAGCCAAAAGGATCAAAAAGATATGTAGTCCATATGACATTAGGACAGTATTCACAAGTGGTTCAACTCTCCGGAGGTATCTCTTCCGGGTCAAACCACCAACGGAATTCAACATGACCAAGAACTGTGTTTACTCCATCCCTTGCAGTTGTGGTAAAATATACAAAGGTGAGACAGGTCGGCCACTAAAAGTAAGGCTAGAAGAACATCGGAAAGCAATAGTATGAGGGGAGATTGAAAAGTCAGGTATGGCGGACCATATATGGAAGGAAAATGGAAATCATCTCCCCTTATGGGACAAAGTTGAAATAATTGATAGGGCTGAACATTGGAGGATTAGACGCCTTAAGGAATCAGCACATATGTTGGGCTACAATGACCTGCTGAGTAGACCAAGTATAGAGTTGAATACAATATGGGAACCAATAATCAAGAAGGCTAGATAAAAAATAAAAAAAAATTAAAAAAACTGAAATCTGAATATGAGCACAGGTAAAAAATCATACATAATAGTAGTAATTCTAGCTAAAGTAAGAACATTAAGTTTATAATACCCAAAAATTCACTCTGAATTGTCCAGCAGGACACATGGCGTAACGGTTATAGGCGTTGGTTCCCTGAGCTTCTAAGAAGACAATCATCTGCAGGTTCAATCCTCACTACAGGCGAGTAATATACAGGAATACTTAACACTTGTACCCGGTTATGGCAAATGGAATCAGAACAGGCGACCCCCGTGGTTTCAATAAAGGATGTAGTTCGAAGATCCGTGAAGGTTCCCGAGTTCGACAAACACCTGAAGAAGGCCGGAGGACATATCAGCCGAAACGTTGTGGAAATAACAATAAAGATGAAGACAATAGTCCGAAAAACCTTAATGATAAAAATTCCTATTTTTGTTCTGTTCAGTTAATCAGACCATGTGGAAAATTATACCATTAAAACAGATATCATTAGGTTTTATTCATAATCAAATTCTACATCAGTGAAACTTTGTAACCAAAAATTGGAATATATTACAGTCCCAAAATAATTACACCTCTCATATAATTTTATGTAATTTTATTTTTGCTTACTAAGGTGTTGCAAATTTATTAAGGTTTTGTACTATGTTCATGCTATGTTCATGCTATGTTTATACTATGTTCAATGGCAGGTCAAAGTGGCTTCCTGTGTTAATGTGAGTTGTATATTTATTTGTGAGATGGGAGGTAAGTAGCCGTACAACTACTGTTTGTAGGGTGCTATTTCTAGGATTTATTTTCCTCAATAGGCATCTCTTTTTCATGCCAATATAACGCAAATATAACCTTTGTTGGTGACTGTTGTCGAGGGTGACCCGAAGGCTCCCTTTTCAATAGCTACTACACCGAGGTGTAGGGGAGGGCGCCACTCCTTTCTTTGGATTGCTCCACTTTACCCTTGATACGTACCTTATGATACTGAGTGTTAAGCAAGTAAGTATCAAGTACCATTTTTAAAGTCTTTGCTATAACCTGACCTGGGATTGAACCCCAGTCTCTCAGAACATTGGCAAACACGCTACCCACTAGGCTGTTGGGTCAGTAAAATGGTAATTCCTGTGTATGTGAGGAAGAGGCTCTCTGTGATTGGATGTAATAATCACGTGATGACTCCAGAAGTCTTGGCACAAAATCCAAAATCCAGTCAGATTTCACCTGTTATTCTGTGGGGGTAGTGACATTAAAAGCTCTCAGAGAGACAACCTTAAAATACCAGATATCTTCTTCAGCATATAAGTCCCCTAAACTCAACTTTACCCACAGGAAGGACTGTATATTATTATTCATTGTTTCACGTGCTGATTAATAAATTGTTAGAATTAAACGAAGTATTCATTCATTTATTTGTTGCTGTTAGCCTTAGAACAAACACTATTCTAACACAATAAAGCCAATGAGCCGGTTATAACCCTTGTAAACAAAGTTATTCTTTTATGATAGCATTCATAATTTAGTCAAAAGGGGATATATGGTGATAGAAAGTCAGTGAAAATATTCTGAAGACTGAATAATGTTTCCATGAATAAAAGATGTAAAAAAAATGCTATAGACTTTTGCATGTGATGGAATTTACAAGAACAATTTACAATTTACAATTTGCAAGAACTTTAAAGCTGGTATAAGGCATCAGTCAGAGGTAAAGTACCCCAGATTAAAATTGTTTTTTTTTACAAACATGTCTTCTGTAAAAAAAGAAAAAAGAAGAAAATTCCTAAATCTTTTCTTGTGCCCCCAGATCCTAAAGATTATCATTGAGTTAATGGCAGAAAGTATTCCCCAACCTTTACTGATAGAAAGGCCTACAACAACAACAAAAATAATTTCATGACCAAATAATAATGCTATGAATGATATGCATGAAAGATTTTGTTAAAAAATGTTGAATATTTTTGCATCAATGAAAATTGTTTGATAAAAGGCCAAAGGTCATGGCAAAACAAATATAAGATGCAATCAAAATATATTGGAACTTTTCTGTGAAGGTTCCTGGGTTCGACAAACACCTGAAGAAGGCCGGAGGACATATCGGCCAAAACATTGTGGAAATAACAATAAAGACGAAGACTATAGTCCGAAAACCCTTCATGATAAAAAAACAGAAATTTAATGATAAAAAAATAGAAATTTAGACAACTAACTTTTAAAAAAGTTTAAATCTAAAAATTTATTTTTAATTCATATCCAGGATTTGGATGACAAAATATATTTTGTGGATTTTTGAATTAAAAAAAATTTCTCTTAAAACATTTGATTTTGATTTATATTCTGAATTTTGATGACCAAAAATGACTTTCAATGTAAATACAGACTCCACAAAATTATCATTCAGTTGTAAATTGAACTGGAAATCATTTTTTTTTGTACATTGCTGTATTTCTGGTTTCATGCCTCGCTTAGATTTGTTAGCTTCTTGCTATACTGTCCTTGTTTGGTTCTCCTACAAGTTCTGAGTCTTTTCAAAGTTAAAATCACTATTAAAAATCCATGGAAAAAATTAAAGAGAATGTGAGAATTGATAAAGAAGACTTTGCAGGCTGTCTTGAAAAGTGAGAAGGATGTTGGGAAGGATGAGAGGACCAGTTTGAAGGGGACTAAGGCATCATTATTCTAGGTAAGCTATTTTCTTTTCTTTTTTTTGGCTAATATTGAATAACAAGATCCTTTCTGAATAGACCTAATAAACATAAAGCATTAAATTCTTTGAAATTAATAGAATAACTTTTAAAAATTTCAGTTCCTCCAGCAAAGTCCTTGCAAAATATAACAAAAATGTGTTGGATTATGTCAGTCATCAAAAAACAAAAAGTAAGTGAAAAGAATTTGTTTTAGATTAAAAAGTTTTCTTATTTGTAAGAGGGTTCCCCCAAAAAGTAAGGTAAAACATGTTTACTAATCCAACATGTTTATTACTACATGTATAAAACATCATGCATATGTTACCAGTACTACTATGCTACTTTTCCATATGGTTGCTAGCATTAAAGCTTGCACTAGTCCCATGGTTTAGTCATGATGGGACTACTCCTGTTGCATATCTTGGGCAAGAACAGCTTGTCAAAGCCCACCCTCATCAGGTCTACAACTGATTTTGTATTCAGACTTTCCCTTCTCCAAGACCAGTTACGATTCTTTTTATAAATAGTGACTGACTCAATAAACGAGTTAAGTGAGTCTAGTCAGTTACCGATAACCATTACTGTCTGTATTTCCGTAAATATATACTGCTGTAAATCTTACATCTCTTTGTATTATTCATTTCTGGCCCTTCAAGACTGCAATAGATACAATGGTTAAAAAATAAGGCATATAGCATTTCACTTTGCTCAAATGCCTTCAAGAAAGGCATGAATTCATTTGTCCTCCCCCAGCTTTGGATAAATAGGTAAATTGGGTTTTTTATCCTTGGTAAGGCAACTAATCTGGGAGAAACAAAACTCTGAATTATGTTCTCTGCTTAAACTTTGACTTTGTGCCACATCCTGCTTGTAGTGGAGTGGCTGGTTAAATTACTTTATTCTTATATTTACTAGTCCATGAAAACAGTCTTAATTCGGAATACAAAAAACACTGCAAAAATGTTTTAAAAATGCAGTTATTAGGAAAGGTTAGCCAATAAATTGAAGCATTGGTTTCATTTAGCTTCTTTGTTTAATGGCATATCAACCTTCATTTGATATTTAATGCCAAAGCTTACTTTGTCAAAGAATAGCTGTGATAGTATTTATTCCATAATAGTGGGTGGGGGTGGGGTAAGGGGGTTCAATACCTTTCCCAAAGATATTAGATTGAAATATTTTTAGAATTATCATTAAAAGAGTTATAGGACTTGGACCAAACTTTGTGGGCTTTAATCAGAATTGTTTATAGTACCTTAATACTACCCATGGCAAAAATTATGGAACTAGAACGCTTAGAGGATGTCATTTAGGTATTTTTATTTAGTAGTAAATAAAGTAATAACAGATAAGATGCAAAACATTTTTCTATTTTATTATTGAACATTTTGGTTTCATGCCTGTTCATTATTGTGCTTAATAATGTGTATCTAGAATGTGAAGAGCTAATAGTGTCACATTCTCATAAGTTTATTTTTTCATTTACAAACATTTGCATAAATACACACATAGTGTAACGGATATCATCAAAGGAAATGGAATTGGTGACCTGATTTCAAATTCACTTTGTACTAATGTCCTTGGGAAAGGCATGAATCCATCTGTTCTACCCCAGCTATAAATAATTAGTAGGGTAGACTGGGTTCTTTAGCCTTAGTTAGACAACTGATCTAAGAGAAAGAAAATTCTCTTTGAAAATACAAGATTACTTTCTGTGCAATCTAATAATATGGGTAAATAGGATGAATTAACTTAGCTTTTTGATTAAATTTTGAAATTTTTTGTCTTTTTGCTACAGGAGATTTTTGGGGAAGCAGTAGACCTTCTTCTTCATTATCTTTGTCTAGTGATGGCCAACATAATTCTCTATCTTCTACATCAACAAGTAGGTAAGTACAATTGGAATCATTTTGATTTATTTATTTTTGGTCATCATTATATAACTATATACTTGGATAGAAAATGATATAATGACTGTAGCAGAAATGATCGATTATGATATATATATATATATATATATATATGTAGTTTGGAAGACATGCCGGGCGTGATGGATGGTAGGGATGGTGTGAGAGAGACAGACAAACAGAGAACTGTGTGCTGTTAATGCTACTTGATGATGATGATAATGATATATCAGTAAAGTTTGGAATAAAATTTGACAGTATGTGTAAAGGAAGAATATTGAGAATTTAGAAAATTAAATTCATCAGATATGAAATTTTATTTCACAAAAAGAAGTCTCAACATATATTTACCCAACCTCTTCAAATGAGTACATTGTCAGTTTTTTAATTAGCATTTAAAAGGTACAAATTCAGAGTTTTCATTCTCCTCGATTGCTTGCCATACAAATGAAGCCTAAGCATATTTACCAACCCCTCCGCTAGGGCAGAATATAACACAAGGTCAAATTTTAAGCGGAGTTTAACAAGTTTGAATTCAGAGTTTTCCTTCTCCTAGACTAGTTGCCTTACCAAGGCTGAAGAACCCAATCTGCCCTACTATTTACCCATAGCTGGAGGAAGAATAATTGGATTCATACCTTTCCCAAGGGTATTAATGCTATGTGAAATGCAATCAGTCAGGTCCAGGATTTGAACTCGTATTGCCGTGTCCATTTCGTACGACGATAACCATTACACTAAGGGCACCTCCAACAAATGAAGCCTAAGTTTAGCAAAATTTTAAATTAAAAGAACAGCAGAACATAAAAAGGTTTTAAAAATGAACAACATGCTATGGTACACCTTGGAATACCATAAATAAGGTTTAATTAATGCATTTTGCTGACAGCACAGATTCCTTTGACTCTCTCTCTCTCTCTCACCATTCATCCCTATTAGTCATTGCTCTTGGCAAGTCCTTTGAACAGCATGTGTTATATATTACTGTTGTGAACCAGTAAAAGGTCAGGAAGAAAGACATAAACTCAGGTATATTGAATGAAACAAGTATATTGAATGAAAGTATAAATACAGCATAGGTAAAAGAGTGTTGAATGTCAGTCTGACTGCTAAAGTGTTTGGCTGGAGTTAACTTAACTTTATTTCTTTGTAAGTACAAAGAAGGCACGAGGCCTTAAGGTTTTTGGGGAGGGGAAGGGAGCGGTCTTGCTTTTCTATATATTCTAAAGGGACCTAGCTAGCCACATTCGCCGACCCATTCAACAGTACAATATATAACCATTCATCCTTCATCATGCACGCAGCAGTTACCAAAATACCGCATTTGCTCTATGAAGAAAACCTACTTAAAACCCAAAGGTGGTATATGATTTTTATTTACAAAATATGGTTTATGTACAATGAAATGATGGGAATGGGAGAAAAAACCCCGAAAAATTATATATACAAGAGAAACAAAGAAAAATTCCCCGTTTGGTTTCCCTCCCATCCCCCCGTCTATAAAATTGGAGGCCGACTGTTTTCCGGGTCGAAAGAAACCGGAAACAAGCCGGACCTGCCCTAGGTGGGGCGGGAATACTAATCTACAGAGATAAAAGAAATAAAGGGTCGGACGCGGTATGGGTTGATAGAAGTAGGTAATATGATTTTTTATATATGAATGTTCAAGATCTTCAATAAAAGCGGGCTGGAATTCAGGTTGGGGTACAAAAATAATAGGGAGGGGGAAGATCTTGAGAAACTAACGACTAGATGATGGGGACAATGACTCACAACATACTAGGTTACAAGGGAAAAAACAATTCTACTTACCAGGGATGGGGTCCCTAAGGACCTGTACCGTAGACACCATGGGCCGGCAGAGGAGGGAAGGATGACTCCAACATTGCCCCCTTTCGTACGACCAGGCTCGCTGCAGTCACCCACCTTTTGCTGAATGTTATGCGATCCAAGCGTTTTCTATCGCATCTGATTTTGACCCTCAGCTGATGCCGAAAATACAAAACCAGATCACGATGAGAAAAGTTTGCATCGTCATACAATCCCTTGTTTCGCGTCGTCCAAATCACCATTCGGGCTACAGCTAGGATCGCGAGAAACACCACACGCTTCTCACCGTGATACGGAGGAAGAACGTTGTCTACGACGTAACCAACGTCGAGCAGCACGAGCTGTTTGGGTTCGATGCGAGCCGTCCACTCCCCGACGTGATCCCAAAACGGGCGGACTCGCTCGCAGTAGTAGAAGGCGTGCTCAGCCGTTTCTTCCAAGCCACTGCTGCAGCGAGGGCAATCAGGCATGTCTGCCAGGCCCGCTCTGAAGTTCAAGCCGCGAAGAGGTAACGCATTCCGAACAAGTCGCCAGGTGAGCGAGAACTCGGAGTTGTTCAAGAAGCTCGATCCTGGCGCCCAATTCCAGTGAGAGCGGATCTCCTCCGCCGTCCAGCCGCGCTGCTCGCTGAGAGGATCAGAAGCGGAACCCACCACTAATTCCCGATACAGCTCCTTCCGAGGCCATGAAAGGTCACTGGACCCAAGAAGGTTACGAAGGGCCTTTCGGCACTCGCGGACAAACAGTGCTTCGCCTAAAGGCCTACGTCGACCTTCAGCCTTTGGGTCTGACTTGAGGCGAGGAAAAGTCCGACTCGCCTTTCGTCTCCACACTGAGTCCCCCGTCAAGACACGGCCCAGATATGCAAGTCTTTCAGCAAGCCAGTGGCTCTCCAGATCAGGCATACCCAGACCCCCGTTGCGTGTACGTTGGATACAGACCTGTCTACGGACCATCGGCCTTGCACCTCCCCAGACAAGTCTGGAGAGGGATCGTTGCAGCGCCAACCGATGTGCCTTAGGCAGAGGGAGTACAGCCAATCGGTAAAGGATCAAGGGGAAGACGTACGCGGCGCACGCCTCCGCCCTGCCCTTTAAGGACAACCTCCTTGAAAGCCAGATTCCCACCTGAGCATTCACCTTAGCATGTACTTCCGACCAATTTCGCTCCAGTTGGAGGTCGGGCCCAAACCACACCCCGAGGATGCGGATGGGTCCGTCACTCCAGCGGAAGGGCCCTGGAAGAGTATTGCTACCCCTCCAAGCACCAAGCCGCAAACCTTCGCTTTTGTCAAAATTGACCTTGGCCCCTGCAATCCGCTCATACTCGACAACCGCCTCTTTCACAGCCTCTATATCCCGGAGGCGGGATACGAAAACTGTGACGTCATCAGCGAACGCGGAAACCCTAGCCGCAAGGTGGCCAACGAATGGGATACCGCGCAGTGCCGGACTTGTCCCCTCATCCCTAAGCCTGCGCAGGAGGGGCTCCAACGTGAGGACACAGAGAAGAGGAGACAGGGGGCAGCCCTGCCGGACCGATCGCTCGATCGCGATCACCCCCGAACGCCTTCCGTTCACCTGCACCACTGCCTGAGGGTTGTGGTACATCATGCTAATCCATCTGCAGAACTCCGGTTTGAATCCGGCAGTCTCCAAAAAAGGCGCCAAGAACCGATGGTCTACCCTATCGAAGGCCTTGGACTGATCTAAACTGATCAGCGCGGATTCGGTGTCGTCTTTTATCCCCTCTAGGACCTCGCGAATCAAGTGCAGGTTGTCCTGGATCGATCTTCCCTTCACAGCAAAGGTCTGTTCGGGGCCGATCAGATCACTAATGACAAGCTGTAAACGATTCGCTAAGACCCGGGCCAAAATCTTTAACTCTGTGTTAAGCAGAGTTATGGGCCTGTAATCGTCTAAACCCTCCCAAACATGCCTGCCACCTTTCTTCAGCAATGTGATCACGCCCTTGGTAACGCTACCAGGGATGGCTCCCTGGGCGAACCAATGGTTGAACATATCCGTCAGAATAGGCACAAACATGTGCGACATCCTCAAGTACACTTCGTACGGCAAACCATCTAGTCCCGGCGACTTGTTGAGGCCGACCTGCTTCAACGCATCACGGACTTCGCATTCAGTAACCACACCCTCGCAGCTAGCCGCTTCAGCCGCCCCAAGACGGGGGAAGTCGGCAAGATAGCTACGAAACTCCCGGAGCGGGAGATCAGTGCAGCGGGCAAAGCGATCCCGAAAGTGCGCCCGAAAGGCGTCATGTATCTCACGACCTGATCGCAGCAGACGCCCGTCCGGGGTCTTAACAGATGCGATGTACCGATCGGGGAACCTTCACACTTCTTCTTCACGCGCAGTCGTGTTCGATTTCACAGCTTCGTTGAGAACTCTTTTTAGCCTAGATCTAACTAAGTGTCCCTTGTAGCGCTCGCTACTCTCACGCTCAAGGTCCCTCCTAGCTAGCTCTACACCTAGGGAGTCCCCCCCAGCCACCGCCCGGGAAAGTCTATCATCTATAGATTTCGCCTCCGCGGTCCTATCTAAGTTGAGCTGTCGACCGTACTTGGTGGCGAAATCTCTAATCCTATGCTTAAGAGAAACCCACCACCTATTCCCGGTAACCGCCCCCACTAACGCCCACTGAATTAGGGATTCCAGCCGGTCCCGGAAGTCCCGTATCTCCAGTAAGGAGGTATTGAACTTCCAGTAGCCGGCTAGACTAGGTCTATTAACTAACCGCAGACTGACTCTAATGAGTTTATGGTCAGTCCACGCTATCAAGTGGAACGTGGGACAACTAACAAAATCAATGTCAGCTCTTCTCACTAACACTCTGTCCAAGTAGGAACCTACTTTGGCAGAGGGCGAGCTATCTAGCCACGTCCACATCTCCCGCCCTGGGTGATCAAGACGAAACCTGTCGATGAGACCGTGACAAGTCACGAAGCCGACAAGGCTGCTCTCACACCTTCCCGCACTACTAGCTCCCCGACCGACCTTATCTATCTTGGGATCAAGGATCGCATTCCAATCACCCATTAAGACTAGCCGCTTCGTATCGTCCAGGAACGACGCCAAACGACGAAAAAAGGAAACCCTCTCCGCAGCGATATTGGGCGCATAAACCGCAACCAGACGAAACTTGAAACTTTTCACGGCAACATCGGCCACAACCAGCCGGCCCTCGTCACCTGCAAAAACAACGTCAACATCAGCATCAAGGCTGCGTCCAACTAGCAAAGAGACCCCAGCGCTGGTGCGGCTGCCGTATGCTGAGAAAACGTTAAAGTCGCTTTCCAGCACCCGACAGTCGGCACCGCAAGTGAAGTGAGTCTCCTGCACTGCAGCACTCTGAGGTTCTTGAGTTCAGCAAGCAAGCGCGTACACTTGCTTGAATCCCTCACATTCAAACTGGCAAGGTTTAAAGCCATCAATCCAACTTACCTTACTCAGTGTCGACTACGGGCCGGAAATCCTTCGGGGTGAGGATGCCGACGGCCTGACGCAGGGAACCGGTACAGAGATCAGTAGACTCTCTGCCGTCCCTGGAAATTCCGCCGACATCAAAGGGAAACCGCAGCTTTAAGGACCTATAAAAACAGGGATGAACATAAATCGGGACCCTGCCCGTACATTTATTAAGTAGATCTTTGTGGGAGGGGTGCCCCATTTCCGCCAACACTATGTCCGTCCGACTGGCCTCCTCAATAAATTGCCAAAGCTCTTTAGTTCGGACGCCAGGCGAACGGACAAAGGTGGTCACCATGGCTGCACCCTTGAATAGATATGGATTGGTAATGTCTTTTTGATCGATGTTTTTCATGGATGATAGAGGTTTGAGTGCTTTTTTTAGTTGGTGATCTAAGTTGGGTGATTCCATTAAATCTGAACAAAAGTAGAAACCGTTCACGGCTTGCCTGAATTGGTTAGATGTGGATTTTGTTCTTTTCTTTTGAGATGTTGATGGTGACGGTGACGGTGATCTGGTTTCAGAGTGAGACCGGGTGAATTGTTTGGGAGTTGAAATTGGCGATAGAGAGGGTAATGTTGGATGAAGGGGGGTTTTGGGATGCTTATTAGGTGTACTTTTTGGTTGTTGAGGGGAGGACTTATTTGTGCTGGTCATTGGGGTGGAGGATGTGTGTTTTTTTCCGGTTGTTTGGGGTTTTGTTCCGGTCGCTTGGGTTATTGTTTTTCTGCTGGTCGCTGGGGTGCTGGTTGCTGGGGTTGGAGGGGCTGAGGTTTTTGTTTTTCTGGTTTGGGGGAGTTTGTTTTCAGTTGTTTTTTCTCCCCCTCCTTCTCCATGTCCCCGCTGTCTCTTCTCCTTTTTAGGTTAGTTGTTGTTTCCATTTCTTCGGGTTTTTCTTTATTTTTTGTTTTTGTTTCTTTTTTCCCTTTTCCTCCTTTTACTAAGGTCCACCCTTCATCTTTGTTGGGTTGGGATTCTTTTTCTGGATGTGTGCTGTTCTTAGCTTCTGTATTTGTTTCATTTGTATCGTTGGTGGCGGTGGTTGTTTTGTTGGTAGCGATGGTGGTGGCTTTCTGAGGGCAGGACCGCGAGAAATGTCCGAGCTGTTTACAATTCCAGCAAAGCGGTTTCCTGCCCTCTACGATGACTGTCATGGTTGTGTTTTTATATCTTATCGTATGGGGTATTGCATTGAACCCTCCCCTATCTAAAATCATGATGAATGAGAAATCACTGTATGCCGTGCCATGAGCTGACGTTATTTGGGTGTAGTCTTCGCCGCCGCCATAGGAACTGAGGTAGGCGGCGATAACGTCCCCATTTAGCTCCATGGACACGTTACATACGGTGACCTTAATTCTCCTTTGTCCTCTATATTCTGGTTGAAGCCGGAAGTACTTAGTGGTAATGTTGCTTCTAGCCAGCTTCTTCGCTATTTCTTCTGTCGGGAGCAAGACATCCCAGGTTGCAAAACTCCTTCGGTAAAAATACTTACCTGGGATGCCTGCAGTTTTAAGTAATTCCTCGAACGTCTCTTTTTTAAGGCCAGCCAGTCTCCTAGTCCTTAAATCGGTCACGACGAACGACAGAGTCTTTGGCTCAACCGCCTCTACCAATTCTGGGATAGGTAGGATCTCATTTTCTTTAAAATACGCCGAGTATTTCGTGACTCTGTCGTTCTCGTAGTCTTTTGGGGATTTTTTCTTTTTTTGAAGCTGCGACGACCAGGAGACTGGCGTTGCTGGTGGCTTCTGGGCTGGTTGTATGTCTGAACAAGTTAAGTCTTCTGGCTTCGGGGAGGGTTCTGATTCGCTAAACATGTCTTGTGTTGGTAATAAATTTGTTTGAGTAGGTTGAATCCGGGATGGTTCCCCCATAGTTGCGTTTTAAAACGGCAACTAGGGGGAATGGCGTTTTAAAAATGCGAATTGACTTTGAGAAATGCAAATGACAAAATGGCGGTCGTTTCGTTTTGTTTAAAATAAAGCCAATGAATTCAAATCGAGGTTTGACCCTCCTCACACACAAACAACAATAACAATTGTTTGAGGGGGGTCACGAAACAAGAACTATAATACAACGATAACAATAATTTTCAACAATAACAATAATTTTTTAACAATATTGACTTACTTTTCTGTAGAAAATTAAACACAGTCCAAAACGGCTGGAGTGGACTTAACACCGAGATGAATATTCTCCCAGTATTCATAGTAATAGGAATAGTTCATTATAGTCCATAAAGTAGATACCATAACATGAATATCTGTTTTATATATATATATATATATATATATGTATATATGCACACACATATATATTTATAAATTATGTTTGTACTGACACTGGATAAAGCTAAGAGGACCTGCTAAAAGTATTTGTTAATAAAGACAGATGGCAAGAAAGAATCAAGGAAATCCATGCTACCAGCATGATATGTGTTATATATATATATATATATATATATATATATATATATAGTAAGTAAAGTTGATGACTATAGTTGAGGGCAACCAGAAGTCTCTCTTTTCAATAGCTACTACACCGAGGTGTAGGGGAGGGTGGTACTCCTTTTCCTGGATCGCTCCACTTTACCCTTGATACATATATTGCTGAGTGTTAAGCAAGGAGGTATCAAGTACCATTTTTAAAGTCTTTGGTATGACTCAACCTGGGATTGAACCCAGGTCTCCCAGACCATCAGCGAACACATGACATACATATTAATGTTATATGTACATAACATTAATATGTATATGTTATATAACATGATATATATATATGTATATATCATATTAATGTTATATATATATATATATATATATATATATATATATATCGTATACATACCATAAATGTATCATATTGATATTATATATATATATATATATATATGTTATCCTATATAACATATATATATCATGTTATATAGGCTAACATATATATATATATATATATATATATATATATATATATATATATACTTAATGAGTGTTCATTTAACTCAATTGTTAATTCCCTCCACTTAGGCCTCTGGTATACTCCTGAGTCCTGACCACAAAAATAGCACTGCACTGGGATCAATGATTTTAAAGCCAACAACAAGCTGGTCTGATTAACTAAACAAAACAAAAATATGAATATGTAAGTTGGCTGACCTTAGTCAAGGGTGACCTGAAGACTCCCTTTTCAATAGTTACTACACTGAAGTGTAAGGGATGCTCTACCTTATATTGCTGAGTGTGAAGCAAGGAGGCATCAGGTGCCATTTTTTGAGTCTTTGGTATGACTTGACCTGGGATTGAACCCTGGTCTCCCAGGCCATCGGTAAACACTAATAATTATACCAATGAGCCAGTAATAAATACATTTCTTATATATATATATATATATATATATATATATATATATATACATATATATATATATATATATATATATATATATATATATATATATATATACGAGGATCATTAAATAAGTTTCCAGACTTTTTTCGTATGGGCACTTTTATTGATAGTACACTCATGAAACTCTTGTCCCCTTCGAAGTAATCTCCTCCGGCTGCAATGCACTTGTTGTACCATTCCAACAACTTCTGGAAGGCCTCATGGTAGTCCTCTTGTGTGAGCGTGTCAATGACCTTCATCATAGCCTCTTTCATCTCCTCAATTGTCTCATAATAACAGCTTCTGAGCTTAGGGAATAACCAAAAGTCACAGGGAGCAAGGTCTGGAGGGTGAGGAACTGTCTTGATGCCCATCTTGGTCAAATAGTCTGTGACAAGGATGGAGTTGTGGACTGGTGCATTGTCCTGGTGGAAATGCCACTGACCCGATTTGAAGAGTGCTGGCCTTTTCCCTAGGAATCTCTTCCTGAACTCCCTTAAAACCTCAACATAGTAACCCTAAGCCTTTGGCCAATTAACTCTGGTGTATTGACTTCCTTACTCCTCCCACACCTCTCATCATCCCTCACAGACTCCCTGCTTTCCTTGAATTTCTTATGCCACTCAAAAACCAATGCTCAATTCATGCAAGATGGTCGAAAATCAGTCTGAAGCATTCCATACGTTTCTGTGGCATTTTTTCCAAGTTTAAAACAGAATTTTATTGCATATCATTCTTCTGAAGTGTCCTCACGTCCAGATTGCATTTTTGAAATTCCCTAGCTGTGAGAATCAGGCTTTCATAGGGTGTATTCCAATTCCTGCTGTAGCTGTTGATTTGAACCTGAAATCATAAACATTGGTCAGTCATCTCATAAGATGTATAGCAATAATGTACTGAATTTTCAAGAGTTTATGACAATTTTAAATGCCTGTACAAAAAAGTCTGGAAACTTATTGAAGGCACCTCGTATATATATATATATATATATATAAATAAAGTGACCATAGTCAAAGGCAACCTAGGTGTAGGGGAGGGTGCTACTCCTTTCCCTGGATTGCTCCACTTTACCCTTGATACGTACCTTATAATGGTGAGTGTTAAGCAAGGAGGTATTAAGTACCATTTTTTGAGTCTTTAGTATGACGACCTGGGACTGAATCCCGGTCTCCCGAGTCATCGGCAAACATTCTATCCACTGGGCCTGAGTCAAAATGACAGTCCATGGAATGGAAATACATTGATTCTCCAATGGCAAAAATGTTCTGAGCACAGAAGTCAGTAAAGAAGGACATGCTGACAGTATTCTGGAACATGAAAGGATCCATCACAATTGATTTCCTTGAAAAAAGTGCGGTTGTAAACAGTGCTTCCTATTATTAACTCCTTAGGGAAAATCCCCCTATTTATTAAATGACCAACATATCTATCTATCTATCTATCTATCTATATGCACACACACATATACACACACACATATATATATATAAAGGCTAACATTGATCTCAGAATTAGGTAAGACTACTTTTCTATTGATTGGTTATGTAATTAGAAAATGAATATTATCAAAACATGATGAACATCAATTGTATTCTATTTATTTATTAATTTATTTATTTTGTAGATCATCCCTGACTTCCAGTTTGAGTGATGAAATTCAAGAAATAAGCCATAATTTGAATATTTTACTAATCGATGATGTTGTACAGCATTTAAGGTAATTTGAATTTGTCATACCTTAGGTATAGCAATTACTTCACACTGTAAGCATGGTTAAGCAAGCTAGATTAGTATACCATTGTGAGTGAGTTTGATTCTCATTAGGTGTCCCATACTTCTGGCCTTGTTAATTATTGATATGGACAATTGTAAGCCCTCAGGAGTCACATCAAAATAATTGAGCCAAATGCAAAAAACAAATAATTAAGTTAACATGTGTTAGAAATGTAACAACAGTTTTTGTTCATATTGTGACGGCAAATTGAACTAAAATCCCGAAACGGGACTTTATTTTCGCACGTGTGAAGACGGGGCAGGTTGGCACTTGATCCCCTACAGAAATAAGTCCTGTTCAGAGTTCTTTTCTCAGGCAGATAAGAACTGGCATATTACGTGAGGGAATAATCTAGGGCCAGACTGGCCACCGCTGGCAAAGGGGTCCAAAATTTCACACTATCACACACCCACCAGGCCGCTAAACTTCTTCCCCTTAGATAATAGAAGAATACGGGCCTATAGGTCTTAGTTGTAATAATATTAATATTGCTATAGTCGGCAACTCCGCTTTTCTCAGGCAGATACTTTAGGAATTAATAGGACAGTTCTAAGCAAGATAATGTAAGGCGAATAGAAGCTGAAAGGAAAGCATGGAATAATAACATAGACCACATGGTAAAATGAAAATACATAGGTTCTTTACTACGGTTATATATATATATACGTTCAAAATGTCAAAGATATATAATAGGATAGTCCATGAATATAAATGTCTTTTCCTGGCTTTTATCCTTTTTCAAATTGAGAGAGAGTGGTAAACAAAATTTGGGTGTAAAGGGAAAATGTCCCAAAGTTACTTATCTTATTTTTTTGACGGGGTTCCACTGGAGAATTTCTCTTCTTTCACGGGCTAATAGACTTTGTACTGTTTTTAATGCTGGCTTGAGAGACTCAGGTCTCTCATGTCTCAGTCTTTTTGTCTTTAGCCCGGAGTAAAATGGCCATCGTCCGTCTGCCACGAGACTTGTCCAAAAACCTTTTTTTGTATTTACTTCCGTTGAGGGGAAGGGAACCCCACTTCCGTTTGGGGTCCCCCCACCAATCATTTGGCTTCATTTTCTCCTTCCCCTTCCGATGTCCGGCGACCCAAGGTCACTTAGGTGCAAACATCTGTGTGACCCACATTCATTTCTAACGGTCACTTTTTGACTGCTAGATAATTTTAGTTCAACGGGGGGAGAGTATCATTCCCACCTCCTCGTCTCCGTGAGCCATCACGTGACAATATGTATGTTGTATACTGCAGCTTTTAACCCTTCTTATTTGATTTTAGTTAAGGGATTCTGAAATATGCAAGACAGTTGTAAATAGTCTAGTTGTAAGTATTTAGTATTCAAAGTCTGCCACAAAGTCTCGTTTTAAGAGCAGTGGTAGATTGACTTAGTTGACTGTTCTTTTAACTCTGACTTTTCTTAGAACCTTCTCCTTGAATCTTATTTCCTGCTTATGTTGAGTTCAGTGTCCAAAACAACATGGAGATTAGTTGTTTATGGTATTTATTCATCCTTTTTTTTTCAAACAACTTTTTCAAATTTGGGGAATTGTTCTACCTTTTTTGATGGTCAGAACTGGACCCATCCTCTCAACTCTAAACTACTTTAATTTGTATCTCTCACTCATACCTGGAATCAATAGGGTCTTAGAAGTTCCTTATTCCTCCCACTCTCTTTATATTCAACCTTGACTTTTTCCCTAGACAGGCATAACTGTCTTTTGGTGACAAATCTGATTTTCAAAATATTTAGGTAAAGGAAAGTTACCAAAGATTATTAACCCAATATTTCCTTGTCAGATCAGTCACTCAGACTTTTCTAATGCAACCAAGTTTGTCTTTTTTGACAATCTCAGAGATGGTGCAGACCTTATTTTTTTGATCCTCAAATTTTAGTTGTCCAAATAACATTAAGCACTTAAGATTCTCTTATCAAACCTACACACTGGACACATTATGATACAAACAACCTGTTCCTTATCTAATCATTCTCATAAACAGCCTGATGGGCATCCAAAGTTTCCTTTTGTCCAGTGCCTTAGAGTTTCACGAGAGTATGACTTTCTCTTTCAATTTTATCTACTTACCCTCAATTTCTAAGCTTCAGTGTCACATAAAAAAACGTAAAGTTGGCGACCTTAGTCGAGGGCGACCTGAAGGCTCCCTTTTCAATAGCTACTACACCAAGGTGTAGGGGAGGGTGCTACTTTTTTCCTGGATTGCTCCACTTTACTCTTGATCCTAACCTTATAATTCTGAATGCTAAGCTAGGCAGCATCAAGTACCACTTTTTGAGTCTTTGGTATGACTTGACCTGGAATCGAACCCCAGTTTCTACTCATTAGGCCAATGGCCCGGTAACTTTTGTGTTTTCAAATGTTTTTTTCTTTTTTCAAATGATATTTAAGCAATTAAGATTCTCTTAAGAGTACAACTGTACTTTTTTCACTTTGTCTACTTACTTTCAATTGATTAACCCCCTCCCAATTCCTGCATCACAAATAGATTGAATACAATTGTGACACAATGGATGCCTGAATATTACACTTAGAGAACAAACATTAGATCCCTCATAGAGAATGCTTAAAATGTATTTAGCTCATATATACTTTTAGACCATCTTGTGATGAAAAAATTGGCAATAAAATTTAAATATCTGGCACATCTTCACCAGGTTCTAAGAGTTAATTCTTTTTTGTATAGTGGAATATACCCCCTGCCCTCACCAAAGTAATACTTAAAGAATGTGGGATACTAAAAAAATATATAAAAAACAAGGCAAAACAATTTATATAAGGTCCAAAACTTAACCAATACAAGATATCAATAAATACAAAATAAAACAAAATATAATAGACTAACCATTCTAAATCAAGATTTTAGGTACCTTATATTAATTGGTTAAATATATTAATTATTGATTAGTTGGTTAGTCAATATTTTTAATTGATATATATATTGTGATGAATTTCGACCCCTGAGTGAGGCGAAATCTAATCAGTTAAGTGTGAGGCAATTGTTTCTGCTTTTGAAGGTGAGCAAATTTATTTAATTTTTCGGCTGTCAACTAACTTCATCAATCACAATGATCAAACGGGTCATTTCGTAAAATATATTTTTCTAGTACTTATCTTGAAGGTCAATGTCAAAAGGGAGATTTAATTTTGCTCCACCCAAAATAAAGGTGAGCTGGGCATGGCTCATCCAGTCAGGTGAGGCTGAGAATTTTTTTTGTTCAACCCCAATTGCTCTAAACCTTTTCCCATTGGTCAAAGCATCTAAAAAGGGTTTTCTCTATACATGTAAGATATAATCCTGAATTAGGATTGGCTGACAAATGGGAATATGACTCCTAATTGTCTCTTATTGGACAACAATTCAGAAACCGTTTTTAGTCTAGATATTGATCTATAAAAATGGGATAATTAAATAAATCCTCAGAGAGGATAAGAAAAAGGGATCAAGAAGAAACTCAAGACTGCCAAAGAAGCATCGAGACCCGAAGTACTCTGAACAACCCTCAGACGTTACAAAATTTCCAAGTCCCAGACTTTAGAGATGTTAGTGTTACTCTTACAGCACCTCATCGTCACTCTTCCTCTCTCGATATTCTTTCTTCTTCTCTTTGCCAAGAAAGCAAACCTCGTTTGTTTGTTATTTATTGTCTCACAAACGTGTTTCAATAAATACGATTTTTTGTTGTTGTTAAACAACGGGTTTTCTCAATTCTTTGAGTTGCTAGACAATCTAGCCACTCACATTACTTGACCATCAGAAGAAGATCCGGCTGAATTGTGTCAATCCTCCTCTGTGGATCTTTCAAACACATTGTGGGCACGGAAGGATTTGACAAAGCAAACAGCCGGAAACTAATGTGGTAGTCACAAACACAATAGCCACAACAAGTACTGTGACTAGTAGTCACACCACATAGGGCTCTGTGACTAGCTTAGGACCACAGTTGTATCTTAGTCTCTGTGCATTCGTTTCTTTATTTTTTTTATCATTGTTATTATAATAAAGGGAGTTTTTATCCATCCTATGTATTTGACTTCATTCTTAGTTGTTCTATACTTCTCATGTGTTGGCTTCTACACTGAAATTCGAATGACAACTCGGGTATAAAAATATAAATTAATTATTGTTAGACGTCGCTCTCTTTGCTTTTTAGCGAGAGTATCCAAGACACCTGTAACAATATATATATATATATATAAATACTAAATACATGAATAAGTCTTCCACATTAAATACAAATTAAACAAAAAAAAAACCCTAAAATATCTTCTTAAACTTTTGATTCATCAAAATGACCCATTTAGCTGCTATCACTGATTCACAGGTTCTCTGCATTCTTTTCTCCAAAGACTGGAGTTATACTGGAGATAGTTCTACTTAGCTCTCCTGCAAGAGTTGCCATAGGTGAGCTGCACTTGTGGATTGTTTAGCTCTGAATTTTCAATCAAGTTCATCCCACACCAGTTTTATGGGATTTAAGTCTGCTGATTACACCAGCCAAGACATCAATTGAAGGACATGCTGTTTCTCTTTGCTTTTAATATATGTACCTCTAGTATGCTTTGTGTTATAATCTTGCATGAGCACAAAGTCTTGAACCACAAGCTGTGTTCCACATAGGATTGTGTGATGCTGCAGTATGTTGTGATGGCTATTCTGATTCAATTTGCCTTTCCCTTAGTGCAAATCCCCGACTTTGCAATTGGCAAAAGCCTCCCATACCATAATAGAGCCTCCTCCATGCTTTATGGTTGGTGTGATACAAGGGTTGTAGTGCTTTCACCAACTCTTTGCTGCACGTAGACTCTCATATTTTACTCAAAGATTTTTAACCTTGATTTTTCAATCCAAAGGACTTTATTCCATTGCTCTATTGTCGAGTTTTTGTGGGCCTAGGTCCACTAGAGCTGTTTGGTTTCTAAGCCAGCTTCACAGAGTCTTCTCCTTACAGTGGATGTTGACACATTTTTTCCACGACATTGGTTCATTTATGCAGTCGTGCAAGCTAGTGACTCTGATGAAATTGTCCTCTGCATAGGTAAAACAGGTAGTATCTAGCAAGCAATCATCATCATCATGCTGCCCCACCAGCACGGATCTCCCTGACCCTCTCTTGTCACCCGTCTCTATCGTCCATTGCTCTTGGCAGGTCTTCAAGGCTACATTCTGTATCGGTACAGAGCTGTTGTATATAGGTTCTAGTACACCAAGAAATGGAATTTTATTGTTGATGTTGATTTCTTGTGTAAAATTGAGAACAGAATTATCTTGAAAGGTCTCTTGTATTGTCTTAATTTCATAAGAGCTATTGGTAAGAAGGAGTATGTCGTCAGCATATCTTAGATAAATGTTAGGTTTATTAATGGTATTAAAAACCTTATTTTCAAGGGCTAACATGTAATAATTACTAAAAATGGGTCCCAAAACTGACCCCATTGTTATTCCATCCTGTTGGATATATATATTTCCATAGGGATCATAAAAAGGAACCTGAGTAGTACAGAGTAAAAGTATTTTCCGTAAGGTATTGGAATTGATTTTGAGTGGAGGGAGGGTTGAATGGTGGTAAATATTACTTATAATTATATTGATTGTTTTTAGAACTGGAACATTTGTGAATAAATTTTTCACGTCTAGAGAGGATATTATTCCTTTGTTTTGTTTGTGGGTTTTAAGGATTTCGATAAGTTCTTTTGTAGATTTAATGCTATGATTATTGGAAAGATATGGGGTGATTAGATTGTTAATAGTTTTTGTAAGTTGGTATGTAGGTGTTGTTACCTGTGAAATTATTGGTCGAAGTTGATAGCCTGGTTTTTGTATCTTAACAGTTCCATTGATGTATCCAGGTTTGTAATCACTAATTATTTTTGGTAATTTTATATTGTGAAGGTCAGTGTTATTAGCATCATTGAGTTTGTTAATTTTAGACTTGAGTTGGTGAGTTGGATTATGATTCAGTTTTGTAAATTTGTTTTTATCGTTGAGGATGGTTTAGAATGGTAATCAGATTTATTAAGTATGATAGAGATATTGTTTTCATCAACTTTTTTTATAGTAATGTCTGGATGTTTATGTAATTGTTTGGCAGCATTTTTTAGTTGTTGAGTTAGAATGGTGGAATGATTGTATCTATTGTTTGATCTATTTTTTGTAGCTTCAGCTTTTAGAAGGTTGCATAATTGGGGTTTAGTTTTGACCTGGTTTTGTTCTTGGAGTTTTAGTACATTTTGATATAAGATTTCAATTTCAGTTTGTTTTTGTACATGGTTGAATCTGTTAAAAAGATGACAGGTTGAATCCAAGTTGAGGAAATCCTTTTGTGGTTGTGTTAGTTCATTCAGGAAATTACTGCTACTTATCTACAAGTGTGACATCTTTTCATGAGAAAAATAGCTACTGAAGGTTACCATGACTCTAATTCCATATGTCCATACTGTTCTGGTATGCTGGGTCTTAATAACAAGGAACACGTATATATATAATAAGTAAAAAAGTAAAGTCTCTTTTCAATAGCTGCTACACCGAGATGTAGGGGAGGACGCTACTCCTTTTCCTGGATTACACTTTACCCTTGATACATACCTTATATTGCTGAGTGTTAAGCCAGGAGGTATCAAATACTATTTTTAAAGTCTTTGGTATGATGCGACCTGGGATTGAACCCAGGTCTCCCGGACCATTGGCGAATACTCTACCCACTAGGCTAATGAGCCGGTATATATAAAAATATAGTCTTATATTTTCATTCATTGATGGTGATGCTTGTGTGAAGCATTAGAGTGATCGGAGAGAGATTTTGTGCATACGAAGGGACTGTTGGGAGTTGGAACTACCAACGGGATCTGACTTCAGTCCCAAATTCTCAACTTTATATAGTCTTATAACTCCCACGTGACCACACGCAATGCTTGTCCCTCATTGGTCAGGGTCTACACCCATGCAATGCTTGCCTTTTATTAGCCATGACCCATATCCTGTGATGCTTGCTCTTCACTGGCCACAGCTTAAATCCATGCAAGACTTGTTTCTGGAATCATTTTGTTGATTTTACCTATGGCCAGATGTATCTGTCAACATATCTGCTGGGTTCATCGCAGGTCAAGGTGATATATTACACAGCATTATCCTTTATGTTAGTGAACAAGAGGCACATTGAGTTGAGGTTGGAACTCTGATTTCAGTGTTCAAAAAATCAGCAAGAGAGCCCAAATCAAACTTACTTAGATGTAAAAACATTGTCAACATAATGAATTTAAACATTTGAACATTAGATAAAATAAACCAGCTACCTGATGGTTGGTTGGTTGGTTTCTTTGTTTAATGGCATATCAACTCTTTTTAGGTTATTTAATGACAAAGCCATTCTCCTAGAAGAACAGTAGTGGTACTATTTAACCCATAGCTGGAAGGATAAGGGGGTTCATACCTTTCCCAAGGGTATTTGTCCGAAAGTGAACGTAATAGCGCGACTGGAGTACGAACTCGCGTACTACGATTCCGCAGTCCATCGCTTTAACCATTACACCACGAGGACACCCCCTCCCAGCTACCTGAGCTTACAGCATCTGCAGCGGAGCAGAATGTAGACATCATATGCATACAGGAACATAGATATTACTATAGCAAGCTAGAATTAAAATGCCATAATTTCAGTAATAGATTGACATTTGTGTCAGCATCTGCATGGAAAAACTCTGTCAATCCTGTAGGTGTAAGAATGCTTCTCAGTTCTCATGTCTTAAAATCACTAAATAGCATTGATAAAATCCAACTGAGAATGATATGGGTTACATTTGATGGCAATCATTGCACAACAATCATCTTATACTACAGTTTGACTCATGCCAGTGATGAGACAAACATCACCATCTTCTATAATGAGCTATCTTCTCTTAACTAACACATACCCCAACACAACATTATGATCATTGCTGGAGACATGAATTCTCATATAGGCAAAGACAAAAATAACAAATTCTGTTTACAAAGTTTGCCAAACAGAAATGGTAAATATCTAGCATGATTTTCTCAAGCAAACAGGCTTGTATACCTAAACACTAAATTAAAAAAAAATAACTCAAAAGCACAGTTAAATTATATATTTGTAAACAAAAAGTGGATAAACAGTGCTATTTTTTGTGAGGCATATTGCTCTTATGAAGGAGTTGCTTCCAACCAGTGACTCATCTCAGCAAAGATTCACCTGAATCTATGTAGAAATAAGAAACAAACAGGTAACATGAAAAAAGCATCTTTATTTAAAAAAAACCCAACAAACTTAAGAAAGCCAAAAGAGAATTGACAAATTTATAAAGTCCACTTTACTTAGAACTACAAATGGATGTATCAAGCCTTAATTACTCAGGTAAGTCAAAAGTTTTGCAATATTTTGGTGACATGAAGTACAATTCGGTAGCTTTGGATACTTTTGCTGAAATCTTAAAGGTGACAAATCACACTGGACTGTGAATTGCTTAACTCGCCTGATACTCTCTGAGTACTACTTGTGGGATTTGCCTCTATCCGTTGGAGCACAGCCTCAGAATCCACGGTTATCAGCCTAAATGACCATGCCTTATTGTCGAAGTTCTTTTGTATGACAAATGCTTTTTGTTACTTCTGCAGCGTTATGACTAAGTTTGAACTTGTAAGCATAAGATCCCAAATTAGACTTTGTTGCATGTTCATCTGTGCAGCTTTCAGAACATACAAGGAGTAAAGCAATGTACAATGTCAGTACACCACAATATGACCAACCACAGCTTGAACTGCTTCAGTTACATGATATATCTGTTGAAAACTAGTACATATCAAATTTGGCAAAAATTTTGACTTAACCTTATAAAATGAAAAGCTGTCAAAATTTTAAAGAAATATGAAAATAAGAAATCATTTAAAAAAATATATTTTTATCTTTTCATGAATGTGGTTTATTTTTTGAATTTTTCAGGTCAACCCTTCAAAGTGAAATCTCTCAGCTTCTCAGTGATGTTGAGCTTCTCCAAAATAGTTTATCCGAAAGAATTGATTTGAAATCACCAGAAAGTTGTCACAATCCCAACAAATCCATACCCACTTTGTCAGGTACAAAGAAAGAAAATGGGTTCATTTATATTTTTATCATTATTTATTTTTTTAAAAATTTTAGATCAAACTCTGTCAATCATTAATGTTATTAATTTTCATTTTCTTAATTTTAGTTGTTTTTTTTTTATTGCAACTCACTTTTCTGCTCCTGAGTGTAAATATGCTTCTCAGTCCTTATGCCTTGGAAATCACTAAATAGCATAGAGAAAATCCAACTGAGAATGATGTGTGCTACATTTAATGGATAAACAGCATTATTTACTGTGAGACACAGCAAAATTCACCTGAGTTTATGTAGAAATAAAAAGCAAACAAGTAACATGGAAAAAGCATCCTTACGACAATATGAATGTATTCTCAGATTTGTTTTGTTTCTTGTTTTTTCCTTTTTGTAGAACTGACCAGTAGCTTCTACAGCTCCAACCAAAACCGGTAGCTAACTAACCTTTTTTTAAAAACAGACACAACATGGGAAATGTCGATTAGCTGGTGAGACTAGATGAGCCTGTGTAATGGTTAGCAAGCTCGGCTAGCAAACCTACACGAGTGAGTTTGAGTCTCATTGGGTGCCCCTTTCATATGGCCTTGTGCCACATCTAAGCAAAAAGCTTGGTAAATTTCCACTTATTAACTCTGGACTTAAAAAATACAAGGTTGTAGCAGGAGGGAAAACATTCATGAGAGAGTTTGTGGGGGGGGGAGTATGTAATTTGGTTATTTCAGTAGATTGCTCTCTAAATTATTCCCACCACAAATACAACACAAAACTTTACAATCACGCAAAAGAAATGGAATAGAACACAACGAACATTGAATAACAAACAATTTAATATGCATATAACAGAATATGAAAAACAAAATATATGATGTGTAAATGGCCTTTTGGAAAATAAAGTTTGAAGAAGAGAATAAATTTGTTGAAAGATGTGTGTATGTTCATGTTATCAGAGTCCGTAAATAAGTCGTTCTTACTTACATTAAGTTTATAGCGGGTTTTATGATTGTGGCGACAGCGTGTCTCGTTGATGAAAGAAAGTTTGTCGGGTTTTCCTTTTGAATATAATTCTCGGCCATTTGAAAAGAGGTCATGAACTTTAGTTGGGGAAGGAAAGGAATTGGTTGGACATAGTATCGGCTACTGGCTTAGTGGCTTGTGTTCGTCTGTGTCTTCGTTTGTGTGTAAGCTTGTGTCTTGTGTTTGTATTTGTGGTGGGAATAATTTAGAGAGCAGTCTACTGAAATAACCAAATTACATACTCCCCCCACAAGTTTGATCAACAATGCAAATTTCTTAGAAGGAAATTGTTGTAGAAATAATAACCAGAGTAAATTGAAAAAAACAAACAAACTTAAACTGAGATGATGAAGGAAAGTACCAGTCAAAATTAATGATAATTGTAAAGATTCATTTATGGTACATATTTAAGCACATCTAATATCAAGCTTGTGATATCTAGAGCTTCACTTCAGAGACATTAAGAAAGGTATGAATCTATCTTTAGATGAGATGCTATACCACATCATGAATAAGGAGGCATCTTTTACTTGTATTTTTTAAAGAAACATTGTCAATACTTATAACTATTTGTACTTATTTCATTATCATTACAAGCAGTACTTACACATATTTCTTATAAGATGGTAATTATTAAAAATAAAGAGCATAGTCACTTCTATCAAAGTTTAAGATAATTATTTATATCAAAAGGATGTTTTATTTGTCTTTATTGTCTATTTATTTTGTGCTACTGCCTTGTTTACACTGTATGTAGCATACAGGTTTTTTTTGGTTATCTCACATACTGTTGAAAAGCTGTAAAAATTGATATTTCTAATAGATATTTAATTTTATCATTTTCTAGACTTGGAAAGGTAGATTAACCTAAATTCTAAAAAAAATGTAGGTTTCTTAGACTTTTTTTTGGACAGCTGATTTTTGGGATGAAATGAATTCTCTCTTGATGACTCAACACCTACTACAATAAAACAGGCTTACAAAGTGCTTATAAGCCTCTATAAAAAGGAAATGGGCTGTTAATGATGAATGTGAGACACACCCTTTTATAATGAGGTGGACAGTAAGACAGATGGTGAGAGACAGATCTCACTTAAAAACCAGTGTGAAGTAGATCTGGTACAGTTTAAAACCTTTCCAGGAAGTTTGGTAAAAATTGGTTCAAAAATAGTAATGATTTATAAGATGATGATGATTAATAATAATAATTTTTTATTTTGACCAATATTCTATTTCATACTTTTAATCTGGTAAATTTTCTTTTCACGGGTATATTTCTTTATGGTGGGTACTTTAACAATTCTTAACGGTTGTATTTGATTGATATGTAATTTTTTATTTGTTTTTATTTCAAGAATTAAGACAAGAAAGATCAATGTTAGAAAAAGAACTCCTAAAAGAAACAGAAAATGATGAATTTTTTGATATTCTACCCCTATCATCAAGGTAATACAAAAATCTATTTAATAATTTTAACAAAAAATTGTTAAGTACATAGATTGTCTTATTGTCACTTTATCCTGAACAGGACCCAAAGGCCCTTGATCAAAATTTTTATGTAGATAATTGAAAGAAGTTGACAGCATAAAAGTTATTATTCTTGGAAATGGAATTGGCTGCCCAAGTTCAAAACCTGAACAAGGCTGTTTGCATTTCACTTTCAACCAATGCCTTTAAGAGAAGCATGAATCTATCTCTTCTCCCTTTACCTATTAGTAGGACAAATTGGGTTCTTTAGCCTCAGTAAGACAACCAGTCTTGAAGAAGGAGGTGGAGGGGTTAGGTAAATACAGACATGTTGATTGTCATTCTACCCACTTTATTTGATGTTCCCTTGAGAGTTGGCTTTCATAGGGTATTTTCTTTTTAAGCCACCTGAAGTCCTTTAACTGCTTGCCACTGGTTCTGTTTCTCTGTCTCTTTCTCTCACTCACCGACTGTCCACCGCCAGTCCCGTTTCTCTGTTTCTTTCTCTCACTCTTACTTACAACGTCAATACACTGGTTTGCACGATTCTGCAGTAAAGTAACTGCTTTATTTCCGATTTTGTAAAAAATACAAAAAAGGAAGGTGCAAGGCCTTGAAGTTTTTGGGGGGAGAGGAAGGGAGCGGTCTTGTATTAACTATATTTTCTAAGGGAACCTAGCTAGCCACATTCGTCGACCCATTCAACAGTACAATATATAAACATTTGTCCATCGCCATGCGTGCAGCAACCACCAAAATACCACATTTACTCTGTGAAAAAGGTCTACTTAAAACCCCGAGTACTGCAGCGAAGTAACACACAAAATGCCCCTCCCCACAATGCTTCTTTTATACCGGTTCTTGGCTGACCGAAATTTGCATATGAGACGAGACGTGGGGCCTACAAATTGCACTCCCAATGATGCTCACGCTTCCATTTTTTATGTACTTCTGGTACTCTACACGCAAGATACATTCGCGCCATTTTTGAACTTAAAGGTAGGCTATTTTGCTCGTCACTTCTTGTTTCTTTCTTTCGGTGTTGCTAAGAAAGGAATTCAATTCACACAGCTTCGTTGTCACATTTCATCTCTCGTTCACTCGATTCAGCACCTGTTTTATTTTATTCAGCCGTGTATGATTGCTGACTTCATGTAAACGACAGCACGCCACTTGTGGTGTCTTTGAACGATGAATCCTAGTTGGCTCATCAAAGACAGCAGTCTGCGGGTTCTGCCTTTCAGTTTCACTACACCTTCATTTCAATTAGAAAGATTCTTATTATACTCAATTACTGTCAACCTCTACTCCTAGAAAATGAACTCTCAGGAATCTGGACTAAATCCAACTGCTCTGTTCAGTGTCTTAAACCCAATTATTTGAGAATCTTACAAAATCAAACTCTCTGATAATGTGACAATTACATCTTTTCTCTGGTGGAGGGGGAAAATCTCTCTCTCTCTCTCTCTCACTGTTAAGTTCTCATGACCGATCAGTCAGAACATCCAGTCTTCTTAGTTCTGCAAGTGTGAATGTAATTAACCTGCAATTTAAAAAAAACTGTGTATATATATATATACACACATTTTTTTTTTTAAATTTTCATCATACAACGTGTGAAAGCACGTGCGATATCCTGCTCTCATCAGCCGCCAACCAGGGGTGATAACACAGTTTCGGTAGCTCAAGTCGGTACTGCCACACCTGGCACTACCAAGCCGCTTTTGCCACCGGACAGGGTATTAAGAGAATTAGATATATATAATTATATATATAATTCTCTACGCCAGATCAATTAAGAGCAGAGACTACATTGAATGTTAATCTTCATTTTTAGTGAGCAGTTTGTGATTTAAAAAAAAAAAAAATCACTTATTTTTGGCTGTTGATTTTATTATATATTTACAGTAACCGTTTCTTACGTAATCATACGGGAATGGTGGTTCCGTGTGTATTTCATTCATGCTGAAAACTTCTCACTTTTGACCAAATCCAACTTGATGCATATTGCGCTGAGGTCTGAAGACGATTTGAGGCAACTTTCAAACTGCGGCCAGTGATTTATATATATATGTATAAAAAAAAGTAAAGTTGGCAACCGTAGTTGAGGGGGACCTGGAGGCTCCTTTTTCATAACCTACCCCACTGAGGTGTATGGGAGGGCACTACTCCTTTCCATGGATTACTCCACTTTACTCTTAACCTGTATCTTATAATGCTGAGTGTTAAGCAAGGAGGCATCAAGTACCATTTTTTGAGTCTTTGGTATGACTTGACCTGGGATTGAATCCTGGTCTCCTGGGCCATACCATAACTGGTATATATAACCATATATATATATATATATATACCCACACACACACACGTTATATGGTTTCAAGTGTTCCTTTCTAATACTAATAATTTCAAAACAGATCTATTTGATTTGTAGATAGGATCTTAACAGGTACAGCCACATGATCATGATTGGTCCTCAAGGAGTAATGGCAATGAAGGTGTAACTTGATGAAAAAGGTTTTGCATCTTATCTGTTATTAGTTTATTTACTGCTAACTAAAAAAACCCAAGGTGAACAATTTCTGTATGAGAGATTAAGAAATGATGGATGATAAAAAATCAATTTTTTTTGCAGGAAGCAGCCATTTTCTTCATTGGAATTTTGTCAAGACATCAAAGAGCAGACAGACAGACAATGCCAAAGTACACCACTGCACCAGAAAAGAGCACCAATTCCTACATTGCTTCAAAATATGGATATATTACAGAGAAATCAGAAAAAACAATTGGTATCAAGCATTCCATATGTCAAAAGCTTGTCCAATATTAAGCCTTTGGTTGGGGGTCAATTTGTACCAAGACCTCCAACAGTTGGTCAACCTAGACAAAAGTCAGCTGATAAATTTAGAAGAATGGTCTACCACTGCAGAGATAGTGAAACCCATTGAGCCTCTCTAACCAGCAGGAATACTAAATGATAAGGAATGCCTACCATACATGGACTTTAGTAGAAAAAAAAAACAAAAACAAAAAAAAGAGCAGATGTTAAGAATAAAAACATTTTTGGTTTTCTTTTATTGAGGAGTTATAAATATTTCACTTCATATTTTTTTAAGAATTCTTTTCGAAATGTTGATTTAGCCACCAACAAGATGAAGGATGGTGTTCCACCAATGACATAAAGCCTGAAATGAAAGAACATTTTCATTTGAACAAGAGAAAGCATTAGATAAATAAATAATTATGTACTAAGTGTTGTATATGTTTGATAGAAGGCCACAAGAATAGAGCTCATAGTAATACTTGGTTGGGTTTATTTAATGACATATCAACCCCTTATTGGTTATTTAATACCAAAATTTGATTTATTTGAAGATGTTTGATTATAATCATAACTATACATATTTTCAACATTCTACTACAATCACTTTTTTCAGATGAAAGAATCAAGCTGGAAACAGACACACACACACACACACACACACACACACACACACAGATATGTGTATACATATACACAGACAAAAACTAAGGAAAAAAAAGAGGAAAGAGTTACCAGTAAATTTAAAACCACACTGTCATACACACAAAAAATCCCCAAGACACACACACACACACACACAGAGAAGAAAAATAACTTTTAGTGAACCAAAAACTACTCCAATGCACGTGCGTGCACACACACACACACACACACACACAACAAGAGGGGTAAAGCAGACTAAAGTAAACACACTCTAAAGAAAAAGGGAGAATAACCTCTACATAAAACCCACAACCGAAAGGAAAAATCATTCAAATTGCGAACAAGAGTGAGTTTAAGTCTCATTGAGTACCCCTTTACCAAGGCCTCACGCCACATATGTTCTCTGATGAAAGCAACAAGCTGGAATCATACACATATATAACACGTATGTAAGAACAAAATAAATAAATTAGAAAAAAATACAAATCTCTTCATGGATCTACCTATTTTAAAATAATTATTTATTTACAGTCATAAGGTATCAATAATTCCTATTTAATACAAATAATTTTCAAAGAAATCCATTTCCTTCAGAGATGGTACACTAACAGGTCAGAATCTGGGAGTGATAGCAATAAAGAGCTATTTCACACTCCCCAGAGCTCCAGAACTGGAGCCTCACCACTGGATGCAATTTTGTGCCAACCCTGGCACCAACAGTATTGAGAGATAAACCTAAAACTGTCAAGACTGACAAACTTTTTCAATTACAAGATTAAAAAATAAATAAAATCTAGCTCAGTTGGCTGGGGCAGTAGGATACACTGACTACATCTCTGCAGAGTGGTAAGACCCCTTCCCCAAAAAGTGTCCTGGATATGACACTAAGCAATCTGATGGCGAGGCTCCAGACCTGGAGCTCTGGGAAATGTGGAATATTCCTTTACTGCCATTGCTCCCAGGTCCATTTTGACCCCAGAGTGGTAGCACCTGATAGGGTCCTACCGATAGATCAAATAGAACTGTTTGACATTTAAACTGAGTGCTAACAATTGACTTACGTTATATTGAACTGATAGAAATAGAACTATTTGACCATTTAAATATGTGTAAACAAATGACTGTCAAATTGAATTGTTCATATTACATAGCAGTACATCGAACCATTTGACAGTGTGCAAAAGAATGAATTGTGTTGAATAGAATAATTAATGTTAAATACCAATACATGTAACTACTTCACTGTCTGCAAATAAATGATTAATAATAAATAGAATAATTAACAATGATTGAAACCCTTTGTAACTCATTTAAAAATAAAATTACCAACAAACTATTCACTTACAAATCATATATGTATATTCATTTAAATGTGTGCAAACAAATGACTGATGTTAAATTGTTACTGTTACTTAGTAATATTTGAAAGCATTTAACTATGTGATAACAATTGAATAATAGTAAATAGAATTATTTATATTAGATAGAAATACAAGAAACCATTTAACTCTGTGCAAAAAAATGAGCTCAGGGTTGTTTAAAATGTTATCTACAAAAGTTGTTTACAAATCATATATATTTAATATATATGTATAAAAAGGATTTGGCATTAAATAACCTACAATGGTTGATATGCCATAAAACCAAAATAAATAAATAAAATCAGAGTAAGATTCTGAATGGCCTTCAACAACTCAAACTGAATGTTTGGTTATTTGGTTTTATGGCATGTCAAATTTGTTGGGATATTTAATGCCAATGTCAGTATTTTTTTCAACCAATTATATGGTTTCAAGAAACAATTGATAATGAAGAAAGAGCAAGATAAAAAATTACCCTTCCTCAATGTATTAGTAACATGCACAGAGCAAGGATTTAGGTCATCTGTGTATCATAAGCCCTCCTTCATTGGACAGTAGCTCAATTTCAACTCCCATCATCCATATACGGTAAAGAAAGGAATAGTCCGTTGCTTACAACATCAAGCAAAAACCATTAGTAGTGATACTGAAGCATTTCAAGAAGAAATGATTAGTTTGAGACAAAACCTCCATCACAACAACTACCCAGAGTGCATAACATCAGCTCCAAGAAACCTGGATAGGAGGATAGAGAATAATACCCCAAAACTTACCACAGTATGTCTGCCCAATGTCAATGGACTAGCTGAAAGGATCCAAAAGATATATAGTCCACATGACATCAGGACAGTATTCACAAGTGGTTCGACTCTCTGGAGATATCTCTTCCGGGTCATGCCACCAACAGAATTCAACATGATCAAGAACTGTGTTTACTCCATCCCTTGCAGTTGTGGTAAAATATACAAAGGTGAGACAGGTCGCCCACTAAAAGTAAGGCTAGAAGAACATCGGAATGCAGTAGTATGAAGTGAGATTGAAAAGTCGGGTATGGCGGACCATATATGGAAGAAAAAGGGAAACCATAGTCCGAAAATCCTTAATGATAAAAATCATCAAGCTTCGTCTCAGAAATTCAGAAAACTGATTAATAATCATTTGTAAATGATTACAGCTTCAAGTAACTATTCATGATACAAATAATTTGCACACAGTTATATGGTTTCAAGTATTCCTATAAATTACTAATAATTTTCAAACAGATCGATTTGAATCATAGATAAGACCCTAACAAGTACTACCATACTTGGTCAGCATGGACCTGGGAGTAATGGAAATGATGTGACTCCATACTCCCCAGAACTGGAGCATCACCAACAGATACAGTTCAGTGTCATCCCTAGCACATGGAATCTAATGTGGAAAATATTCTCTGGTGAATTTAAGATGAATATCAGAATTAAGAATAATTTTTTAAACAAATTTACTTGACCTTTAGATAGGACCCTAACAACTTAGGACCAGAGTAGACCTGGGAGTAATAGTAATGAAGGACTTACTCATACTCATCAGATCTCCAGAGCAATTTAATGTCATACCCAGGACATGTCTGAGGAGGTGCTCATGGTGAAACGGTTATCATAATAGAAAAAGGACCTGGTGACCAGAGTTCAAGTCCTTGATGTGACAGTTTGCATTTCACATTGTGCTAATGCCCTTGGAAAAGGAAAGAATTCATTTCCGTCACCTAATTCAGAGTTTTCCTTCTCCTAAACAGGTTGCCATACTAAGGTAAAAGAACACAATCTGCCCTACTATTTACCAATAGCCAGAAGGAGTATAATTGGATTCATACCTTTTCCAAGAGTATTAGTGTTATGTGAAATGCAAACAGTCTTATCCAGAATTTGAACTCAGATTGCTGTGTCCATTTCCTAAAATGGCAACCATTAAACCACAAATGCCCCCAAAAAATATATTTCAAGAAGAAACCAATATTCGGTCACATTAGGATAATAAATTTATTTCCATTCTATTAAGAGCATTGATATGAATCAAAGACGCTAAAATAATTTTTAACAGGACTTCATCAGATCCAATAGAAAAATAAACTAAATTACAACCAGATAGGAAGGATAGCCAAAGGAAGGAAAGAGAGGGAGACACGAAATCCATTTCAGCTATGTATAGCCTTTACCTATGTAAGGCTTGTTCCAGTCCTTTCTTGTTTCAGATTAAGGCAACTACAAAACCAATAAAATTAACACTTTAGCAATTACAGTAATACATATCCACATTTCAACCATTTCTAACAAAATTATCAATTTTAATTCGAGTATGTCATCATTTTTTCTTTGAAAGGTACCAAAACCTCTGCCGTTAATGGTAAGGCTTCTTTAATCATGTTAAAATATTTATACCAATTTAATAAGTTAAGTATTAACTTTGACTATCTATTCAAATTTTTGACTATAGTCTAAATTTATTTCTATGCCTACATCTAGCTATTAAATCACATCTCTGATTTAATAGGTTACCGGGATCAGGATACCACATAATTTATATCTTTTCTTCTAGACACAAATTACATCTACCATCAAAGCAGGTCAGAGTATTAGACCTTTTTAATATACTCCACTGAATTTCTGGGGTTAAACCCTTACTTTTCAATTTCCAAAAATGTTTAATAGGTTACCAGGATCAGGATACAACATAATTTGTATCTTTTCTTCTAGACACAAATTACATCTATCATCAAAGCAGCTCGGAGTATTATATCTTTTTAATATACTCCATTGAATTTCTGGGGTTAAACCCTTATTTTTCAATTTCCAAAAATGTTTGGATAAGGCTGTTTGATTTTTTAAGCGTTCATGAGAAAACGAATGAATATGGTTATTAAATCTTAATTTCCATCTCATTGATGAAATTCCAATATAGGTTTTTTTTATTTTTTAATGTCTTCTTTTGGGAAAATAATCCCTTAGTATACTACATTTTTCTAATTACATAAACCTTTCATAGGACAATTAATTTTGATTTTACAATTGCAATCGTTTTCTTGACTTGTATTATTATTATTATTATTCATTTGGTCACAATATTTCCTAATTATTTCATTATTATGAATGTTAATTATTTTGAAGAAATATTTTGTGCAAGAGTAACTAATTTTTAAAGTTTTCCTATTTTATGTAATATATTATATTGGTTAAAGTGTTTATCAATCTAAAAAAATATTTTCCTATATTTATATTGACAAGTTTACAAAAAGGTGGGGTTGAACCATATTATTTTTCTATTTCTATTTTTACGACAATTTACCTTATTATTACAATTCGCATTTTCTTTATTCATATCCAATTTATTATTATCATTAATATTATTAGGCATTTTCGGCGCTAGGTAAGTAAACTCTGCCTTTCAATATATATTTTACTGCTTTCATGGAAAATTTTCTTATTTGATGATAATCTACTTATTCTCATATTAACAGCTTCAGGAACTTGTTTAATTATAGAATTTGGATGATTAGAATTTACATTAATATTGGAAGGATATTGGTCAGTTTTAAGGAATGGTCTATAAGATTTGTCAGAGAGGTTCAGTGTAACATCTAGAAAATTTGCTACTTTAATATTAGAAGAAATTTCGATTTTAAATCCTAAGAATCTAAAGACTCTTATAATCCTTTTTTGTATACTCGAACACTTAGGACCAAAACTATTGGGGATGTATAATATTTTGTCATCATGGTATAAATCTAATTGAATGGGGTCAACTATTCTGCTAAATGTATCCAATATATATAAATCCACAAGGTCTGCTATTTGAGCAGAATTGTATCCACCCATATGAACATCAAAAATTATCCAGGACAGTTTTTACCCATGTAGACTCATTATTCTTAAGTATAGTTTTCCTACACGCTAATATTATTTGGTATTGTTCATCTGTTATTTCCACATATTTTTTTGCATAGATACTACTATCAATTATAACTATTTTTGTCATAGATGGATAAAATTCAATCATGTCAAATTGAATGAAAGTAGTCTTGCTTTTGTTTCTAAACCATTCAATTGTATCATTTGAGTTCTTCCAAAGGTTAATATGGGTAATTTTTTGTATCTTAATTATAAAATTTTGCTCTGTGAATTTATTTACCTTGAGATCTCTACCAGGAATTTTTAAATTTCTGGTAGAGAGCACAAGGTAAATAAATTTATTTGTCCTGACGGAATTGTTCCCTACTCTGGATTTACTGGATTGAAGAATACCTATATATATATATATATATATATATATATATACACACAAATTAAACATGGAATTTGCTAATATTCAGCTAAGTAGAATTATACAGGGTTAGGGTTGCATGCCATTTTAAGGGCATGGGAAATAGCAATCATCACCTCAACAATCAATGCACATGAGTACTTTGAAATCCTGGATAATTTTCTCATTCCATTGATAGAAAACTGGTTTGGTGTCATTTTTCAAGATGATAATGCATCTTGTCACAGAGCAAAGAGGATCAAAGCTTTTTTCCAGGAGAGGCATATAAAATCCATGACATGGCCAGTAAATAATTTTTTCTCAACATCGGATTATACCTTAATATTTTCATCTCAATGGCTGGGAAAAAATTTACACCATTAACTTAAATAATTTAGTCTAGTTTGTTTAAGGTATATTTTATGAAGCCAGAATGTTCAGCTATTAAAGAAAAAATGTTTTGCATCTTATCTGTAATTAGTTTATTTACTGCTAAATAAAAAACCAAGGTGAACACACTGTAAGTGGGTTAATTCTATAATTTTTGCCAGGATTAATATATATACTTCCAATATGTATAAAAATAAATAAAAATGAATTCCCATCTGATAATCGTGTATTCTAATGTACATAAAATGCAGTTATGAGCAGTATTTAATACTGTGAATTTTTTAACATTCTAAATTGGCTTTGCTTAATAAAGGTATCGAATACTTTTTAAAAAGTACATTTTGCCCCAAAATATTTACATTAATATTATATTTATTTATTTATTTATGACAACAGCTCAACCTAAATAGAAGCTACTGAGTGAATAACTTAATTTTTATGTTCAGTGGGATTCAAAATGAATTTTTTATGATAAATTGTTGCAACTTAAGAAAAAAAAACATTGCTGTAAAATTTTCTACAATGAGCAACTGGGTTGTTTAAATAGAAAAGCCATTTTTTAAGTAAAGAAGATGACTGTCTTTATTTTGCAACTGTAATGCAATAAATGATCATGTAGTTAGGAAAGGAAGAAAAAAAAGTTCTTCCATATATAGTAGATTCTTCAGATCCATCACATTTCTAACAAGGTGAAAATTATTGAAAAATTTTTCAAATCAAGTGCAGATTTATTATTTTATGGTATTCCATTAAGTTAAGGTACATTAGAAATCAGAAGGTTGTACTGGTTTGGTTTATTTATTATATCAACACCTATTGCTGAAATTATAAATCATCATTATAAATTTGTAAATATTTGATTATAATCAATTCAATATATTTTCAATGTTTCATTGCAGTCATTATTTTAAAATGATATTTTTTATTTGTCTATAATAATAATTTGCTTGCATACACTTATATAATATCAAGTATTCCTATCTAATACAAATATTTTGTACAATACTAATAATTTATACACAATTAAATGGTTTCAAGCCACTATTCTTATTTAACAATAATAATCATTTGTTTGCACACAAATAAATAGCATCAAGTATTCCTATCTAATATGAATAATTTTCAAGCAGGTCTGTTGGGATCCTAACAGATATTACCACACTAGATCAGAGTGGACCTGGGAGTAATGTCAACAAAACTGACTCTACTCTCTCCAGTGCTCCAGAACTAAAGCCTCACCACTAAATACAGTTTAGTGTTATACCCAGTATTCTCAACTCCTTTGTTTTAGATGGAGTTGGGGGGGGGGTCTAACCCCTCTGAAAGGTAATGGCAAAAGTTGTAATGGAAAACTGCTACTATGGTTCATTGAGTTAAGTAAAATTGTTTTTAACTTGATCTCAATGAACCATAAGAAATAAAACATAACTTTTATGGAAGGCCATTAGTAAAAAAAAATTGCTTCTCATAAAAGAAGGTAACTTAGGACACTCCTTTAGAAAATCAATAATATATGATTTCTTACTTTTTGTGAGGCAGAATTTCAGCAAGAGTTTTTTCCGGTGGAATGCAGTAAAGAACATCATTGTTAAAATCCTGGAAGTATATCTACAAATAAAGAACCAAGTGATTAAAGTCCAATATATCTTATAAAAATTTACAGAGAAGGTGATTAAAATTGCTGAAAAGTTAGTATGGAAGATCATAAACAGATATATATGTTATTTGCTTCCAGATTTAAAATTCAAAATTAATTAATATTAAAAACTTCAGACATACCTCAATATTTTCTGGAAGATATTTTCTTTCTTCATCCCAAGCAGCAATTTCTTCCCCAAACATTTGGTAAATATGATCAAAGAAACTAAAAATAGCAAAGTAAATATAAGTAAATTTATGTAAATTCATTTTTACTGTGCCAAAGTATTTAGGCATTTATTCAGCTCTCCATGAGGTCAAAATGTGACACAAGGTCAGTTTAATGTGAGGGTACCCTGGAGGAAGCAAGCTGCCTAATGGGCCAAAATATTTAAAATCACACTCTCCTATACATTGGAAAGAAGTATGGCAATCTATACAGAGTGTATGGAGACTTACTATATTTGCTGACATCAAAATATAAAATTTTTGCAAATAAATGAATATGAAAATGAGGTTTCATCACTTTCTCTTATGTTACTGTAGATGTATTTGTCTGTTTTGTCGTCATCTTCGTCTTCTTCTTTTCCTTCTTCTTCTAAAATAGCAATCAATAGCAAAACGAAATGTACGTTGGGATCTGGCAAACTCAAAACCAAAACGGCTACACTCAGAAATGCACAGCTTTTATATTGCTGAGGCCCACGCTTATGCAAATGAGTACAGGCCTCACTTTTGGTCCAGTCACACACGTGCATTGCCATTGGCAACCTCCAGCGTGTGCTTTGTTGCAAGGGTAGTTCTGAGGTTTCTCCATTTTGTGCTGCCTGTTGGCCAGGCATTGTGATATGCCTAGTGTCATCTGAAGTCTCATCAATTGTTTCGCCAGACGAGATGGCATTTGTCTGAGGTCGCATGTCCTCATCATCTGTTCCGCCAGACGGGATGGCATTTGTCCGAGGTTGCACGTCCTTCACATGGCGCAGGATGCTGTTGACAATAACGGTTTGTGGGCTGATCACCTCTGTTACCGTTCTTTCTTGGAACTTGGATGTGCATCGATAATGAGGCGGTATGACCCATACATGATCGTCCAGACGGTACCGGTTTTGTGCGGAGGCCGGTGAAGTGGGCACTGGGTCGATATTCCTTATCCTAACCTCATATCTGTAAATCTCATTGGCAGGTGCAGTCAACAATGATGTATCATCCTTGGGTGCGACGTTGTACACTGCTTCCTGAACAGAGCACCTCGTCCTAGCTGCAATCCGCTTAATACTGCAGTGGCATCATTCTATGATGTTGTTGCCTGCCGGCACATAGGCATACCGAAACCGCAGGTGCACTCCCCAGCTGGCAGAAAACTCCCTGAACTCCCCACTAGAGAATGCAGTGTCGTTGTCAGCAAGCAGTTCCTGTGGTGGGCCGCACTCAAAGAATATTGCTTCAAGGTCCTGAATGATGTTTCTGGACTCCTGCCACGGCAACAGCTGTCGAATGCTAAAACGTGTTGGACTGCAATCGGTGACTGTCAGGAAGTGTTTGCCCTTATAGTGGGTTATATCTATCCCCAGCCTTTGCCAATTAGCTTTTACTGCTAATCCCCCTTTTGTCCAATGAATCATCTGACATTGTTCACATGCTCTAATAGCTGACCTTATATCTGCTTTGGTAATCGGTGGGCAAACCTGCTGGGCAAAATATGCAGTACGTCGAATGCCCAGATGTCCACTACTCTCATGCACTTTCATGATTTGACTACTCGTCATTCCATTACTCCTCACAGCACAAGTCAGAGGTACAGGCTCAGTTGCAGATTTCATCCTCTCAAGCCACCTTTGTAGTACCTGGGTCATGGGGTCCGCCAGGATCAGAGCAACATCCATGGACAGTCCATACTCTTCAACCAGCGACTTTATCATTTCCAATCGTCGGTGGAGCAACATTTCGCTGGTGGCCTTCATGCGTGCTTTGGTCTTTCCGGTGAGCATGTCCATACACGCTTACCATGTCTGTTTTTAAGTGGATGACTTTGCATTTCCATTGTAATGCCAGATCGATGCCCTTCAGTGCCGCATTGAGTTCAGGCAAGTTAATGTGCTGGGCATCGTTCGCGGGTTGCAGCCAATATGCATCTTCGAAGACAACATCATCGCATTCTAGGAGCACACCGGTTGCCAGGGAACTTGCGTCTATCCACACATTGATGTCTTGTCCAGTCGCGCACCATAGGCCCTGCGAAGGATAGCTCTGCATCACTCTGGCTATTGTTTCCCAGACCATTTGTTGTAGTGGGGCATCCTCTGTGGTGTCATCCCATCCTTGGGTGACGGCATTGGCCTTTCGCTTTATCATTCCTGTTGCCACTCGGAGCCACCCACACACTGGCAGATGCCTTATCAGTTTCCTGCACAGAGAAAAAATAGTTCGACGTGTCACAACCTCTGGGACATCTGGAATCACACTTCTACGCTTCCATCGCAGAGTGCCACATTCTCCCCAGACTTCCAATCCAAGCACTTGTGTGCCGTCTTCAAGCCGCTCCGGATACTTGCTCTCTAGCCCAAACTGCAGGCACCACACTGTTGTTGATGAATATGTTGATCTATGTATGCCGACGTCGCCTGTGGAACAGTTATATCATTGGATAGAACAGTCTCCACGATCACCAGCATAATGGATGGGGCTACGTTAAGCCCAAATCCCATGCTAATCAGGCAGTATCTTTGCTCTTTCACCATCACGGTTTGGAACGGCCATAAAGAATGGTGCACATGCACCTGAAGGTAAGCTTTTCTTAAGTCCAACAAGGATACATCGGACCCCTTCCTACGTCAGTCTCTCAGTTTTTGTGAACACATACCAGCACGCACTGTGTATGCTTGTATGTGGTCGTTTAGTTCGCAGTAATCCATAACAGATCGCACTTTTCCTTTGTTATGCTTAACAATCACCATTAGCGGGATTAATCCTCTCGAGGGACCCAGTTCTTTCTCCGGGTATGGTATCAGCCATCTGTTCTGAATCCAAGTTTGCAATTCGCAATCATAGTCCTTTCGAATGTGTTCTGGTACGGTGTCTGATTGATCAGCTGTTTTGGCGGCCGCTCACCCGACCACTTCCAGGTCGCAGTCCACTTTTTCTCAGTTGGATCAAATATGACAACAAAGTCAGATCGTTCTATTTTTACTGCGTCATCAGCGCTGACACTGAAAACTTTGTTAGGAAAATTGGCCTCACCATGCTCATTTATATGAACATCGCCCAACAGGTGGATGACGTCAAGTCCAAGCAGGAGATTGAACCCAAATAGATCTCCATCCATGGGCAGCATATCAACCACTATGGGGGTCCTCTTATCCACCTGGAGATTGACACTAGTCACTCCCCTGCTGGTCATGCCTTTTCCGTCAATGGTCAGCACTTGTCTTGTGCCCACTCGGCGGGCCACAAACCGAACTCCTCACAAGAGACCGTTTGCACCCTGAGTCAATCAGTGCGTCATGCATCACTCCGTCGATGCACATATGCATCACTGGCAGGTTGGTTTTTATTTTTCCTGGGGCAAGAGTGGCGCTCACATCTCGCCCCTGTCTCCATTTTCCGGACATTTTGACGCGACGTGGCCCTCCTTCTGGCATCTGTAACATCGGAGGGTTGGCTTACAGTACTGCCTCAGTCATTCAAACTGGCAGTGCTAAGCCAGATGATTGGGCCCAGAGCAGTTAAAACAATACAGCGAGTTCTCCGTGGGCTAGGGTCGAGGCACTTTTTTGTGGCTGATCGGTCGATGGTGGCAGCAACCCTTTCATTGTTCACTACGGCCCTTGCTCGGCTGAGTATGCTTTCTGTCTGGATGTGGTCAATATCGGCAGATGCACGCAACAACTCCTGGGTATAGGCAAGCAGTCCAGCCATGAATGCATACTTCAGGGTCTGGTCTGGTACGCCTCTGAACAAGCTGAAGAGTTTCTTCAATGCTGCGTAAAACTCATCTGCCAACTCATCCAAGCGTAAAGTGCATCTTGAAAACTGCTTGTATGCCTTGCATGGTTCAAGCGCAAAGGCCCCGTACAGCGCACCTTTTACCCAGGTCACATTGGTCTTATCTGCATCCGACAGTTGCTGATAGATGTTGAATGCCCCTCTGGCCAGTTGCAAAGGGATTACTTGCTCGACCTTGTCAACTCCCGAAAGTTTGCAAATCAGGTTTACTCTTTCCAACCAGTCCACAACTGACGTTGTTCCGTTATATTCTGATATGAGCTTTAGGTTGAATTTACCCTCCGCTATAATGCCAAAATAGCTTGTAGTTGTATTTTTCTGTTTCGTTGTTGTCTTCGTCTTCTTCTTCATCTTCTAAAACGGCAGTCAATAGTGAAACGAAATACACGTGGGGATCTGGCTAATTCAAAACCAAAACAGCTACACTCAGAAATGCACAGCTTTTATGCCGCCGGGGCCCACGCTTATGCAAATGAATACAGGCCTCACTTTCGGTCCAGTTGCACACACGCATTGCCATTTCTGTATTTGCCGCCATGACGTTTACCTTGTCACGCATTCTCTACAGTTACCAAGATATTTATATGTGGCTTATCAATATCAATTTATCATAGACAATTAGGACCAAGCACATGAAACCCACATTCCAAAGGAGAAGGGTACCAAAGCCTTCAGACAATTTCATTGCTTAATATACGCATTTACTCAACCATTCCACTATAAAGTCAATTTTTAAATGAAGTAAAGCTGGTTTGTATTCAGAATTTTCCTTCACCTAGACTGGTTACCAAACCAAGACTAAAGAGCCTAGTATGCTTTACTATTTTCCCAAAACTGAAAGGAGAACAAATGGTTTTGTATATTTCCCAAGAGCATCAGCATGAAATCAAATGCAAACAAACTTGACCAAGATTTGAACTTGCATTGTTAATTTCATTTCCTATGATAATAACTGTTATGCTAAATGCAAAAAGCAAGAATTTATTTTAAACAATAATTACATGGCTACATCTCTGCAGACAGTTTTATAGGATGTACTACAGGGTGGAACGATAAAATTGTCACCCATTTCTATTTAATGAAAACCGGTTTTCTTTTTTTGTTGCAGACCATCGCGGCCAGTTGTGTACAAATCCCAAGAGCGATAGGAGTCTTCTATCATGTCTAAAAGTGACACAATGTTTAATGAGTGAGATCGAAGATGCACTGCTGTACAACTCATGCTCTCTACCGATCTAAGTTATGACAATAGGACCATTGCCAGCACCCTCAAAATGCAAATCTGGATTGCCACGAATAACAGGGACGTGCCCAGGGTGATGAAAACAAAGTTTCCAGCTATGGTTATGGTTTTTGGTATGGTTTTAAGTGAGGGCCACATAATGCCACCTCACATCTTCGAAGTCGGCTTGAAAGTCAACACCAAAGTGTACCTGGATGTACTGAAGCGTGTGGTGATCCCCTGGTACAATCAGGTGGCCGGTGGCAGACCCTGGGTGTGACAGCAGGACTTGGCGCCGGCCTACAAGTCCAAAGAGACCCAAGCTTGGCTTCAGAAGAAGTGCTATGACTTTGTACCCTTCTCTCACTGGCCCCCATCCTTCCCCAACCTGAACCAGCTGGACTACTTTGTTTGGTCATACATCGAGAACATTACCAACATGAACTCCCACAACACCAAAGCCAGCCTGATCGCGGCCATCTGCCGACTATTCGCCGAGTTCCCGCCAGCACTTGTAGAAAAGGCATGCTCCCAGTTCCAGATCCGTATCTAGGCAGTGATTGAGGCTGAAGGTGGCTACATTGAATAGATGTCAGCTCTACTACATAATCAAGTTACCTGAATTGATTTTTTCAATAAAAGTTTTAAAATAAAGCTGTAGTGTTGTTTTCTTAAGGACAACAGTTTTAACGTTCCACCCTGTATATATTTTTGTAGGATTTTTGTAGTTTTATAAAACATAGCATATATCTTTGTAGAATGTAGTAATTTTTAGTTTTGTAGAATGTAGTAATTCTTAGTTTTATAGGATGTACTATTCATTTTTGTAGTATGTACTAATTCTTAGTTTAGTAGGATGAAGTAATTCTGTTTTGTAGAATATACTTGCAGATACATATTGCAACAGAATAAAAAAAAAAAAACTCAATTAATCAGCCAAGTTTCATGTGATCTGGTTGACTGACTGATTGATTTTAATCGCATGTCAACCCATCTAAGGTTATTTTATGACTAGAGGTTAAGAAATCATTTTCCTTGTGTTTCTAGTTACATTTTTAGTGTACTTGTTTCTAAAGAGGTTCTTTTTTGTATATGGTCCTCTTGAATTTGAATAATTTTTTAAACAGATTTATTTGAATCATAGATGGGACCCTAACAAGTACTACCACTCTGGGTCAGAGTGAACCTGGGACTAATAGCAATAAAGGGCAACACCATATTCCCCGGCTCTGCAGAGCAATTTAATGTCATACACAGGACATACCTGAGGAGGTGCTCATGGTGTAATGGTATTTGTCACATAACCCACTAAACGGGTGAGTGTGGCACAAGGCCTTTTTTAAGGTGGGTCAAGGCATAGGGCCATAGACCAGATATGCCTGGATTCCCAAAATTGCCTCAGGGCATTTCAGCATTTCTCTAGAAAAGGGTGCCTCAGGCACCAGTTGATAAACCTAGTCCTTTCAAGGAGGGTTAGAGCCTGGGGGGATGGCCCCTGAGGCTCAAGGAATAAGTCAGTCACAAATGCTAGGCCTCACTGGCACTTGTGCCCGGCAGTCTCACAATTGACTATCATATCCAGAGACATGACACACCTGACTAGATCCATGCTGATATGCCATGGCTAATCGAATTGTACCCAATCTACTGGATTGGTGCAATTGCGTGAAACTGCTCATGGTGTAATGATTATCATCATAGAAAAAGGACATGGTGACCAGAGTTCAAATCCTTGATGAGACAGTTTGCATTTTACATTGTGCTAATGCCCTTTGAAAAGGAAGGAATTCATCTCTGTCTCCTCCAGCTATGGGCAAATAATAGGATAGACTGTATCTTTAATCTTGGTATGAAAACCAATCTAGAAGAATGAAAACTCTGAATTCATACCAACTGTACTACACTTTAAAAAAAGTTGAGAGGTTGGGTAAATTTATACCCATGACCCCACCCTGCATGCCTCTGTTCCTCGGCAGGAGATACAGTCAGCATATTCTGAGCTCTGCTGATGATTTTCAAGTTGGATTCAAGGACTAAAAATGCCTTCTAAATGCTGACGTCTCTTCTTCATAGAAAGTGTAGTCAGGGAAATAAAGTTCATCATTAATGAGAATTAAATCATAACAATTTGTGAAAGAAGCATTAAAAGCTTTGTTACCCAGTTGGCTGGGGTTGTAGAATACACCGACTGTTTCTCTGCAGAGGAGTAAGACACCCACACAATGAGTGTCCTAGATATGACACTAAACAATCTGATGGTGAGGTTCCAGTAAAGCTGGAGCTTTGGGGAATGTGGAGTACTCCTTCATTACCATTGCTCCCAGGTCCACTCTGGCCTGGAGTGGTAGCATCTGACAGGGTCCTATCTATGGGTTAAACAGGCTAACTGAATTGTTTGAATTAGAACTGTTTGACTAAACTGAATAGCTTGAAATAAAAATGTTTTTGATAATTAAACTGTGTACTTATATTCATACTGTGTACTTATGCTAAACTGAATTGTTTGAAATGACTTTTTTTACATTAAACTGAATAGTTTAATATAGAATTGTTTTGATATTTAACTGTGTAAACAAAATCGATACTTATACTAAACTGAATTAGCTGTTTGAATAAACTAAATAGCTAGAAATAGAAGTATTTTTTATGATTAAACTGTGTACTCATGCTAAACTGAATTGCTTGAAATAAAACTGACTGTTTGCATAAAAATGGATTTGGCGTTAAATAACATACAAAGGTTGATATGCAACAAAAACCAACCAACCAACCATTAAGAGCTTTGGTCATTGCTTTTTCTATTCAGTCAGGATTATCTAATTCTGAAAATTTATTTAACACCTTTTATGTGGCTTTTTTCCATTTTTAGCTCACCAGACAGTAACGCTGATTTCTTTTACAACATTTAGCCTAGTTGGCTGAGGCTGTAGAATACACCAACATTAAACAATCTGATGGTGAGGCTCCAGTAATGCTGGAGCTTAGGGGAATGCAGAATTGTTTGAAATAGAACTGTTTTCACATTTAAACGGCATACTTATGTGAAATAGAATTGTTTTGACATTTAAACTGCATACTTTTGCTAAACAGAACTGTTGGAAATAGAACTGTTTATATGTATAAAAATGGATTTGGCATTAAATAACCTACAATAGTTGATATGCCATAAAAACAAACCAATTAACCTTTCTGGCATTAAATAACCCACAGAGGTTGATATGTTGTTAAACAAAACTCAAACTTTGTCAACATTACTGGAGTCTTGCAAAGAGATACATTGTGTAAGTACCATACTGTAAAGGTTATCATGTAGGAAATGAACACAGCAACACAAGTTCAAATCCTGGACAAGACTGTCTGCATTTCACATAGCACTAATACCCTTGGGAAAGGTATGAATTCAATTATTTTACTTTCAGCTATGGGCAAATAATAGAATAAACTGGGTTCTTTAGCCTTGGTTAGGCAACTGGTCTAGGAGAAGGAAAACTCTGAATTCTGAACTGTTGAACTCTGCTTAAGAATTGACCTTGTGTCACATCCTGCCCACACAGAGAGGTTGGCAACATTTCTATACTACAAACATCAAAAGGAGGGTCTCCTGGACTATGGAATTGTAGTAAGCAGGTTCAAAGTCTAGTTGCGCTATTAGATTCACTAATTCACTAATACCCTTATCCTCTCAACTATGGATTAAATAATACCACTACTGTTCTAGAAGGATGGCTTTGGCATTAAGTAACCTATAAACATTAAACAAACACACCAAATATCAATAGATCTACATGCTGAAAGCACCAGTTCCTGCTAGATCACCAAAGTTAAGTAGCAATGAAACTGTACAATACTTAGGTGGGTGACCATTTAAGTTAACAGCAGATACTGTAAGCAAACTGATGCTTGTGTAACATATCTAAGTAAAGCTTATTAAATAGATCTAATGAAAGAAATTAGTTTCACACTAAGAAAGGCAAGAAAAAAATGATATCCTATAGAAACTATTACTGATTCAAACTCCACAGGTGATCTAGTGCTTCTTGTAAATCCACCTGCTCAAGCTGAATCTCAACTGCATAGCCTGGATCAGGCAACAAGAGGAATTGGTCTCTCTATGAACTCAGCTAAAACATAACTCATGTTTTAACCAAGATAGTGCCATCTCCTCACAAAATGGCAATTAGAAAGATCTGTTTATATACCTTGGTAGTAATATCTCATCTATGGAAATTGAAGTCAATATACACATAGGTAAGATATGGACTGCTATTGACAGGTAAATGATCATAAAATCTCTCTGGTAAAATAAAAAGGGAATTCTTCCAAGCTGAGGCTGTGTCAGTACTAATTCATGGTGGTACTGCATTGGAATTTAATGAAATGTCTGGAGAAAAAGCTAGATAGTAACTATACAAGGATGATAGATAACAAATCCTGGAAGCAGAAGTCAACAAAATAGCAGCAGTAAAACAAGCAAGAAGAAGTAAGGACAAACTCATAAGGAATGTTCTCTTATGGATTCCTATACATGGACACACCAGTATTGGCTGACTAGAAAAGACTTACATTCATCAGCTCTGTATAGATACTGGATGCAGTTTAGAGGACCTGACAAAAGTGATGACTGATAGGGATGGATGGTGAGAAAGTAAGTCAAGGCAATCTGTGCTGTTGGCATGCCTTGATAATGATGATATAAATTAAAACTCTTTAGAAATACTCACCAGTTATTTTCACAGAAGCTTTCAATGAATTCTGATAATGAGTATTCTGGATATAAAAAGAGTACAGGCCAATTAATGAATCCCTCTTCATTGACATGAACTTTGGCACTACCAGGATTGTGCCCTTCAAGGTCTTTCAGGGTTAGTGCTTTTGATATTTTAGTTTCTCCTGATTCGTTCAATGATGCAAGTTTAATGCCTCTTTTCTGGAAAAATAGACAGATATTAAACATAAAAGCAAAACAAAAAATACAAAAAAACAAAATGTATGTATAAAGGTCGTTCAAAAAGTTCTAAGCCTCACCCAGAAAGAAAATATTTTTGCTGTGGTGACATACTTCTTATAAAACTGGAAAATCTAATTTAGATTTCTGTATTCATTTTTGTGCAGGTAAAGCCCATACAAAGGTGAGAAGTGTGCAACAAAACTAAAATTGGACAAAACAGAAACCCAAGCAGTCAAAGTATCTGCTAAAGAAAGGTGTGACACCCAAGGAAATCTATGAAGACATGGTACAAATACTTGCTGAGGACTTATCTTCCTATGCAACTGTGATGGAAAAGGCTGCAGAATTCAGCACAGAAGATGACCCTAGGTTAGGTAGTCCAAAAACTTCAACCACTGATGAACAAGTAGATGCTATTCACAGTATAGTTTTGGATGACATATGTCTTACTGTAAAGCAGATGGCTCAGTCCAGAGGCATTAGTTCTGGTTTGGTCCACACTGTTTTAACTGAGATCATGGTGGTGAGCCAGCTGTCTGTAAGATGAATCCCTAGAATGGTGATGCTAGAGCACAAGCTGAAAATTTCCAGGATACTTTTGACTTGATTCCAGGTTAAGCCTAAGAATTTCCACTAGAGTTTAGTAACACAAGATGACAATTGGGTTCACTACTTTGAACCCGAATCAAAGATTCAAGGCAAATTATGGAAACACTCTGGTTATAGGAAATCAACTGATTTCATACAAAAAAGAAGGTTAATTATCGTGCTGAAAATAGGCTAGAGAAGCTGTAATTTTTCTATCAGTCATTGCATTTATTGACCAATCAGAGCTTATGTATTTGTTTTAAAATTTCTTTGAGATACTTTGTAGATGACAATATTTAACTTACTGCAAAAAATTTGAAGAATCAAAACCCAAAATAATTTTAAAAATCTTTTCCCTCCAAGATTGTAAAAAATACATTTTTTAACCAATTAGATAAATCATGAACATTTTTTAACTGATTCTGAGCTGACCTCAATTTTATAAATAATGATAAAAATATTATTCTCTATGTACTTGACTATTTTTCAGTTTATTTCTTCTGAATTTTAATTTTAACATTCTTTTCCTTATAGAATGCATTTAATTTGAACATTGCTTATTTATCTTAAATTGAACGAATATGTTATTGTCCATTGTTTTTGGCAAGTCCTCTGAACAGTGTGTCATATATTTATATATATTTATATATACATAAACTTTATTTTACTTTCTTCAAAAAATTTCACCATTGATAAATAATGTCTCTCATACAAAATGACCAATATGTATCTATGAGCTTATCTTGTCATTCCTTCCATACTAACGCTAATATTAGACCTTGGTGTGGGAGGACATAACTAAATATCCTCCCTATTCCCAATAACAGGTAACAACTCCAATAACATTACTTCCTTGTTTTTCTTCTCCCCCTCCCCACTCTCCTAGCTCTTACTTTTTTCAGGTAAGCTTAATTTAAAATTCCAAACATTTTTTCCTGTGTTTTTTTTATTGCTTTTTTATATCTTCCATATTTATCTTTTTAATGTTTTAACTTATGCTTCATTGAACTTTAAGCAATGCCCTAAATGACAATTTTTTTTTTAACTCATGCCTATTCTGTATTTTTTTCTTCATCTAACTCATCTATTTGACCCATAGATAGGACTCTATCAGGTGCTAGCACTCTAGGTCAGGGTAGACCTTTGACTCATGGCAGTGAAGGGGTACTCCATATTCCCCAAAGCTCCAGTACTATTGAAGCCTCACCATCAGAATGTTTAGTGTCATACCCAGGACACTCACTGGGAGAGTCTTACGCCTCTGCAGCGATGCAGTCGATGTATTCTGCAGCCCCAGCCAACTGGACCACATAAATTCACATATCAACTCAAGGAGAAGAAAATTCTAAGAAATTTCCTATTTTTGGGTATTTCTGAGGATTTTCTTTTTAGAAAATTATAACTTTTACTACAACTAAGGGAACTTTGATAACAATAATCAAGGAAAATAATCACTTCCCAAATGTGTCTAAGCCACTGAAGTTTCATTAAAATTTGTGGTAATAATAAAAATGGTTCAGTTTTATCACTGTCTGACTCTTCATTATAACTTTGAGGTTGTGACAAGAGTCTGGCCAGACTTGAAAGATAACCATCCTTGGGAAGAACATAACAATAGCATTTTATAGAAGAAGTTAAAATCTTTAAGCCAAAAGTTATCTTGATAGTTTGAACACTTAATTTTATGATTAAAATCTCACCTGAATTGCATCCAGCAAAATTTGTTCAGCTGCTTCTTCTTTCTTTTCCAACAATTGTTGTTTGCGAAGATCTCGATCCTGGATTTTCTGATTTAAAAAAAATTGAGATTAAAAAAGTAATACTGACAAGCTGTGAATGCCCCAGGAAAATAAAGCTGGTTATTGTATAACAAGGTTTCCATACTTACTAAATTTAACCATTTATGCTTGCAGAGAAAACCTCTAAGAATTACAGTAGAGAATGGTTATTTTTTGATTCTCTAATCATAAGCATATTACTTTATAACTTTTCAGGCACAATCAAAGGCATGAAGACAAAAAAGAATCCAAATATTTGTGGGAAAGAACTCCAAGTCAAAAAACGAATAATGTATGATGAAGCATCATCTAAAAAATCCAAGATAATACCCTACTAGTGTATCTAAAGCAAAACCTGGAGTCAAATTACTATGGCAAATGGCAGCGATTTATTTATTTATAGAAATTCTGCATGAATCATACAATGATTTCAACATGTCAGGAGGAGTCTCAGCTGCATCCCACGCTTACTGGAGTGTAATACAAGGGAATAACTAAACATTAACTTACTCACTGAGTAAGTATTGCAAACCACTGAAACTGTTGTATGATTCATGCACTACATGAATCATACAACAGTTTCAGTGGTTTGCAATACTTACTCAGTGAGTAAATGATGAATGTTTAATTATTCCTTTGTAAGGATGGGATGTATTCCAGTAAGGATGGGATGCACCTGGGACTCACCCCTGACGTGTTGGTTGTTTGGTTGGTTGGTATGTATGTATTTCCTTATGCACCAGCAATCTACCTACCTACCTACCTACCTACCAAGAGATTTACTTACTTCAAATTTATAAGATTTGTCTACACATGTATGGGTGACAGGTATTCCATAAGGTATTTTAAGAAATTTCAGCTGTATTTCCTTATGCACCAGCAACTCAAACTCTACCTAAACTGGTGGTACTAAACATACAAAATTCTATCTATCTATCTATCTACAGATTTACTTTCTTCAAATTTATAAGAATTGTCTACACATGTACGGGTGCCAGGCGTTCCCTAAGGTATTTTAAGAATTTTCAACTGTATTTTCTTACACACCAGCAACTCATTCTCTGACTGTCGGTAATATTTTTAAAAATAGATGATGCATTGCTAACTATTAATTCAACCCCCTCTTAAATTCACTTGCTATGCTTGAACTGGTAGTATTAGTCATACAAAATTTTATTATCAAATAAAGCATTGTTGTTAAACATAATAATTTTTCTCTATCTATTTATCTATCTATCTATACATACATATGCAGAGATGAACCAATAAGTCCGTAGTCTGACAGTTATTAGCTTTTTTTTTTTAAAATTCTGCAGTTCAATTTACGTGATAAATATTCACCAATGAATTAAGCGCATTGACAAGAAAGGAAATTGTGCTGAAAAATATATTTGCTGTCATTATTATTTATTGATAAAACATGCATATAAAATTAAATATAGTGAGATTTTTATTAGATGGTTGGTTAACCCTTTTGGGGTGATTTAATGATTTAAGTCAATCCGTCTGGTTTCATATAACTAATAAACATCTGTAAACAATTTAGATTCAAGTAACTATTCTTAATACAAATAAATCAGGTAATATGGTTTCAAGTAACAATTCCTATTGAATAATCCTTTGTGAGTACCCAGTTATATAGTTGTTTGGGTTTTATGGCATATCAACCTTTATAGGTTATTTAACGCCAAATCTATTTTTTAGACAAATAATCAGTTCTATTTCAAACAATTCAGTTTAGCATGAGTACACAGTTTAATTGTCAAAAACATTTCTATTTCAAACTATTCAGTTTATTCAAACAGTTCTACATCAGCTAATTCAGTTTAGTATAAGTACAGATTTTGTTTACACAGTTAAATGTCAAAACAGTAATATATATCACAATTCAGTTTAGTGTAAGTACATTTTCAATGTCAAAAACAGTTCCACTTCAAACAATTCGGTTTAGCATAAGCACACAATTTAAATGTAAGTACAGTTTAATTGTCAAAAACATTTATTTCAAGCTATTCAGTTTAGTCAAACAGTTCTAATAAAAACAATTCAGTTTAGCATAAGTATGCAGTTTAGTTCTATTTAACCCATAGATAGGGCCCTATCCAGTGCAACCATTCCGGCCCAGAGTGGACCTGGGAGCAATGGCAATGAAGGGATGCTCCACATTCCCCAAAGCTCCAGCATCACTGGAACCTCACCATCAGATGGTTTAGAGTTATATCCAGGACACTCGTTGGAGGGGGGGGGGTCTTATCCCTCTGCAGAAGTGCAGTCAGTGTATTCTACAGCCCCAGCTGACTGGGCAACCAGTTATATGGTTGTCACCATATAACCCTTCATTATGAACAGAACTAGCTGTAAACCTGACCATTCCTATTTTAATTCACAAGTTACTATGCACATGTAGCACTACTCTGCTGGGTGTGGTCCTCTGCCACTATATCAACAAGATATAAACAGGATGTGGCACAGTAGGGTGGAGAGTTTGATCCTTCTACACGACCTCAAGATGTATGACATTTCTTTCAAATGATTACCCTTGTATACCTACTGACAAAATCTAATGATCAAAACAGCAAGACACGCTTTTCCAATCAAACTCACTCAGATTGAAGATAAAGAAACCAGCAAGGGAGTGGGACGAGCGAATTCCTACCTCCACCTGATCCTACATCTAGTTCAATCACACCCAGCACATTTCACAACTTCAAACTGATTTCTATTTCACCATTGATTCTTTTTCGACAGTCATTTGAACTATCGGATTTCTTCTGTCTTAAGATCAAATATTATCCATCACTTTAGATTACTCACTGCACATACATGAAATAACATAAATGCAAAGACCAAGGTTATTTAGTTAGATGGTTTCAAAAATTCCTAATACTAATAATTTTCAAACAGATCTATTTGATCCAGGGATGAAATCCTAACAGGTAGTTCAGTCCAGGTCAGAGTGAACCTGGGAGTAATATCAACAAAGGTGTGAGTCTACATTACCCAGAGGTCCAGAACAAGAGCATAAACATCAGATATAGTTTAGTATCATAGTCAGTAACCTGTCTCACTTGGAGAAGCAGTTGGGGTATTGTAGTTCCTTCTGACTGGACAGAAATTTTTCATCTTTTAGCAATTCAATTAAAATGTTCTTAGAGATTGAAGTAATTTCCAGTCATATTTTTAACTAAATGATAGCTTTGTGGAGTCTGCATATACACAGACCTCATAAAGATATATTTTTAATAATCCAAAATCACAATATAAATGGAGTCAGCTATTAAATTTAAATTAGAATTCTTCACTCATTCCAAAATTGAAGCATCAATATTGTGGATTGTGGTTACTATGAAAATGCACAGGTTCATCTAGTTTTACATTAAGAAATATTTACTTACCTTTAGTTTTATGGCTTTCAATTTAATGGCTGAGAGTTTTTCATTTTGGGGATCCAAGTGGAAAAAATTAAGGATCAAAAAACATATTCAACATAGAGTTATTTATTTTATTATAAGTTAAAACATATCCTTTTGATATTGATATATACACACATACATATATGCTATCTATGCTATTTATGGAGGTTCCCATGGTGCAATAGTTATCGTGGTAGGAAATAGACATGGTGACAAGAGTTCAAATCCTGGACGAGGCTGATTACATAGCACATAGCACTAATACCCTTGGGAAAGGTATGAATCCAATTATTCCTCCTCCAGCTGTGGGAAAAATACTAGGGTAGACTGAGCACTTTATCCTTGGTTTGGCAACCAGTGTAAGAGAAGGAAAATTCTGAATTCAAACTTCTTAAACGCTGCTTAAAAACTGACCATGAGTCACATCCTACTCATGAGAAGGAGCTGGTAAATACATACATATAAGCTATCTATGCTCATGCACACACAAAATAAATCACAAAACAAAATTTCCCAAAAGAAAAATGAAAAGGATATTTTTAATCCTGCTTCACACCATGTCACAGCTTCAGAAAACTTTTTAAGTTCCAAACAGCATTGTGTACCTAAAGTTTAAAAAGAGAGAAAAATTAGTTTTTATAACAGACTCTTAAATCTTAAATTTGAAAAAAACAATAAAAAAGTTTAAGTACAATAATTTAATCAAATAAAACAGTCTAATTTCAATTACTAAGCATTTTAGAAACTTAAATATATGAGTTATGTTGAAAAAGTATCAAGACTGAAGTTGTATTTACCAAAACAAAAATGAACAATGAATAAAATGTTAATTTTTTTACAAAATAGTCTCCATAGCATTGAACACACTTATTCCAGTGAGATTTTCTATAAATCAAACACAATTCTAAAGCTCTGCTTTTGACATAGTGGGCACTTTTGAAACTCCTCTTTAAATATTATTAAATAGTGAGTAATAACACTCAGTACAGTCAGCCCATTTCAACACGTACTTAATGACTGACATATTCTGGTGATGGTGGCAAGTGTCACCTCAGCAAATACATGAAAATCAAAACTGAAATAAGATTTTAATGAAAATAGGGATTTTGATTTGTTAATACAAACATATAAGCAAAAATTAGATTTGAGAGTTTCAAATGAAACAGAAATAGATGTATTCGAGAAGCTTGGGGCTTTAGCCCTTTCTTTACCTGTTTGACCTACACTATTTAAGATGGTTAAAGAACATTTCTTTAGAAACCACACAAAAAATAGGTGAGCCTTTGATTTAAAACACTAAGTAATAGAGGGAAGATATGTATTAAAGTAATTACATTTTATCAGAGAAGATAAAAAAGCAAATTTGAATTAAATTCCTTTATATATTATCATAAAAATTGTAATTATCAACAACTTCAACCCAACAACCCCAAGCAAAGATAAAATTGTCAAGATGAGAGGTTCTTCCATATCCTCCATACTCACTAGATTTAGCCCCCAAAGATTTTGGTTTGGTTTGGTTTTCTGGCATATCAACCATTGTTGGTTATTTAATGCCAAATCCTGTTTTTACATATATAATATATGATTTGTAAACACATCTTTTTAGATACACAGTTAACTGATCAAATAGTTCTATTTCTAACAATTCAGTTTAGCATAAATCAATAAAGTCAAAAGATTCCAAGTATTGCTATATATCACTAACAATTCAATTAAACATCAGTCATTTGTTTACATACAGTTAAATGATCAAACAGTTCTATTTCACCCACAGATATGACCCTATCAAGTGCTACCACTCTGGGCTTAAGAACATTTAGAAACAAAGAACTTGAAAACAGTCTTTCAAACATTTTTTTGAGGACAACCCCACATTTCTTTAAATGTGGAATTAAAAATTTACCTTTATACTCTGGGTGTCTGTAGTGGGGAGGGAGAATATATCACCCATTATACTTGCTCAAATGGAAATGACTTGGATATGTACCTGGCTACAACATGTGATTGTGGCAGAGAATTTAGCAGCTTGTGTGGGTTACGAATCCACAAGGCACGTTCGTGCAAACAATGTAATTCTCCTACCATATTAGAATGATGGGCTTACCAAATCGAATGATGGGCTTATGAATCAGGAACACCCCCACAGTGTTCAGGAGCCCATTGCCCAGCAACAGTGTCCTGGAAACATTTCTATATTATATATTCTATATTTCTTCCTTTCACACAATAAGTTTCTTTCTTCATTTGATAATGACTTTTTTTTTCTTTTTCTCCCACTAAAACATTATAAATCTGATCTCACTAATATAATAAAATGGGATTTCTTCCCAGCTGTGGCTATGTCAGTACTACTGTATGGTTACTCCATCTGTACCCTAACTAAATCCTTTGGGGAAAAGGATGCTATATATTGTTTTGAACAAATCCTGGAAGCAGTATCCCACAAAGCAGCAGCTGTATGGCTACCTGCTTCTTATCTTTAACCATCCAAGTAAGATGAGCAAGACATGCGGGGCATTGCTGGCTGAAGTAAGGACAATCCCAGAAGTGACATTCTATGGATTCTTGTACATGGACATACCAGTGTTTGCTGAGCAGCAAAGACTTACATCAGCTATCTGTGGACACTGGATGCAGTCTAGAGGACCTGCCAAGAGTGATGGATGATAGGGACAGATGGAAAGAGAGAGAGAGAGAGAGTTAAGGGACTCTGTGCAATCAGCATGACATGATGATGATAACATTCTTCTTTATTTTCTCACAATAACTTTCTCCCTTCCCTCATATTCCACTTACTCTAATTCCACTTACATTCCACTTACTCTAATTCTCTTTTTTCCTCTCTTTCTTGCTTTCTTCCTCACACAATAACTTTCTTTCACTCACACTATAACATTCTTCTTTTCTCACAGTAACTTTTTCCTTCCTCTCTCATTAAAACTTTCTTTTTTTTTTCCCCTCACAATAACTTTTTCTTTCTTTCTCTCTCAATATAATTTCCTTTCTTTCTTTTATTAATAGGTTTGGTTTAGTTTGGTTTCTTTATTTAGTAGCATATCAACCTTTGGGGGTTATATAATGCCAAAGCCATCCTTGTGTTGTATCTTGACCTTCGACCCGGCCAAACTTGCCATTCCAAAGTGATGCACCGGAAGGAAGTGACACATTCCAATGGCAGTTATGAGAGGAAATTGCGTAGGCGTGCTTGGCTGACGAAATGGGACAAGGTAAAAAATCCCATGGTACACTCATAGACTGATACACCGGAAGAGAGTGACCTCTGAACTGCATGACAGTTATTTCCGCTTGATGATGATCAAACATGCCATTCCAAAGATTGAGTGGGCGTTGAACTATTATATAACTCGGTCAAGACAAGAAGTCAGACAGTTGGAGTAAGAGACGAGATGTGGTAGGGAAAGCCAAACCAGACCGAAGGGGCCCTCGGGGGCCCCCAATTAAGTTGGGGTCCAGAGAAGTTGCTGATAAGATGTGGTAGAGAAAGCCCAGCAGAGGGGGCCCTTGGAGCCCCTGATGAGTTGGAGATCAGACGAGTTATAGACGAGATGTGGTAGGGAAAGCCACACCAGGCCGAAGGGGCCCTTGGAGCCCCTGATGAGTTGGGGTTCAGAGAAGTTGATGACAAGATGTGGTAGAGAAAGCCAGCACTCAGCAGAAAGCTGAGCCCCTGGGCCTCCGATTGAGCAGCCCTGGAGAACAAGAAAGACACAACACTGACGGCCATAAGAGTAGGGCTCAATATATTGCAGTTCTGTTCTGTCTCCGACTCCCTCTCACAGTAAAACCCTGAGTAACCCTTTTCAAACCCTTACAATAAAATGAGAGGTACATTTTTTTTCTAAAGGAGTCTTCGCTCGTCCTTTATCATTGTGTCGTTGTGATTCTTTCTGCATGTATATGCATGTGTATATGCATATGAGTATATAACACTTGTAGAATGACCATAGCTGGCAGGGAGATAAGGAGATTGACACCTTTCTCAAGGGTATTAGTCCAAAGATGAATGTAATAGCATGACTGGAGTTTGAACTTGTTAGCCACTATGTTATTAGAACCCCTCTCTCATATGTAAACAAGTCACTGACTTATGACAGGAACACTGCTCATAGTAACAAAACGTTTTGAGAAAACTTGAATAGATAAAGCACTTACCTCTGACATAAGCTTTAACATAGTCAGGCTTGAATTTACACGCAATGACACAATCTTGTAAAGCATAACCAAAATTACCTGTGTAGAAAAGAATTTTTTTACTATCATTATTCCCTTTCTTATCAAAAATTTGAATCAAACAGCTTGAATAACATTCCAATTAGGTGGTTTTTATGGCATCTCAACTCTTTTTGGATTATCTAATGCTAAAGTCCTTTTTTCAAGCAATTAAATGGTTTCAAGCAATTAAGGATAATAATCTTTTGTAAACAATTATAACTTCAAGTAACTATACTTAATACAAATAATTCATAAACAATTACATCGTTTCAAGTATTCCTATCAAATACTAATAATTTATACACAACAGTATGGTTTCAAGTAACTGTTCCTAATAACCATTTATTTGCATAGTTATATAGTTTCAAGTATTCTTATCCAATACTAATAATTTGTAAACAATTATATGGTTTAAGATAGTTGAAGCAATTATATGGTTTCAATTAAGTAATAATAAGGATAATTCTTTCAAAACATTTTTAGCATCAAGCAACTATTCTTAATGCAAATAATTTGCACATAGATCTATTTAATCCATAGATGGGACCCTAACAGGTATTAACACTCCTAGTCTGAGTGGATCTAGGACTAATAGCAATGATGAGGTGATTCCATATAACCCAGGACTAGAGTCTCACGACTGGATATAGTTTAGTGTTGTACCAAGGATATCCCTTTTTTGGAGGGTCTTACCTCTTTGCAAAGGTTTACAAAGGATGCAGTTGGCATATTCCAAGTCCCAACAACAAGCCAACTGATAATTTACATGATTTCAAGTGTTTCTAACTAAACGACAGCATAATAACAAGGGTGAGTCAAAGAAGGAAAACCAACCAACCATACCTTAACAAAATCCTGTTGTGCTACTTACCCCCAAACTAATTTGCATAATTCACTGCAAAATTTTAAAAACTGGTATTGATAAAAAAAACAAGAATAAAAGAATAAAGAGGATCTTCACAGGAGGATTTTATTTATAGTTTAAATTATTTACCAGTTCAAACCATAAATAAAATCATCCTCTAAAGACCTTGTTTTTTTTATATTTGTACCTTTCCATATTGTCAGATTTACTTCCAGGTTCCAATATATATATATATAATGCTATTGAATACATAGAAAAACTAATATATATATTTATATATCATATATATTTATATATGTATTTTTTTCCATTCCTTAATTGTTTAATAATTTCCAAATTAGATCCTATGCATAGCTGAATGAAAAGTGTATCTATAAGAACAACTTACATTCCAAGATATCATTTTTTCTAAATTTCTTATATCTATATAATTTTATGAGGTTAATAAGGTTAATTTTGAAAAGAAAAGGAAGAGAATGGTGAGCTTACGTTGTTCAAATTGAGCAGCAGCTCTGTTGCTATACAAAATAGCATTAAGCAATTTGTCAGGAGATCTGGACTTAATGCCTCCAGTATAATTATCAACAGCTGTTTTAAAATCTTTCTTTTTGAACAAAATATTTCCTTCTTCTTTGAAACTCTCAGCACACACTGAAACACAAATAGAGATTCATTAATGGTTAATCTTTAAACAGTGTTTTCTGTGTTGCATACAAGTGGGGTTAAAATGAAAAGCTTGGAAACTTAAAATGAAAAGCTCGGTAAATTACAGAAATTATATATTTTAGTAGTTATAGAAAAATATTAGTACTAGAGTGATCAAAATATTTAACAATATTTTAGCAATGTGAAGTACAATTTGGCAGTTCTGGATACTTTTGTTGAGGTTATGAAGATGAAAAACCATACTGGATTGTCAGATGCTAAGTTCAATTGACACTCTGAGTGCTACTTGCTGAATTTGTCTCAGTGACTTGGAGCATAAACACAGAATCTACAGTTCTAGTCATACTTGACTTTGCCTGATTGTTGAGCTTTTTGTAACCTGAGTGAAATTTCTAGAACCATGTGCTTACTGTTCTGTGATCAACTGCATCTTCACCTTTTGCAAAACAAATGTTTTTCATTGCTTGTTGCTTCTATGATGTTATGACTCAGTTCCTGAATAAGACATGTTCATCTGTGCAGCTTTAAAATCACACACACACAGATGGAAGCAATGTAAAACATGTCAGTACACCAACTACCACAATACTACCAACCACAGTGGGTATCTTGAACTGCTTTGGTCATGTGGCATACATGCCATAAACTAGCATGTAATGAGATGTAAAACGTTCAACTCATCCAAGTAAAAACTTGAAAACTGAGAGAAACTTACAGAAATTATACACTTTAGTAATAATAGACAGATTTTAATAATGAAAAGGACTACTAACTTGTTGGATCTTCACTTTCATATTTCAGGGCCTGAAGTGCCTCCAATGCAGGGTGTAGTGGCTTTGAAGGATCAACTTCCTTCAGAAATGCAGGATGGCTTTCTAATTCCTACAATAAAAAAAAACCATCATAAAATGAAGAAATTTCTTTATATTTATAAAAATGAAATGTCTGTATGTGCAAACCACTTGAATTATTTTCACCACATGTGGTACACACATGCACATGCTTAAAAAGAATTTAATAACTACACCCCATCCCCGATTTTAGAGATCAAAAACTTAATCAATTAAATGTATGGATTGCTTTTATTTCACTGCTGTAGCTGCAAATATTCATTTTACTTGAGAGCAACAAAAAGTGTTTTTATCATATATTTGGCCTAATGAGTAGAGTGTTTGCCAATAGTCCTGGAGACCAAGGTTCAATCCCAGGTTGAGTCATACCAAAGACTCGACAAATGATACTTGATGCCTCTTTGCATTATAAGATAAGGATCAAGGGTAAAGTGGAGCAATCAAGGGTATGGAGTAGCACCCTCCCCTACACTTTGGTGTAGTAGCTGTTAAAAAGGGAGCCTTTGGGTCACCCACAACTAGGGTTGCCAATTAATTTGTAATGAATGATTCCTAACTTTTGGCTATGCAAGCCAAAAAAATATTTCTTCAACATCCAATGACATAAAGAGAAAACATTCAAACACTTATTCATAGTTTCAAAACTACTTTAATATGATCAAATGCAATGAAATACCATAAATAAACAATTGATGTTTATTTATGGTAGCTTACTGTGTTTACTTGGATATTCTAAAGACTAAAAACCCACCACTAATAGACAATAGTATTGATAGTGTTATAAATAGTAAACAATGTTAAGAAAAAAATTCATTATCTAATAACTTTTGTTTAAGTCTAGGCTATGTGAGGACACTTTGGATTGAAGTTATAGTAAGGTTAGGCCTAAAAACAATGTAAGCTATGTTTCAAAAACATCTTGTATAATGAATAAACCCTTGTTTTTAAGGTGAAAAATTGGTTTTAAAAAGTCATTCAAGTATATATGGTATATTACTTTTATTCATTTATTTAAAACTAAAATACCCATCCATCAGGGTTCAATTTCTTTCAATAGCTCTTTACAGATGTTAGCTTGTTTAATGCATAAATATTCTTCAGCATTTTCCTGATAACCTATTCCCTGCTGAAGAACCCCTTCTTTTTTTCTATTTAATAAAACAGTAACATACATATTTTCTAAATTCAGGTAAGACTCTTATAATGTGAATTTTTTTTCAGATAATTCCTAAGAGATTTTGAAAAGAATCTTACTTTTAGATTTTTGCCACATCTTTCTTTTAAGTAATGATACGTAGAATATGAGGATAAAATTATCAAGTTTTTTATATTTTGAGATTTTTTCTGCAGTATGAAAGTTTACTTTTAGTTTTTAATGTAATGGTAATTCCTTAGAAATGTAATTTAGTTTTAATATGATGGTAATTCTATAGAAAATTTAATGTAGTTTTAAAGTGAGAGTAATTCTATAGAAATTTCTAATAGAAATTTGCTCTTAGATTTTTTATTTGAAAAAAAATTGAGGTTTTACCAAATCTTTCTTTTAAGTAATGGTATAAAGAAGGTGACTATAAAATTAAGTCAAGTTTTTCAAACTCTGAGATTGTCTTCTATTATGCATCATCCATTTCATTTCTTTTTAAAATTTTATTTAACATGAGTTAAAAGAAGTCAAAGCCTAAGCAGAAAAACAGCATTTGCTAATGAACAAGAAGCTACAAGAAACGCAAACACAAATAATGAAAATTTGAGATAGCAACAATGAATGACTCGCCTATGAACTTTAGAAATTCTGGAAGAAAGACAAAGACAAGAAAACCATCTTTACAACACTGGAAATTGAATAAAGACATTGAAAATAACCCTGTGGGTTCGTACTGAGTTGACAAAACAACAAAGGTAAAAATGTCTGTTGAAATAATTTCCAGAATAACAAGGAAAACTTAATTTCCAAACATCAGAAAACGAATAATGATGTTAGAAATTTTGTTTCAAAAAAGTTCAAATTCCTTTTAGCCTAAATCTTTGAAATAAACAAACCATATGTGTTATTTTCAAACAAAACAAAATCAATAGAATGTAGGGAAATTTCAGAACAACATTTGCCTCTCCTTGTTTTAATACAGACTTTCTTCAGTTATTTGTAAAGTGCATAGACATTTTTATAAAAATCTTCATCACATGTGGTTTTTTAATAACATAGAGGGTCAGGGAACCAACTGACCACATAAAATGCACTCCCAAAATATATGCGAAATACAAATTTACTTACAGCTGCAATTTCTTCATATGTTTGCTTTTGGGTCTCTGACTGGCGGCGATCATGTGACTGTTTAATCATTTTATCAAGAAATTCATCAAACTCTCGATCCAAACGAGCAGCCAACTCTTCCACATTTTCAGGGCCTTTGGCAAGAGACATTTTTGAGGGCATTGGTAATATATCTTTGAATAAAGAAGAAAAAAATTAGTTTCATGCATTTAACCCAATAGGTACCATTGATGAAATCATGGAACATTTTTTTAAAAATCAATATAATTATGAGAGTCAGCTGAAAAGTTCAGAGGGTGACCAAGATATTCATGGAATGTGACTAAATGAAGTTTATTTTTCAATATAGTCCTAGCAGTCAACAGACTTCTTCTTCCATTGGTGTTGTAGGGCTGGGATCCCACTGATAAAATATGCCTGGCTGTTATCAACAGAAGATATAACATCATCATATGAACTTATATATCAATATTCTATTAATGTCCTATTTCTTTCTCATTGATTTCCTTTTCCACACTATATATATATATATATATATATATATATATATATATATATATACAGGGATTAGGTTTCCCAATGCAAAAGACATATGTCTGACTGTTCAATTAAAGGTTTCAAGTTTGGATTCTTTGTTTAATGGTATATCAACCATCATAGCTTATCTAATACCAAAACCATTGCTGTAGAAGAACAACAGTAATACCATTCAACCCATTGCTGGGGGAATAAGGGGTTTCATTTCTTTCTAAAGGGTATTAGTCCAAAGGTGAATGCAAAAGAATGACTGGAGTTTGAACTTGCTTACTTCAAGGTCACAGTTCACCACTTGCTATGAGGACTCCCCCACTCAGTTAGAAATGAGAACTTTTAGAAATATACTAGACTGCTTACACAGGAGATCTATTTATAGGAGTGAAGGGTTGTGTTGGACAAGCCACACTTTTGGGATGAGCTGATAGTGGAAAAATGATGCATCATCATGTCATGTCATAAATTCTCCAAACAATACTCAGTAGATTTTGATCTCAGAGTTTTTCTTTTTCTTAGATTGGTTGTCCAGCCATGTCTAGAGAGCCCAGACTAGCCTATTCTTTTACCCATAACCAAGGGAGAAGAGATGGATTCATACGTTTCCAAGGATAATAGTGTGAAGTGAAATTCAAACAGCTTCACTCAGGATTTGAACTTTGTTCATCAAGTCCATTCCACCACCACAATAACAACAACAGCAATAATAAGTAATAAATTATGATAATAATAATAATAAGTTAATAAAGTCTATTTCAATATAACAATAACCATTAAGTCACATGCAACTCTATATATACAGTTTCACCCATAAATAAGTCTACCCCTTATATTTTTTTATAGAAAGTTAATTTTTTCGAAACCAAATATATCAGGGTTTTATTATTTCTAGTCAAACAATCAAAATGAATATTATTAAGTTTGGTTTCTTTGTTTAATGGCATATCAACCTAATCAGAGTTATTTAATGCCAAAGCCATCTTTTTAGAACAACAGTGATACTATTTAACTCATAGCTGGAGAAAAAGGGGATTATACCTTTTCCCAAGGGTATTAGTCTAAAAGTGAATGCAACAGAATGACTGGAGTTTGAACTCACTCACTACAATGTCACAGTCGAGCATGTTAACCACTACATCACAGGTACTTTCCCTTGATATTATTAGGTATGACTTATTGTCAAACTCTACAGCATTGAAACTCTGTAACCAAAATATGAATATGTTGTAATCCAAAAATAAATACATAAATATGAGAGTCATTCAATAAATAAGGGGAATCTATCTATCAACCTATCTATCTAGGAAGGTCATTCTTTCAATACATAGGGGGAATTTTTTGAAAAAAATCCAAGTAGATTTTCTTTCTCCATAAATGTAAACTTTACATTGTTTGGAATTGGTTTAAAGCAATAATTATTTTAATCTCTCAGAAATATTTCTTTTGAAACTATTCAAAATGATGGCAAATCAAACAGAATGTTCCAGGCTTGAACAGAAATCAATCATCAAATTTTTGGTAGTTGAGAATTGAAAACAGTGTGAAATTTACACAAGAATGTGTAATGTGTACAGAGAAACATGTTTTAGTATTAAAAAATGTTTACAAATTTACTAAACAAGAAGCCTGAATTAAAAAGACAGTCCTTGAAATAGAAGCACTGACTCTCGAGTAAAGAAAAAGTACTGGGTGCAGCAGTCAATCAAAAAAGGTGATGTGGACAGTCTTCTGGGACATGAAAGATTTGATTTCCTAGAAAAAGAGGAATTTGGAAACACTTTCTCTTGCTAACTCCTTAGGTAAAATTCACCATATTTATTGAATTACCCAAGTATATTTATCCAATTCTATTTTTGGTTATAGAGGTGTTGCAATTTTAATCTTGGTTGATTGGTTGGCCTTTATGGCAAATCAAACCTTGTAGGTTATTTAATGCCAAATCCTCTTTATACATATATAATAAATATATATGATTTGGTTTGGTTGGGTTTTATGGCATATCAACCATTGTAGGTTATTTAATGCCAAATCCTCTTTATACATATATAATAAATATATATGATTTGGTTTGGTTGGGTTTTATGGCATATCAACCATTGTAGGTTATTTAATGCCAAATCCTCTTTATTCATATATATTAAGTACATATGGTTTGGTTTTATGGCATATCAACTCAAGTATATATGATTTTCTTTAGTTGGATTTCATGGCATATCAGCTATTGCAGGTTATTTAATGCCAAATCCTCTAAATACATATATATTAAATATATATGATTTGTAAACATTTTGTTGATTACACTTTTAAATGAGCTCATTTATTTGCACACAGTTAAATGGTTCAAAGTATTGCTAAGTAAGAGTAACAATTTAACATCAGTCATTTGTTTGCACACATTTAAATAGATATACAAATACAATTTGTAAGTGAATAGTTTGTAGGTAATTTCATTTTTAAATCAGAACTAATTTGTTTACACACTAGTATTGCTATTGTTTCTACACAGTTAAATGGTTTCAATTACTACAATCTGACACTAATTCTATTCAATATTAATCATTTGTTTGCACACAGAGAAGTGGTTATAAATATTGCTATTTAACACTAATTATTTTATTCAACACTATTCTGTCATTTATGCACAATCAAATGGTTCCAAGTATTGCTATTGTCACAATGTCTCCCACTAAGAGAGGAGTAATAAGGAATTTCTACCGTCCCTCGTGTTTAAGTCAGCAGGTCACCCAAAAGAATGACCGTTAAGACATGATAGTAATGTGGGTCAAGCTATCTGTACTCAGTAACCTGACTCGAATGACATATAGTAGCCCTAACAAATCGCCTGACGGGGGAAGGAGGAAGATGGAAGCCAAATGATTGGCCGGGACCCTAAAACAGAAGTGGCACCTTCTTCCCATCAGCAGAAAAAAAGAAATAAGAAAATTAGTCTTGGATTAGACATCATTGTGACCAGATGGGGTGAAGCGCATGCCAAGACTCCGGGAAAAGAAAGACGGAAATATCTTGGACAAGAAAGAAAAGGAACCCGACTTTCAAGCCAGACTCCAAAAATAAAATAAATGCCGTCAACCTAAGAATAAAGAAAAGAAAAAAGGAGAAAGAAAAATGCTCTCCAAAGGAAAGTCGTCTAAAGATAAGTAGACTTTAAAACTGTTTCTCCCTATACCCAATTATATATACCCTCTCTCTCTCTCAAGTTGAAGAAAGACTAAAAACGAAAGAAAAGAAAAGAAGAAAGATATTTGTGTTCATTTACTAAATATCATAGGACAAAAAAAAAGAAAAGGCCAACTTTGTCACATCAGTTAAAAAAAAATCATGAGATATGCACTCAGTTGGTCAAAAGAAAAAGAAAACCCACCATAAAATGCTGCAATGCTACAATTACAGAGAGTGCTCAATACAAAGTAAAGGCAATTACAAAAATTAAATCGCAAGTTGGGCCTTTCCTACGAAAGTTAATAAAAATTATGTTTTCTCCTAGTGTCGTTAGTCGGTACTAGATTCCCTGAGGAGCCGGTGAGGTAAAACTTTAGTAGGAAAGGCCCAACTCATGATTTAATTTTTATATATATACATATATATATATATATATATATATATATCAGTCATTTGTTTGCACATAGTCAAACATTTCTGTTAGGTCCATAGACAGGACCCTAACCAGTACTATCACTCTGAGTCAGAGTAAACTTGGGAGTGATGGCAATGAAGAGGTGCTCCATATTCCCCAAAGCTCCAAAATCAAAGCCTCACAATCAGATGGTTGAATATCATATGCAGGACATTCGTTGGGGAGGGAGGTCTTACCTCTCTACAGAGATGCAGAGTGTATTCTACAGCTCCGGATTTTAATCTTGGTTACAGGTATCATGCAGTAGCATTTGGCAATAAATGATAGCTAATAATACTTGTTTTAATTATACACTGTGCTACTAGATGGGATGCCTTCTTCAAGTGTTTCTTGTTGAACTTGGGAGTCTACATGGAACTTTGAACCATGTCCTTTATTTAATCCACAGGGGTTGCTTACTCTGATTCTGTTAACCAGAACTGGCTACAAGTGTTAAGTATTCCTGCCACTGCAGAGTGGTAGCTCTCAAAAAAAAAAAAAATAGATAAAAAATAAGGTGGGTAGGGTCATAAGTCTGACATTAATGTACATCCAGTCCAGGAGTTCTGGAGAATGAGGAGTTAACCTTTCATTGCCAAGTCCTAAGTCCACTGGACACAAAAGATAGATGGTCCTGTCATAGAAAAATGAGCAAAAAATTTATTTTTGAAATATTTTTTTTTATTATTTAACATATTGCAAGGCTGTCTATGGTAGTTGACCCAACAAACTTTTAAAAATGAGTGAAGAGACACAGGAAAAGCAAGGATAAGAAAATGAGATATCAGGTTATAACAAAGTTGCCAGATTGACTATTTTGAGATAAATTTGAATATTTCAATAAATTCAAAGTGGTTTCAAAGATCTCTGTTAGTAGAACTGTAGATTCATTGTCAGTTGAAGTAGTGGACACTACTTGCCGACTGATGTCATCAGCACGTGAGGTTACTGGTTCATAGGCCAGGAAATATAACTTGAATTGCCAGGTGTCGCTGCACTGGGTTGGTCAGTCTATTACACTGGGTGTTGCTGCATTGGGCTGACTGCTCCTCTATACTAAACTGGTGAAAAAGACTTTCTTGCCCTGAAAAAGGCAGTTAAAAGTAGCTGAATTGCTGGTGTCACTGAGAAAACAAAGGTGGTGGCATTTGGTTGTCTGGGACTTGGGAGGTCATACAAGGGACAGTCAAAGTAAATCCTTTCACCCAGGGTTTGGTCTGCTACTTATCTGGCCATATCATCTATGACTGCTGGTTTTATAGCAAAGCTGGTCGCTCCACTGATGACTTAGAATACATCAGATTTTAGCAGGAATAAGTAAAAGTAAAGTTGGTGACTGTAGTCAAGGTGACCCAAAGGCTCCCTTTTCAATAGCTACTACACTGAGGTGTATGGGAGGGTGCTGCTTCTTGCCCCACTTTACCCTTGATAAGTACCTTATAGTGTTAAGCAAGGAGGTATCAAGTACCATTTTTGAAGTCTTTGGTATGACCCAACCTGGGCCAATGAGCTGGTTTGAGCAGGAAGACTTTGTTTTAATTTCTGTTGAATAATGAAACTGGTCATTATACGATCAAGATAACGTAGTAAATATTATTTGCTATGTGTAAAAGTAAAGTTGGTGACTGTAGTCAAGGGGGATCCAAAGGCTTCCTTTTTAATAGCTACTACACCAAAGTGTAGGAAAGGGCACTACTCCTTTCCCTGGATTGCTCCACTTTATCCTTGGCCCATACCTTATAATGGTGAGTGTTAGGCAAAATGGCATCAAGTACCATTTTTTAAGTCTTTGGTATAACTCGACCTAAGATTGAACCCTGGTCTCCTGGGCCTTTGATGAACATTCTAACAGAGAGGCCAATTGCTCTGAAATGACTCACAGAATTAATGGTCTCGGAAATAGTTTGAGACTTTTAGTAGCATTTGGTAATAAATTCGCTGACGACATCAGGTGACAGTGATACACTCATACAAGAGATTAGTTTTCGGTTTGTGGTGGAAATTTCCGTTTGCTGATGACATCATTGACCATGTTCTCATACCAGAGAATACTGACGTGAGTTGCAAGTGGCTACGATAAATAATACAGAAGACCTACTTCTACTCTGGCAATTTGCAGTTACAAATTTTTGAATTTTATTGATTTTTGAAGGAGTTGGTCCTGTTTATTGTGTAATTGCTATATCGAAATGATCTCTGATTTTCTGACACGCATCTAAAATATCTATCTTCCACTTGGATTAATTTACTTGGGAATGGTAAAACTTGGGTCTAAATAGTTTTGTCCAACTCCTTCTATTATGGATTTTCCTCTTTCTCCTTTTCTTACGGAATTACAAAATATAAGATTTATTTCGTGTCCTGACCCGGAGTGGTAGGACCAGTTAGATTCTATCTATGTGTCAACTCTTTTAAAAACTAATTAGTATCAGATAACGCCATATAACTGACTGCAAACAAATAATTATCATTATTAAATGGGAATGCTTGCGAAACTATAAGTGTACATGAATTATTAGTATTAGATAAAGCGGACAAATCGTCTTGTAATAGCAATAAAAATCAAGAGCAAAATAGAAAATTAAAATGTCAACTTTACGTTTAAGCTTGTAATAATATATAGATCACTACACTTGTTATTTTTCAGAACCGATAAAGCTTTAAAATTTTTCCCAAATCATTTTAGATCGATCAAATTTACTTTCAAGCTGGCCAATAAGCAAAACCAAACAAACTTCTACATCGATAAATAACTGGAATTACAAAAAATTGGATCTATTTTTCTGTGTTAAATTGTTTAAAAAGTCAAGACTTAGAAAAAAATAAAGACATTCATTGTTTTTCTTATCAGATACGATCACGAAATAAACAAAACAACTTTTTTCAATAACATAAAAAATAACAAACCTTATACTTTTTCAATATTTCACTTGTAAATGAAACACGTGTGATTATTACGTCAAATTATGCCCCTTTAAACCGGTGAAAAGGATGCATGTTAACGTTTTAAAAATATCCGGCTGTGTATATATGACAAATTTTAAAAAAAATCCAAGTCATTCCCTTAAAAGAAAAAACACTTCATTTAGTGTAATGGTTACCAAACTAGACTGACAAACAATTACTTGTGTGTTCGAGTCTAACAAAGTGCTACAGGCATTCAGCCTTGTGCCACAACTAAGTAGGGCTTTGCAACTAACCCTGAGAAGGAAATATTTGAGAAAATTTCTATGGAATTTTAGGTGTCAGTTTTTTGCGAAGCTATTTTAAAATTGAATTTCTTCATCCAAAAAGGCTGTAAAGTAAAAAGTTTTTATTCAATTAAATAAATCTCGAGGATTTGTTGTTTATTAAGCTTTACTTATTCTGGCGCCCAGGTTACTTACAGGACCTATGTAATACTTACCAGGTGGGTATTTATCCACTTCCCACCAAATCAAAATATGGCACAAGGTCATTTTAAAGTGGGGACCGTACACAGTTCGAGGCCCAAAGGAGTCAGGAACAAAATTCTTGGCTCCAATGGGGCGCCTCAGATGTCGAGCAACGAACTAAACCCCGCAAAGCAGGCAAAGCCCGGGAAGACGACTCCCTGATGTTACAATAACATAGGACAAGCGAGTTGATACACAGGTCACTTCCGCTTCTTCCTGTACACATTGGGAAATAAAAGAGCAAACGCTTCGGCTATGAAAATGCATCCACAGTCTTCTCGTTGTTGCGGGACTAGTATATGTGTGCGTCGATCTCGTGAACAGTTATTAGTTTGTTAATGTTGTTGTGATGGTGACAGAGAACTGGACAAAAGACAGAGACAAGTGGATAACTTTAAATTCAGGTTTTATTGAGCGAATCTTACACAAAAGGGGTATGGGTGTAGAAATCGCGGTTGTGGTATCAGTTCGGTGTAGTCTCTGTTGGATGTCGAAATTCAACGACTTCCTCACAGTACTTCGTCAACAAGCCGCAGACTGTGAATTAGGGGACCTGACGAACTCCCTAGTTAAAGACGTCCTCATTATTTTCACAAACAATCTCCATCACAAAGAACGCCGGTTAAAAGAGCAGGACGTCACACAGGACCAAGCAATCCAAGCCGATTAAGCAGAAGAAACGAAAAGCCAGGCCAGGGTATTAGCAAATGCAAAGACATATGAGGTGGAAGTAGCAGCCATGAGACACGGACATAAAAAGAGAGAAATTTCCTCTGACCTCAACTCAACCAAATGGGACCTAGCACGTGATAGGCAGCGACAGATCAACTCTTGTAAATTCTGCGCCGGTTCACACCCACAAGGCCAGTGCCCGGCATACCACAAACGATGCACAGTGCAATTGTAAAGAATATTTTGCCAGCTGCTGCTACTCCCGAAAGACAGTACGCCAGGGAGAAACATATTCCTAATAGTTGTATTCAGACTCACCCGACATCTTCCTAGGGATGATTACTACTAATGATCCAGAACAAGAGGCACAGACTTTCCTCTACCAGACAGCAACTGCACTCGTCATCAATACTCTGCATTACAACGAACAAGCCAATCCATAGACAGTGAACTTTGACATCAACAGCAACAGCTTTAAATTCGACACTGGGGCTGAAATCGATGTACTCCATAAAGCAATCTATAACAAGTTCCATCGGCACCCAAGGCTCCGTCCAACTTCCATCAGCCTCATTGCCTACAACAGCATAAAAAATTCCTGTTCTGGGCAAATGTAAAACCTTGTTAAATTACAAAAAAGTAGTTACCCCAATCATGTTAATCGTAGCTAATACCAATTTACAACGTGTTCTAAACTCCACCACCTCCAAGACACTCAACTTGATCAAGCGCATCTTCCAGTTTGATGCAAACCTCCCGGCTTTCCTAAAAAAATATCAAGACTGCTTTGGCGTAATCGAGACTCTTCAAAATACCCACAACATAACAGTTGACCCTTCTGTTCCTCCTGTAACCAACCCTCCGATGAAAATTCCCTTTGCACTGCAAAACAGACTAAAATCTGAACTCATCAGGATGACAAAAATTGGAATCATCAAGTCAGTCAGCGAACCTACAGAATAAGTGAACTCACTTGTGATCGTGGAGAAACCCAATGGGTCCCTACGGATCTTTCTCGACCTTCGCTACCTCAATAAGAGAGAAAACATTTCCAAATACCCACTGTGGAAGAAATCTTTGCAGACATGCATGGTACAAAAATCTTCTCCAAACTTGATGTTAGCAATGGATTCTGTCAGATCCTTGTCGATAAGGACAGCTTAAAACTCCTGACATTTAGTACTCCCTTCGGACGTTATAAATTTACTCCCCCCACCCATAGCATACATTGTGCCAGCGAAATATTTCAGAAGTCTCTCGTATTTTAGAAGGCACCGAAGGGACCAAAAATATGCAGGACGACGTAATAGTGGGGGCACTAACACTGAAAGAACACCACGGGCGACTTAGACGCATTCTTGATCGCGTACAACATGGTCTCAAACTCAACAAAAGTTAGTATGTTTTCCTTGTGAAAGAGCTCATCTATCTGGGGCACAAAATCACCCAAAACGGACTCCAGCCAGACCCCTCCAAAGTAAAAGCCATTGCAAACATGCCTCATCCTAAAAACAAGGAGGACTTACAGCGTTTCCTTGACATGACCAACTACCTATGCAAATTTTACCCAAATACTCAGAGGTCATAGCTCCGCTACGTATATTGCTTCAAAACAATTTGGAATGGTTTTTTGATCAGCCTCAACAAAAAGCTATTGACGACTTGAAAAAAAACCTAATCAGTAAGCAGCCCATTTTGCAATTCTTCAACTTCTTACTCCTAGCCAAGATTTCAACAGACTCCAGCAAACTTATGTGGGGAGCCATCCTTCAGCAAAACGAAGACAATGGTTGGCAACCGGTAGCATAAACATCACGTACCACTACTCCAGCCGAACAAAACTACTGTCCTCTTGAACAAGAAGCCCTCAGCGTAATTTTCGGCCGCACACGATTCCATGAATTTGTTTATGGACGTCATTTCATGATTGAAAATGACCACAAGCCTCTACCATCAATCTTCCAAGGGTTAATTACAAAGGCACCACCACGAGTACAACGTTTCATGTTAGCGCTGCAGCGCTATGACTGATTTCCAATACATCTCAGATAAAGAGGCGGTAATCCCTGATACACTGTTAAGAGCCTACCTCAATGAATGTGAGCCTGAGATCATCACCGAGGACATGGAAGCCCATGTATACTTAATCGAGGAAGAATTGCCCATAAGCGATAATAGTCTCATCCGATACCGCCAAGCCACAGCCACCGAAAGAGCATTGCAACTCCTAACAAAATACACCCTGAATGGCTGGCCTGAAAAAAAGCAGCGTTTAATTATCTTTAAAACCACAGTACAATGACAGAAATGACATAACACTCTTAATGGGATTGCTACTGAAAGGAAAATGTATAATCGTTCCCACAGAACTACGCAAAGAGGTCAGGAACCTGATCCACTCTGGACATCAGGGGATACACAAATGTCTATCCCAAGCTAAAAAACACATATACTGGCCTGGCATCATAGCAGAAATCAAAGGCATGATCAACAACTGCAGTACATGCCTGAACGAACGCAATAGGCAATCACCTGAACCGACCATACCCCATGAAATCCCTGAAACTCTATGGACCAAAATTGGGTCAGATATATTCAACTTGCATCGTAAGTTTTACGTGATTGTCGTTGACTACATCACCAAGTTCTTCGACATACACTCTATTCCTGATAAACAATTTACCACCGTTATTCACCACCTGAAAAGCATTTTTGCAAAATTTGGTATTCTACAGATAGTGGTAAGCGATGGAAGTCCAGAATTCAAATCCAATGCCTTCAAAAGATTCGCCCAAAACTGGGATTTCCAACATAACCAGCCTATACTCTAAATCCAATGGTCTCGTGGAACGAACTATACAGTTAAGCACACATTGAAAATGAAAAGTTCCGAAGACTCATTCCTAGCTCTTCTTGTTCTGCAAACAACTCCATTTATTGATGTACCACCTCCAACTACCCAATCGATGGATCGTAAACTCCGTACCACACTGTCTCATATAGACCATTTATATCAAAACAAACGGAAAAATCCACCATCCAGCTCAGCTCACGAATCACCGGAGCTCAAACCCGGAGACTCAGTGTGCGTCCTTTCAAACAAATGTAAAATGAAAAGGTTAATTAATAAACTCAAATACCCACGCACATACATAGAAGAGATTAAGAAATGCACCCAAGTTAGAGACAATCGTCGCCACTAGATCAAAACAAAAGAAAACATTACCATCCAACCAGATCATGATTATGAGTATATTCTGTCCTCAGACAACCCACCTGCTAGCCATCAATCTGAACGTTTACCCCCAGAGCAGAACAGCAAGCCACTGTACATGACTCATTCTGGTTGACGAATTGTTCCACCAACACGATACAAACAATATACCTATATTACCACCGCATTTTTATCCATTTCCCTCCCCCCACTTTATTTTGTAATATATAGCATAGGATATGCGAGTTGATACACCAGTCACTTCCGCTTCAACTCACTTCTTCCAATACACTTTTAAAAATAAAAAAAAAGTATGGCACGAGCTGATGCTTCGGCTATCAAAATGTATTCAGTCTTCTCGTGATTAATATATCAACACAAAGGACTGTCAAAGAAACAAGACATAAATCCAGCTTCCAGTAAGAGATTAATTTAAACAATGTTCGTTATTAATTTGTTCTAACTTATTTCAGCTATAAATCATTTGATGTCATGTGCGTTCATACGGAAATATAACACCTGAGGCCAAAGGCCAGTAGGGAATAAATAATAATTTAAAAAAAATTATAGGATTAACACTCCTGTATTTTAGAATGGCCGTCATGCCACTTGTTCCTGAAACAAAAATGGCGGACGTCGGTAAACTAATCAGTCTCGGGAACCTATTGGTCAGGAAGGTCACGTAGTTAGAGCTCACAACTAGGTCCGCAACTTTGATTTTGTCCTGCGATTTTGGATCAGACTGCATGACAAGGATTGCCTATATATACTCTCGTCTTCCAATGATTCATTCTTTCCATTTTGACTCCCAGAGACAGCGCACACTCTCTCTCACTCTCTTACATTTTGACTTCCAGCAGTCAACCCCACGAAAATGTATACATTCTACAACCTTTTTCTTTCTTGTTCTATCTTTTCGATTAGACTTTTTCCAATCTCGAACACTGTGATTAAAAAACAAGGGTCTTTCTAACTTAGCTGTCAAACGCTCAACTGTTAACACCTCCTCAGGCAAATGACTTTTGGACCTTTAATTTTTTTGAATAATACAAGGGAGGCGCAAGGCCTTGAAGTTTTATGAGGGAGGGGAAGGGAGCGGTCATGTATGTTCTATATGTTCTAAGGGAGCCTAGCTAGCCACATTCGCCGACCCATTCAACAATACAATATATAGACAGTCATCCATCCCCATGCGCGCTGCAACCACGAAAATACCACATTTGCTTTACGAAAAAGACCTACTTAAAACCCCGAATGGAATGTGTGATTTTATTTACAATTGATGATTTATTTACAATGGATATTATATGATGGGGATGGGAGAAAAACCCCGAAATATACAACAAACGAATACGAAAACCAAGGAAAAAATTCCCCGTTTGGTTCACCTCCCATCCCCCCGTCTACGAAATGGAAGCCGACTGTTTTCCGGTGTCCGAAAACACCAAAAACAAGCTGCACCTACACTAGGTGGGAGAGGAAACCCAGCCTAGTGGGGCAAAAAAAACAGGGTTGGGCGCGGTATGGACAGTTGAAAGCAGATTATATGCTTTTATACACGTGAACTTCCAAAATCTTCAACAAAAGCGGGCTGGGGTGAGCGTTGAGGTACAAAAATAATGGAGATGGGGAAGATTTTGGAGACTAACAACTAGGTGAAGAGGACGATGACTCATAACATACTGCTAGATTTCTAGGTTTCAAGGGGGGAAATCAATGCCTACTTACCCAGGATGGGGTCCCGAAGGACACGTACCGTAGACGCCATGGGCAGGCAGAAGAGGGGAAAGATGTCTCCAACATTGCCCCCGTTCTTACGACCAGGCTCGCTACATTCAACCACCTTTTGTCGAATGTTATGCGATCCAAGCGTTTTCTATCGCATCTGATTTTGACCCTAAGCTGATGCCTAAAATACAAAACCAGATCACGATGAGAAAAGTTTGCATCGTCATACAATCCCTTCTTTCGCATCGTACAAATCACCATTCGAGCAACGGCTAGGATCGCGGGAAACACCACACGCTTCTCATCCTGAAACGGAGGAAGAACGTTGTCGACGACGTAACCAACGTCGAGCAGCACGAGCTGCTTGGGTTCGATGCGAGTCATTCACTCCCCGACGTGATCCCAGAACGGGCGAACTCGCTCGCAGTAGTAGAAGGCGTGCTCAGCCGTTTCTTCTAAACCACTGCCGCAGCGAGCACAATCGGGCTTGTCTGCCAGGCCCGCTCTGATGTTCAAGCCGAGAAGGGGTAACGCATTCCGTGCAAGTCACCAGGTGAGCGAGAACTCGGAGTTGTTCAAGAAGCTCGATCCTGGTGCCCAATTCTAGTGGGAGCGGATCTCTTCCGCCGTCTAGCCACGCCACTGCTGATATAGTTCCTTCCGAGGCCGTGAAAGGTCACTGGACCCAAGAAGGTTACGAAGGGCCACTCGGCACTCGCGGACAAACAGTGCTTCGCCCATCGGCTTACATCGACCTTCAGCCTTTGAGTCTGACTGCAGGAGAGGAAAAGTCCGACTCGCCTTTCGTCTCCACACTGCGTCCCCCGTCAAGGATTAGCCCAAGTATGCAAGTCTTTCAGCAAGCCAGTGGCTCTCCAGATCATGCATACCCAGACCCCCGTTGCATGTACGTTGGATGCAGACCTGTCTACGGACCATCGGCCTTCGGCCTCCCCAGAGCAATCTGGAGGGATTGTTGAAGCGCCAGCCGATGTGCCTTAGCCAATCGGTAAAGGATCAAGGGGAAGACGTACTCGGCGCACGCCTCCGCCCTGCCCTTTAAAGACAACCTCCTTGAAAGCCAGGTTCCTACCTGAGCATCCATCTTAGCTTGTACTTCCGACCAATTTCGCTCCAGTTGGAGGTCAGGCCCGAACCACACTCCGAGGATGCGGACGGGTCTGTCACTCCAGCGGAAGGACACTGGAAGGGTATCGCTACCCCTCCAATCACTGAGCCGCAAACCTTCGCTTTTGTCAAAATTGACTTTGGCTCCAGCAATTCGCTCTTATTTACCAACCACCTTCTTCACAGCCTTTATATCCAGGCGGCGGGATACAAACAGTGTGATATTATCGGTGAACGCGGAAACCCTTGCCGTAAGAGGGCCAGCAAAAGGGACACCGCGCAGGGCTGGATTTGTCCCCTCATCCCTAAGCCTACGGAGTAGAGGATCCACAGCGAGGACATAGAGAAGAGGAGACAGGGGGCAGCCCTGCCGGACCGAACGCTCGATCACGAACGCCCTCGAACGTCTTCTGTTCACCTGCACCACTGCCTGAGGGTTGTGGTACATCATGCTAATCCTTCTGCGGAACTCCGGTTCGAATCCGGCAGTCTCCAAAACAGTCGCCAAAAACCGATGGTTCAACCTATGGAAGCCCTTGGACTGATCTAAACTGATCAGCGCGGCTTCTGTGCCGTCTTCTATCCCCACTAGAACCTTGCGAATCAAGTGCAGTTTGTCTTGGATCGATCTTCCCTTCACTGCGTAGGTCTGCTCAGAGCCGATCAGATCGCTAATGACAACCTGTAAACGATTCACTAAGACCCGGGGCAAAATCTTTAACTCTTTGTTAAACCGAGTTATGGGCCTGTAATCATCTAAACCCTCCCAAACATGTTTGCCACCTTTCTTCAGCAATGTGATCACGCCCTTGGTAACGCTACGAGGGATGGCTCCCAGGGCGAACCAAAGTTTGAACATCAAGTCCTGGCGACTTGTTGAGGTCGACTTGCTTCAACACATCACGGACTTCACATTCAGTAATCACACACTCGCAATTAGCCGCTTCAGCCGCCCCTAGGCGGGGAAAGTCGGCAAGATAGCTGCGAAACTCCTGCAGCGGGAGATCAGCGGGCAAAGCGATCACGAAAGTGCGCCCGAAAGGCATCATGCATCTCGCGATTCGATCCCAGCACGCGCCCATCCGGGGACTTGACAGAATCGATATACCGATCGGGAAACTTTTACTCTTCTTCCTCACGTGCAGTCGCGTTCGATTTAACAGCTTCGTTGGGAACTCTTTTTAACCTAGATCTAACTACGAATCCCTTGTAGCGCTCGTCAGTCTTACGCTCAAGGTCCCTCTTAGCTAGATCTACGGTTAAGGAGTTCCCTGAGCCACCGCCCGGGAAATTCTATCTTCTATAGATTTCGCCTCCTTGGTCCAATCTAGGTTGAGCTGACGACCGTACTTGTGGCGAAATCTCTAATCCTATGTTTAAGAGAAACCCACCACCTATTCCCGGTAACTGACCCAACTAACGCCCGCTTAATTAGGGATTCTAGCTGGTCCCGGAAGTCCCGTATCTCCAGTAAGTAATCGCTATCAGCTTTTCTAACTAACACTTTGTCCAAGTAGGAACCTACTTTGGCAGAGGGCGATCTGTAACGTTATCCCCCTCACCCCCACATACGTCACATCAACTCTTCTAACCATTCGCTTTTCGGCCGGTGATCAAGTAGTGGTTCCGAGGGGGGTAACGCACATTTCTTTACCACTACAAGAATACGATCGGGGGGACAGGAGAAAATAAAACAAACGAACAAACACGAACAAAATGCTCGGGGTTAACCAAGAGCAGAAGGAGTTATGCAACACTACATTTCCGATAGCATGTATGGACTAACGCTAGCATGGATTACTAGCGAAAATTCCTCAAAGCAACTGGAATGCCGCCATCTCTTGACTCGATATTCTTCGCTGAACCCTATCTTCTCTGCTGGTCTCACCGCTCCGGTGTCCGGTGTCGACTGCCCCTGTCCGTGGTTCCACGCCAACTCCTTGTCAGCTCCTTTTCCCAACCAGCTCTCTTTCGTGTCCCCTTACCACTTCCGGATACGGCGAGATTTCAGGTCCAAAAACCCTTTGTCTGGTTTCGCGCCAAAACAGACAAAGGAATCGTCTGCTTGGCGGGCCACCTATATACTGTTACAGATCTATCTAGCCACGTCCAAATCTCCTGCCCTAGATGTTGTAGACGAAACCTGTCGACCAAGTCATAACGAGTCATAAGGCCGACAAGGCTGCTTTCACACCTTCCCAACCTACAATTTCCCCGCCCGACCTTATCTATCTTGGGATAAAGGATCGCATTCCACTCACGCATTAAGACTAGCCGCTTCGAATCTTCCAGGAACGGCGCCAATCGACGAAAAAAGGAAACCCTCTCCACAGCGGTATTGGGCGCATAAACCACAACCAGCTGGAACTTGAAACTTTTAATGGTAACATTGACTACAACCAGTCGGCCCCCGTCACCTGCAAAAACAACGTCAACATCAGCATCAAGGCTGTGTCCAACTAGCAAAGAGACCCCAGCGCTACCGCGGCTGCCGTATGCTGAGAAAACGTTAAAATCGTTCTCCAGCACCCAACAGTCCGCAGCGCAAATGAAGTGAGTCTCCTGCACCGCAGCGACATGAACTCTGAGGTTCTTGAGTTTAGCAAGCAAGCGCGCACACTTGCTTGAATCCCTCAGTCCCCTCACATTCAAAGTGGCAAAGTTTAAAGTCATCAGACCTACTCACCTTACTCTGTGTCGACTACGGGCCGGAAATCCTCCGGAGTGAGGATGCCGACGGCCTGACACAGGGAACCGGAAACGAGTTCATTAGTAACTCGGCCGTCCCTGAAAATTCCCCCGACATCCATGGGGTACCGTAACTTTAGGGACCAATAAAAATAGGGATGAACATAAATCGGGACCTTGCCCGTGCACTGGTGTAGCATTTTATTGAGCGAGGGGTGGTACAATTCCACCAACCTTATGTCCGTCCGACTGGCTTCCTCAAGGAAACGCCACAGCTCTCTTGCACGAGTGCCAGCCGAACGAACAAAGGTGGTCACCTTTGGTGTCCCCTGAACAAATATGGATTGGTCACGTCCTTTTCCTTTATTCTTTTAAATGTGATCAAATGGTTTAATGTTTTTTTGGGGTGATGATCGATAGTGATCTGGAAAAGCGCCCCAGCTGTTCACAATTCCAGCATTAGGACCTTCTACCCTCGACAACCACCATCATGGATTGATTTTCATATTCAAGGGTGTGCGGGATCGCCTGTAACCCCCTCCCTCTGTTTGAAGACATGGTGAAAAAAAAAGGCATCGTGTGCCATCCCATTCGTTGATTTTGCTTTTACTACCTCCTCGACGTCGCCGTATTCGGTTAGGAAGGCTGCTATTACGTCTCCACTCAATTGAATAGGGACGTTACACACAGTGACCTTAATACGTCTTCTTCCCATGTATTTGGGCTGTAGCCGGTATTTGGATGTTATATTGCTCCTGGCCACCTTAACGGCCATTTCCTCTGATGGCAGCAGGACATCCCAGTTAGCAAAGTTACGCCTACAGAAATATTTGGCTGGGATTCCTGCTGCCTTTAGTAGCTCCCCAAAAGTTTCTTTCTTAATTCCGGCCAGTCTCCTGGTCTTAATGTCCGTGATGATGTAAGAAAGGGTTTTTGGTTCAATTTCTTTAACCAACTCAGAAATAGGCAAGATACGGTTGCCCTGAAAATATTAGGCATATTTTGCCCTGTCTTTGAGACTTTTTCTGGGTTTGTGCCGACCAGGAGACTGGCATAGATGGCACTTTTTGGGCAGGCGGAATTGTGCTGGCCGGGGTCGGTGTTTGTGATAGTAAAGGCCATTTATCTTCCGGCTTCTTGGAGGGTGGGGCTCTTGCTATTGAATAAATCCGTTTGTGACTTATTAACCGGTGAAGGTGAAGGCTACTCCAAAGCTGCTTTGAGGCAACTAGGAGGAGTGACAACGAATGTTTTGTTGAAATACGCGTGTAAAATGTCTTGTGTAGCGAATGAATTAATAAAGGTGATTATCCGTTTTTTGAAAAGCAATAGCAACAAACAAAAAGTCTTTGGGTTGACTCCCCCTAAAAAAACAAACAAATAATAGTTGTTTGGGTGGAGGGGCATAAATCCAATAACAACTGGATTCAACAAGTTTCAGCAAAAATATTCAACAAAACACTTACTTTAGCAATCACAATAATTAACAGTACACTGTCAACACTTCCTCAGGCAAATGACTTTTATTTCTGAAAGGTACAAAGAGTATGACTTTCAGTGGGCACAAGGCCCTAGAATTTTGGGGGAAGGGAAGGGAGCGAAAACAGTATTTTTCTATGTAGCCCTAGCTAGTCACACTCATCGTCAACAACCGTCATTTTTGTTCAATCATTCCATACAATAGGTTCATTCATCCACCAACCACGCCTCAATCACCAAAAGGCCTCATTCGCTCCATGAAAACCCTACTTAAAACCCGATGAAATGAAATGGCATATATACAGCGAGTGAAAGGATGATGAGGGATTGGAGAAAAAGCCCCAGAGTAAACAAAACATAAGCCCGGTTGGTTTCTTCCCATCCCCCCTTCTATGTTGTTGAGAGTCGACTGTTTTTTGGTACCTGGATAAGGCCCAAGAACAAGCCGAAACTATCCCCATAAGGGAAGGACCTAAAACTACTCGGGATAAAAGAACAAACGGAAAGGGGGGTTGGTCAGGAAAGTGAGATGAACTTGAAATACAGAAATATGCGACCAAGATCCTAAAAAAAGGTCCGGGTCTCACAAGTGGTAAAAGGGTAAAAAAAGAAACAGGGAGTGGGGAGGATCTTGAGGAGAAGTAACATCTAGGCTGTGGGGACAATGACACACATCACTACACTAACTAGGGGGTCAAGAAAGATTCCTAAGGAGTACGTAAGTATTATACTTATCCGTGGTGGGGTCCCAAAGGACCCGGACCATCGTCACCATACGCAGGCAGAGGAGGGAAGGATGACTCCAGCGTTGCCCCCTTGCATACGACCAAGCTTGCTGCATGCACCCACCTTTTGCTGAATGTTATGCGGTCCATGCGTCTTCTATCGCATATAATCTTGACCCTAAGCCGATGCCTAAAGAACAAGATCAGATCACGATAAGAAAAGTTTGCACCCTCATACAATCCCTTGTTTCGCGTCTGCCAAATCACCATTCTAGCCACAGCTAGGATCACGAGAAACACCACACGCTTCTTACCCTGAAACGGAGGGTTAAGTCGTCCACAACGTAACCAACGTCGAGCAGCACGAGCTCTCTAGGGCTGATGCGAGCCGTCCCACTCCTCGACTTGGCTCCAGAACGGGCGAACCCGCTCGCAGTTGTAGAAGGCGTGCAAAGCCGTTTCCTCTAGACCACTGCCGCAGCGGGGGCAGTCAGGCATATCTGCTATGCACGTTCATTTGTTGAGGGCCAACGCGATTCGAGTTAGCCGCCAGGTGAGCGAGAACTAGGGGTTGTTCAAGAAGCCCGAACCTGGCGCCCAGTTCCACTGGGAGCGAATTTCCTCCGCCGACCAGCCGAGCCGCTCCACCAGAGAACCCGAGGCGGAACCCACGACTAACCCTCTATATAGCTCCTTACGAGATCAAAAGGGGTCACTGGACCGAGGAAGATTTCGAAGGGCCCTGTGGCACTTGATGACGAATGGTGGTTCATCCCTTGGCCCACGACTGCCTTCAGCCTTGGGATACAACCTCGGGTCAGGGAAGGTGACTCCCACCTTGAGGCTCCACACTGAGTCCGTCGTCAACGATCAGCCCAGGTAAGCCAGTCTCTCAGTGAGCTTGTGGCCCTCGAGCTCCGGCATCCCCAGACCCCCATCGCAGACCTACCTACGGACCAACGGGCTTCGGCCTTTCCAAAGAAGCTTGAAAAGGGATTGTATCAGCGCCGCCCGATGATCCTTAAGCAGAGGCTGTACAGACAAACGGTAAAGGATCAAGGGGAAGATGTACACGGCGCACACCTCCGCCCTGCCCTTAAGGGACAACTGCCTTCGAAGCCAGGCAACCACCTGCGCTTCTACCTTAGTCCAACCAATTTCCCTCCAGCTGGAGGCCGGGCCCGAACCACACCCCAAGGATACAGACGGGACCGTCACTCCAGCGGAAGGGCCCTGGCAGAAGAACGCTGTCCCAACAGGCACCCAACCGCAAGCCTTCGCTATTGTCAAAGTTGACCGCCTTCTTCACAGCCACTATGTCCCGACGCCTGAACACAAAGACTGTGATGTCATCGGCGAACCCGGAAATCTTGGCTCGGACTCTGCCGGTTAGCAAGATTCTGCGCAGGGCCGGATGAGTCCCCCCATCCCTAAGCCTTCGGATCAGGGTCTCTAGAGCAAGGACATAGAGAAGAGGAGACAAGAGACAGCCTTGCCGGACCGACCGCTCGATTGCAAAAGCCCCCGAACACTTCCCGTTCACCTGCACCATCGCCTGTGGGTTATGGTACAGCATGCTAATCCATTTGCGGAACTCCGGTTTGAATCCGGCGGTCTCCAAAACCGCCGCCAAGAACCGATGGTCCACACTATCGAAGGCCTTGGACTGATCTAAATTGATCAGCGCGACTTTAGTGTCGTCTTAAGTGCAAGTTGTCTCGGATCGATCTTCCCTTCACAGCGTAGTTCTGCTCAGGGCCGATCAGATCACTGATGACAACGGTTTGCCAAGACCCGGGCCAGAATATTTAACTCTGTATTAAGCAGAGTTATGGGCCTGTAATCATTTAGTTCCCCCCCCCCGAACATGCCTGCCTTCTTTCTTCAGCAATGTGATCCCACCCTTGGTAATGCTACGAGGGATGGCTTCCTGGGCAAACCAATGGTTGAACACAGAATAGGGACATCCTCAAGTCAGAATAGGGACATCCTCAAGTACACTTCGTAGGGTAAACCATCCAGTCCAGGCGACTTGTTAAGGCCGACCTGCTTCAACCTATTCCCAATAACTGCTCCCACTAACGCCCGCTGAATTAGATTTTCCAGCCGCATCCGGAAGTCCCATATCTCCAGTAAGGAGTTATTGAACTTCCAGTAGCTGGCCAGACTAGGCCTATTAGTTAACCGCAGACTGACCCTAGCAAGTTTATGGTCAGACCGCCTTAACCAGTGGAACGTGGGACAAGCACCTAGGTCACTGTCAGCTCTTCTCACTAACACTCTGTCCAGGTAAGACCGGACCTGGCCAGAGGGCGAACTTCCTATCCATGTCCACATCTCCCTTCCTGGGTGATCCAGACGGTACCTGTCGCGCCTTACCAACTCGCTAGCACCCCGAGTGGCCCTATCTATATTGGGGTCAAGGATCGCATTCCAATCCCACACTAGAACTGTTCGCCTCGAGGCACCCAGGAACGACCCCAACCACCGGAAGAATGATATTAATGATAGACGCCCCGTCTATCATTAATAATGATACCAATGATCACACTTTATCCAGAAGATATATATTGCTGCATTAAGAGTTTTATCCAAAAATAACACACAGGAACGTGCACACATACACACTCGTTCGCCAATGGTGCGGGAGACTGGCGTTCAATCCCAGGTCGAGTCATACCAAAGACTCAAAAAATGGTACTTGATGCCGCTTTGCTTAACATTCAAAGTGTAAATCAAGGGTAAAGTGGAGCAATCCTGGGAATGGAGTAGCACCCTCCCCTATACCTCATTGTAGTAGCTATTGAAAAGGGAGCCTTCGGGTCACCCTTGACTAAGGTGGCAAACTTTACTTACAATACATAGAAGTGGTGGAGGATGTCGTATTACCGACTAGAAAGTTATCTTCGAATAGTTGTCGTATCTTTGTACCCACCTCTAAAATAATTTGATTTGGTTTGGTTTGGTTTGGTTTTGTGGTATGTTGAAATTTGTACGTTAAGGGTAGTTAATGTCTGCTCGAATATGATTGGCTGTTTGGGGGTTGTGCCGTTAGCCCCGTTCCTACTGTTAATTAAGTGAGACTCGCAAGGGTCTGGCCTCTTCTTCTTGTTTTTTTTTTTTTTTTTTTTTTTCAACACAAGCAGAAAGCTTTGCAAAGCTTGCACTTTTTTGCTGTGTGAGCTTTTGTTTATTTGCTTTCAACTTTGGGCAGTTTTTCTAGAGCAAGGTGGCTTGAGTAAAAGATCCATTAGTCTCTTAGGTTAAGCCTCTTTTCCTTATAGGGTTTTATTGTTACTTATTGAAACAATAAGCCTACTGCAGGCTATAGAAATTTATTTCTAACAAAGAAACAAACCGACCATGAGCGGCACTTAAGTTTTGCCCGAGTGGAAAAGGCAGAAGTAATCCCAGAAAATTCGGCACCAGAAATCTACCTCCTGCTACTTGTCGAAAAGTACTATTGGGCCCACAGTACGAATTCAGGGAACAAACTGTTAAGACAGAGAAAATCACTTTCTTGTTTCTTTTGTATAAAATTCCTTTTTAAAAACTTTATTGTTTGTGTTATCTTTTTGAATCAGTATCTGAACTAGAAAGCTGCGGAACTTACCGTTTGAACTAACCGTTTAAAATTACATACTCCCCCTCCCTCAAAAAACATTACCCAGTTAAATACTAAATTTGGCTTTAGTGTCAATTTCTTCATATTAAATTAAATATTCTCTAAATTTCTTATAAGGCTATATGTGGTTTTGGTATGCTGTCTCCTTCAAAAGAAAGTAGAGTCTAAGGTCTGGAGACGGTATTATTGAACATTTTGCTGATAAAGGAAGCTGCTGGCTGATCAGAAAATGTGGTAAAAGCCTAAACAGAAGAAAAAAATGTGGTAAAAGCCTCAACAGAAGAAAACCTGAGTTGAAACAAAGATATTCATATAAGAGGAGGAAGCGGTGGTTTACTCGAAGTTCACTAAGAGAAATAGTAAACTTCGTTTTCAACAAGTCTACACGGGAAAACTAGAAAAACACGGTTGTTCAGATTGATTCTAGACAAGAAGGAGACGCCGAGAAAAAGAAAAAGTGGCTTCTAAATGAACTTTGACATAAAATTCCAAAGAAAAGTACTTTATCATAAACAAAAATTAAATTGACAGTATGTGGTGGACGGTATAACATGAGGGCAGATAATATCAGCATTTATACAAAAATGGCAGTTGAGGTTGTAGAGTTCTGTTGCCTCTTGTTATATCAAAAGAAAGAATAAATGAGTTGACCAAGATACTGATAGTTTTCAATTTGGAAGCTTTAATAACAGCTTGAGACGAAAGGAACCCTTGTGCTGTAAGTCGCAGAAAGAAGATAACAGTTGTACAGGTGAGAAGGAATAAAGTAGCTGAAGTCAAAGCAGGTATTTGGATGCTGTCGTCAGGACAGGAGTTAAAATGCTGAAGTCAAAGCAGCAGTTAAAATATCCAATTTCTTTCTCTGATGATCCGTTGGTTTAGAAGGAAAGAAGAATGATGAAAAATGATTTTCCAGACACCAATGGCCCATAAATTGGATGTGCTCTCCTCATAATGCTTAGTGGACTGCTCTGTGGTGAGAGAGGAAAAGATAGTTTGTCCTGTTGCTACCAAGGGAGGAAGTGAAAAGAGAGAATGTACTCTCTCACGTTGTCTGTCCTGTTGCTAGCAAGAGGGGAAGCGAAGAGAGAGCGAGAATGGTTATCGTAGCTTTTATGTTGCCCGGGAAGGTGACCCGGGCAGAATGGCATCAGTCATTCTCATTGGACAAAATATATAAATGCGAAACTCCATTGGCCAAAACAATTCCCGCACTAAAGAATTTTTGTCGTCGGCAAGTGGTACCGTGCTTTCCTGATTTGTCTTGTATAGTGGTGAATGAATCAAGTGTATGTAGGTGCTAAAAATTGTGTGTCATCAACGCCTAATCAGTGATGTCACACTCAAATGAGCCTACAGTAGTGAAAATAGTTCCAGGTAAGGTAAATTTTAGTACCGTAGATGAGGTAGTAATATACACACTTATACACACTTCCTGTGTGTATAAGAGCTTAAAATTGGGTGTGTCATCAATGCCAAATTTGTGATGTCACGCTCAAAATGAGCCCACAGTAGTGAAAACAGTCCCAGGTAAAGTGAAATTTAGAACCGTAGATGAGGTAGCTAGATGATTGACGTCCCGTGTATACTAAAGCTTAAAATTGGGTGCGTCATCAACGCCAAATTAGTGATGTCACACTCAAATGAGCCTGTAGTATCACCTCCCTTACTAAGGTCAGTAAATGGGGCAGTCAATACTAACTCAACAGAAATCTTGGTCCTTACTTCCACCTCGGCCCAGGAATGCTATCCCAGAATCCATCGCCTCTCACTCTTCTCTCTTCCCTTCTCTCTCCTTTTCTCTCTCGCTTTCCCTATCCCTCTGGCCAATCAGCGGAGATAGTAGCAGTTGCCGAAGACGACCCAAGACAGAAGAGGAGGCAGTTGCTGAAGAGATTCCAAACACTAAACACACGTGTTGACCGCCGGACATTTTCTAGCCAACACGTGGCGTTGTATACGAAGAATAAAATTCCTCTTTTAAAGTTAATATTTGTACTTCTCATTTATTATCTCAAATAACATAACCCAAGTACATATATTACAAGCCCACAGAAGTGAAAATAGTCCCAGGTAAAGTGAAATTTAGAACCGTAGATGAGGTAGCTAGATGATTGACGTCCCGTGTATACGAGAGCTTAAAATTGGGTGCGTCATCAACGCCAAATTAGTGATGTCACACTCAAATGAGCCTATGGGAGTGAAAATAGTCCTAGGAAAAACAAATTTTGTTCTGTAAGAGAATAACACGGCTTATTTTAGGACAAAAGAAACAGGCAAGAGGAAGGGACACGCCGTAAAACAATAGGAAAAGGAGATGAAACAAATTGACTCTGACCTGTATTACAAAAAAAAAAAGAGTCCTCTGAAAATGAGAGAAAAATAAACTCATGCAATACAACAAAATTAAAAAAAAAAAAATTATTGCACGAAAATTATCGAGCGAGGAAAGTATCAGGAGTAGCAGTTCTAGCTGTAACCTCGACTTGCTTGGTGATTTAAAGAGAAAATGTGGGTGGTAAAGTGTGTTGCCTCGCTTGCTTGTTGAGCGTTTCTCTCTCTTTAGTAGTAACTTTCGTTTTCCCAATGATGGTGGAAGAAAAGGTAATACGACTTCGCTTGGTAGTGTGACACTATGAGTTGGATATATGCACATATATGTATACACACGTGTGTGTGTGCACCCATACCAGTGTGCGTGTGTGTGCATGTATATATGTATATGTGTGTGTGCGCCCACGCCCACACGCACCTGCATGCATGCACGCGCACGCACACATATACACACATATATATGTGGCGAGATGAGTTAGATTCGGCCTGGGTATCGAATTTCAAATGTTAGGAAAACCCATTAACTAGATTAAGGAAATCTAGATAAGAAAATGTTTATACATATAGTTGCGGACGTGTTAAGTACTTGTCAGAACTTAAAAGGGTCTGAATTTAATGTCCCTGTATCGGAGACGGCCAGTCTAGGAACTAATTTTATGTCCAGTTTTTTTAAGAGAGAATTGGCTCCCCAAAAAGTTATGGGTTTATTCGTGGGTGTTCCATTAGCCGGAAATAATAATGAGACATTCTGTATATATACAGGTGCATTTTGGGTCCGAGAGTCAGACTTAGTTTGGGTTCGAAGGGAGTTGATTAGACCGGGACAAAGAAATAACGAACAGCGACATTACCAGCCGGACCCAGTTAGTTAAGATAAGCTTTTGCCAGCCGAAACTCAAACTAGAATTAATCATCTACTAAGTGTTACACGCTTCTCAACATCCCTTGACGTTTTAACCACAAGTTGTTGTTTTGTCTTGTTCTTTTCTCTGTGAACCTGCTTCTCGCTTGATCCGGCCCACATAAGTATTCAGACGAGGACTCAATAACTTATGCAAACTGCAGAAGCGGGTATTATCACACTGGTGCCGTGACCAGGATTGACCTTGGGTTGCACGTTTGTACAATAGAACTTGTGGAGAAAGGAAAAGGAAGGAAAGATCTGCCCGGCCGAATAAACACTCAATACGCATAGGTGTATGCGTATATATGTATAGATGAGTGAAGGCTTCGATAACCCGATAGACACGGGTGTATAAAAAAAAAGAAAAAAACAAAAAAAAAAAAAACAGAAGGAAAAACAAAACGCAACCAAACCAAGACAAAAACAGACAAACAACCACAACAACAAAAAACAAAAAACAAACGAGGAAAAAGGAGGAAAGGAAACATAATCCTACAGTAAAAATAAGGGAGAGAGAGAAAAGAAAGAAAGGAAGAAAGAAAAGAGGTACAGACAGATACGCACTTCTTCCCCCACTTCAACGAACACTTCAACTACTGGCGATTTTTGTATATTCATATATATATTTTTTTAGTTTCAACAAGGAGAACGAAAGAAATAAACACATAAATGAACATTTAAAAAAAAACAAAAAAAAAAAACAAACAAGGCAACAAAAAAAAAAAAAGAAGGAAGAAAAAGAAAAGAAAGGAAACAGAAAAGGAAATCTATTCCGGTCCCTGCAAGAATGGCTGGGGAGAGGATTCTGCTACTGCTCATTCTGATGATGCCAACCGGTGCGTGGAGGCGCAGTCAGAGCACCATTTTTAAAAAGTCCACAGAAGTGGTAATTACTCGATCGAAATGGGTCCTCACACTCATGATCGACCTGAAGCCCTATCACGATCTATTGGAGAGATTAGCGTCCGAAATAGAGAAGGTAAGAGTGATCGGGGAGGAGATAGCTACGGATCACTATTCTGATAGATACCGTGGGATCATGTATTCCCTTAGGCAAGAGATCCAAGCACTAGAAGACCAGTGGAAGGGGATGGGGAACTACCTGGGGGAATTAAAGCTGCTACAGCTTAGAAAAAGGAGGGCAGTGCTTCCCATAGTTGGTAAAGCACTTAATGTCCTTTTCGGGACAGTCTCAGAGACAGAACTGCGGGCGATCAAACAAAAATTGATAGCTGTAGAGGAAGGTGAGAGGGTCCTGGTGCAGGAGGCAAAGAGCAGTTTGTCAATATTAAATGTCACTAGAGTAGACCTAACCAAAAATAGACAGGCCATCAACCGATTAATTAAGGGTGTCTTAGATGTGGAGGAGGAACTGGGAAATGTAACACGGTCCATGTCAATGGAACTTCGGAGACTGAGGGGCTTTGTGAAGCGGTTCCTGCAACTATCAATGGCAATCAGCAGACTTCAGCAGACCTCACAGTCACTGCATTTGTCACTTGTACATGTTAGAGCACAGCTAGACATGCTCTTCCTGGGGCACCTATCACCAAGCTTGGTAGGCCCTACTCACCTTCAGAACATCCTACTCAAGATTCAAACTGAGCTTCCTCACCACCTTCGGTTGCCCTCTGATCCCACTAGGGAGCTATGGCGCTATTATAGCTCCTTAGGTTGCATAACTTTGGTGGAGGAGAAAAAAATATTGGCACTAGTGCCCGTGCCACTCTTGGATAGGGATAGTACCTTTGAAGTCTTTCAGGTAATAAACCTACCCATCCCCTACCCTGACCCGAAACAAGAATTAGGCGTTGTAGCTAAGTATAAATTAGAGGCGGAATGTATAGCTCTTAACCTCGCCAGAACACAGTTCATGCTACTCACCAAAAGGGAAGCAGACAGGTGTAAGACAGATGCACTGGGATCATGTACGTCCAAGAGCCCCATGTACACCACTGGGGGCCACCGACTGTGTTTAGTTGAGCTGTTTAGAAATAACAAGGAGGGTATTCAGCAAACTTGTCATGTAGAAGTGTCTAGGAGGGCCATGATGCCACAGGCCATCGGGTTGTCCGATGGGGTTTGGGCGGTGGTGCTGGAGAGGGAGTTAGCCTTATCCCAGGTGTGTAGGGGGCGGTCGACAGTAACCATAAGAGCAGCACCCCCTCTGACCGTAATCAGTTTGCCTATGGGTTGCTCAGCTTTCGGGGGATCCATCACCTTACCGCCCTATTATCAGGCGGAGGAGGAATTTGAAACTAGGGACTCTTTCCTCGCCCTCTCAAACGTCTCTTCAAGCAGGTGGGCGGGCCTGTGGGAACCGCTGGCGGAGAAATTGCCCGTCTTAAATAAGGCTAAATTACCCCAGCTTCTGGAAAACATAGATAATATTAATCTACACAAGCTGGTGTATAAGTTGGAGACTGTGGGAAGGGAAAATCCTGCATGGTATGATCAGCCCGCAGGCACCATAGCCTGGTCGTCTCTAGGGGTGTGTGTTATAGTCGTAATTATAGTTGTAGTGGTATTGATAATCCGGGGAAGGCAGTGGTTGATAAGATGTAGGGTGAAAAATATGCCAGAAAAGAGACATAGTGACCAAGATGAAATGTCAACCAGGATAGCAGGGACCAAGGAAACAAAGGACACTGCACTTTTCCCAAGTATGGACCAATTAGACACTGCATGTTCAGTACAGGCACCACTTGAAGAGCCGCTACAACTTGGTGTCATAAAAGTGAATGCCTAAAAAGAAGAAAAAAAAAAAAGAAAGAAGAAAAGAGGAAAGAAAAGAAAAGGGGAAAAAAAGAGAGGGAAAAAAAAGGGAAGAAAAAAAAAGGGAAAAAAGAAAGAGAAAGAAAAAAAAAGAAGGGGGAAGAGAAAGGAAAAGAAAGGAGAAGAAGGAGAAAGGAAAGAAAAAAAGAAAGGGGAAGGAGGAAAAGAGAGCAAAACTTGAATTTTGCCAGACTTTACTATTGAGGGTGAACTTTTTTTTTTTTTTTCTTTTTTTTTTTTTTTTTTCATGAAGTGATGGCTGGCTGAAAGTCAGCTACAGTGAACTTTCAGTAACTCTGAGAGACTTGTTTTGTTTGTTGCAGGGGGCAGTGAAGACCCCCAGGTTGGGAGGTGAATTCCACAGTGCTTTCCGAAACAATATTCCTGTTACGACACCGATCGAACTGCGGAGATTACTGATGCTCCCACGTCGTAAGGAAAGGGGGGAGACAAGTCCAAAAATACTCCTGAATTGTTGGGTAGGGGTGGTTAAAATTCCCCTGTGTTCTGATGGGTTGGAGAATGGGGCGAAATGTTCGAAAGTTGAATAACGTTGGAGGTGAATGGAAAAGTCCTCCTGAAATTGTTGGGTAGGGGAGGTTAAAATTCCCCTGTGTTCTGTTGGGTGGGGGCGGGGCGAATTGAAGAAAAATTGAATACTGTTGGAGGTGGATCGAAAAGTCCTATTGGAATGAAGAATAGGGATGAGTCAGGAGACCCCAGAATTGTTCACAGGAAGGCAAGGTGGAAGAGCTGAATCCAGCAATATTATTATTACTTTTTTATTTTTTATTATTCTTTTTTTTTATGTGTATGATGATATGGTAAGGGGTGAGTGATCCCAACCACCCCAGTGCAGTGTTGCTATGTTGTTATTTTATACATTTTTTTTTTTTTAGGGGACGACCGAACCCCTTTAAAATTTTGTAATTTCGGTTGTTACTGCCTGTACATTTTTGTTGTTGTTGTTGTTTGCTTAATTGTTATTTTGTTTTCTCCTCGGCCGAGTTGAGATGCATGGTCTCTTATTGTTTTTGTTGAATCTTGTTGCCCACTACTGTTAAAGGCGATAATTGTTATAAATTCTCTGGTAATTTGTGTTTGTAATCAGACAATTTAAAATTTTTTTTTTTTTTTACTGTTCTTTATTCAATGTTGCCCGAGCAGGGTCATGATGTGCTCAGTGGATGTGCATAGTGTCTTATTGTTGTTGAATTTTTTATGTAATTTATGAAATAAATGACAAAAATGGTTGGGGGGGTGACACTATGAGTTGGATATATGCACATATATGTATACACACGTGTGTGTGTGCACCCATACCAGTGTGCGTGTGTGTGCATGTATATATGTATATGTGTGTGTGCGCCCACGCCCACACGCACCTGCATGCATGCACGCGCACGCACACATATACACACATATATATGTGGCGAGATGAGTTAGATTCGGCCTGGGTATCGAATTTCAAATGTTAGGAAAACCCATTAACTAGATTAAGGAAATCTAGATAAGAAAATGTTTATACATATAGTTGCGGACGTGTTAAGTACTTGTCAGAACTTAAAAGGGTCTGAATTTAATGTCCCTGTATCGGAGACGGCCAGTCTAGGAACTAATTTTATGTCCAGTTTTTTTAAGAGAGAATTGGCTCCCCAAAAAGTTATGGGTTTATTCGTGGGTGTTCCATTAGCCGGAAATAATAATGAGACATTCTGTATATATACAGGTGCATTTTGGGTCCGAGAGTCAGACTTAGTTTGGGTTCGAAGGGAGTTGATTAGACCGGGACAAAGAAATAATGAACAGCGACATTACCAGCCGGACCCAGTTAGTTAAGATAAGCTTTTGCCAGCCGAAACTCAAACTAGAATTAATCATCCACTAAGTGTTACACGCTTCTCATCATCCCTTGACGTTTTAACCACAAGTTGTTGTTTTGTCTTGTTCTTTTCTCTGTGAACCTACTTCTCGCTTTGATCCGGCCCACGTAAGAGTTCAGACGAGGACTCAATAACTTATGCAAACTGCAAAAGCGGGTATTATCACAGTAGCATGGATAGCTTCTTTTTTTAGTCGCTTGTATTTAGTTGGAATTTTTTTGATAGAAGGAAAGATGAATGATGAAAGAATGATTTTCCAGACACAAATGGTCCATAAATGGGATGTGCTCTCTTCATAATGCTTAGTGGACTGCTCTGTGGTGAGAGAGGGAAAAGATCATCTATCCTGCTGCTAGCAAGGGTGGAAGCGAAGAGAGAGCGAGAATGGTTAGCGTGGCCTTTTATGTTGCCCGGGGAGGTGACCCGGGCAGAATGGCATCAGTCATTCTCATTGGACGAAATATATTAATTCGAAACTCCAACGGCCAAAACAATTCCTGCACTAAATAATGATTTGAATTTTTTTCTGCTACAAGGGCATTGCTCCAAGCAAGTCAGTCTTATATTTCTTTATACCTTTCTTCTTTTTGCTTTTAATATTGTCGTTACTTGAATATATGCTATTTTTGCTACCTTATTCAATGTTTTCGACAAGCACAGGGAAAAATATGCCCAGCCGGATTTTGTAAAGTTTATTTCTGTCGAAATAAATTACTGTGTGGGAACTAGTTGTTTTTTGTTTTTAAGAAATGTAGACACTTCTCTTTCAGGTAGTTAAAGTAAGCCTCCCTTCCTCCTTTGTTATTTCTTTTATTTTTATACTTTCCTCCCCGCCCCAGCCCCTTTGCCAGGCCTAACAGTTACGGCAAGATAATTTCTTGGGCTGGGCAAAAATAAAGTTTACTTGATTTGGATTGAGTTGTACTATATAGCGACTAACATTCGGATAGATTTGTAAACATTTCGTGTGTTGGTTGTGATAATTTAAGACCTAAAACCAAGTATATTTTTTCAACGGAGTACATTTCTCATAACTTGCATATTTCGTATCTCAGATCTTGCATATTTAAATTCTCACAACTTTTTTTCTTTTTCGTTTTTTCTTTTTGGAGGTGGATAGTAGCTTGTTATACTACATTTTTCAAATTACATATTTCTCCCATAGGACAGTCTTCTTTAGATTTACGATTATTATTATTATTATTATTATTATTATTATTATTATTATTATTTACCCCTAAGAGTTTTTAATAGTTATAATATTTCTTAATAACTTCCGTATAATGTGTATAAATCATTTTAAAAAATATTCGTGTAGGAATAACTTATTTTAAGGTTTTCTTATTAAATATTTAATGTAATATATTATACTGATTAATGTGCTTGTCTATTAATTCAAGAAAAAATGTTTTCCAATGTTTATATTAGCAAGTTTTCTATTTTTATGACATTTTTCTTTATTATTACAATTATCACTCGTTCCTTTATTTTAATACATATTATTATTATTATTATTATTATAATTAGGTTCATTTTTATTTGTTTTTATTATTATCATAAGATATATCATTCGTATTTGGTGTAATCTTTTTTGGCTTTAGATAAGTAGTCTTCTTTTAAACCACTATTCTTGAGGGCTTCAATTGCAATAAATACTTGAAACTCATAAGCAAGCATTCGCTTTTGAAAATCTGTACCTCCTTTATGCAGAATTCAATTTGCAGTAATCTTTTTCTCTATAACACTTCATAACTATAGTGTAGAAATTTTATTGGTAAATTTCTGGGTCAATTTAGGGCCTATTTTGTATTGTCTTTCTTTTACTGCTGGTTAGCTTTTGTGTTCGGTGAAAATATATGTGTGGCAGAAGAGCTTTTAACTGATTGGCTGGAGTTTCTGGAGGCGGGGTGCTGTTGCCCCTGGCGTTACCCGCCGAAATCAACCACAGTCAGTTGAAAATAGGAGGCTGCATTTTTTACCCCTCAACTCAAATGGAGCCAAGTAAAGAGAATTAAGTCTACTTGAAGGGTTTAGAGTTCCTTACAAAATTCCAGAAGGGAATTCAAAGAGGGCTTGAAAACCAAAAAGAAAAGAAAAGAAATGAGTAGAATTTAAAACCACCTGAAGGATTTTGTATTACAGTCAGCTTTCAAAAAGGGAATTCAAATTTAGCTCAAGCTGAAAGAGAAGAGAAAAGAGAAAAAGAAACCGAAGGAAATAGGTTTCTACAGCTCTAGCTAAAAAGAAAAGAAAAGAAAGAAAGAAGCCTGAAAAAGTTGGCTTCTATTACATAAATTTATATTTTAGAGGAATTGTTTCTCTAAGAAAAAGAATTAACGACTTCAAACAACCCCAACTACTACACATGTTTCAGACGCAATTGCTTGCTCTATCGAGAGGGAAAACGACCGACAAAGAAAGAGGAAAAGAAAAAATAACATTCTTAGAGACATTGTCTCGTAGAAGAAAGAAAGACAGAGAGTTTTTTTATTAAAAGAAAAGAAAAAAAGGATATTTTTAGGGACTTTTTTCACCTCTATAACCCCTCGGGTATCCTGTTCCGGCTTTTCATTAGATAAAAACCTCTGAAGGAGGAAAGTATTTTAAGGGCCATACAATCATAAAGCAAAAGAAAATATAGGATGCACGATGGCGGGTGTGAAATAATTCATTAGGTGCCATTACGTCTTGGCCGTATTACTCCAAATTTACTAGAGGCCATTATTTCTAGCGCCTATAATTCCTAGTTTCTTAGGTGCCATATTACTTGTAATTTCATAGATGTCATTACTTCTAGATCTTATTACTCCTAGTTCCCTTGATGGCATTACTCCTAGATTCTATTATTCCTAGTTCCCTAGGTGCACCTTGATGACATTACTTATTGGTCCTATTACTCTTATCTCCCTAGGTATCATTACTTCTAAGTCGAATACTCCTTGTCCCTAGGTACCATTATTTATAGGTCCTATTACTCCCAGTTTCCTATGTGCCACTATTTCAAGGTCCTATTACTTCTAGTTCCCTTGGTACCATTACTTCTAGATACTACTACTTCTAGTTCCCTCGGTGCCATTACTTCTAGATCCTATTTTTCTTAGTTCCCTTTGTACCATTACGCCTAAGTCTTATTACTCTTTCCCTAGGTGCCATTACTTCTAGTTCCCTTGGTAACATTACTTCTAGGTCCCATAACTCCTGTTTCACTTGGTTCCATTACTCCTAGGTCCTATTACTACAAATTCTCTAGGTGCCATTACTTCTAGGTCCTATTACTCCCAGTTCCTTGGGTGCCATTACTTCTAACACCTATAACTCCCAGTTCGCTATGTGCCACTACTTCTTGGTTCTATTACTCCTAGTTCCCTAGGTGCTATTACTTCAAGGTTCTATTACTCCAAGTTGCCATTACTCCTACGTGCCATAACTTATCAGATCTTCAGAACAAGAGTCTCAACATCAAATTCAGCTAAATATCTTACCTAGGACACCGTTTTTTAGAGGGGAATCTTGCCCTTCCTCAGCTGTTACAGTCAGCGTATTCTAAGCCCCGCCGATAGGGCGAACCCTATCGGTGGGGCTATAAGTACACGCCTCCCAAATTTAAAAAATTCTTCTAAAGATACCATCTCACAAGATGTTCCTATAAGAGAGCATACTGTCGGAGTGGGAAAATATTCCATTGACTTTTGTCCTTTACTTAGCTTTGCTTAGTTTGGTACAAGACCAATAATATTGTGCACTTTATCCTATAGACTACTAACAATATTAAAGAAAAAGTGCCCACACCAAATATTGATTTTAAAATAACTTTTTTCACGGTGGAGTACTTATTTTTTGACAGCAGTATAATTATATTTTTAAAAAAGAATATCGGTGATGTAGAGTTTGTTAATAAATAATGCCTAATGATATTTGTTTCGATAGTAGAAATAAATGATGCCGAGTGACATTTGTTTCCCAGTAGAGATAATGATATCCTCATATCTGTAGTTTTGAAGAATTCTAATTTTTTCAAAAACTTGGTAAGTATGTACTTTTTGTATTTATTTCTACTGAAACTACTTTGGATTTGGGGTTTTATGAGTGTTCATGGTTGGTAGTTGGTTATTTCTTCTTCCATACCCCAATACGTGTTTTTTTTTTTTGTTTATTTATTTATTTATTTATTTATTTTTTTGCTGATCGCGTTAACTGAAATAGAATGAAGGAAGGGAGGAGAGACAAAGAGACAAGTGAAGCTATTTAGGCTCAACTTTATTACTATGGAAGTTCGTAACAAAGTCTTGAATGGAGAAGACCTCCCCGAACAATAAAATAGCTGTCTCCTTAGTCGAGGTCTGAGCTCTTTCTTCCCTGAGTTTATTTTTGGCACCAGGAAGCCTCTTCTTTTTCTGAGCATGCGCAGATTGTTTTTCCTATCAGAAGCCTCCTAGGAGATTGTTGTTTCTTTTGTATTCATATCTTGTGCTTTTTAAAAAAATCTGGTTTTATTTTATTATTCAATTATCACTTTATTATTCAATCCTCACACTACCACAGATATAGGAGGTACAATAACAACACAAGATATTTTCCCATATAGTAACCACTACTAGTAATGCATTTTCACCAGCGATAAAACAGGAGCCTTTCTACCACGTTCGAAATTATATTGTTCTGAAAGTAATGTCTCCATTTCATTTCCAATGAATCTACAAAAAATACTGGGAGTACAAAAAAGCTTTTGGGTATAGAAAGTTTTCAACTACAATGTAATCCCAACTGAGGATCACCGGGAACGTAACGTCTCCTATTTTCTCATGCTGTCAACGGTAGATGTTGTTGGTGGTATTGAAGTAGTTGTTAAAGCTTCCAGACAATAATCCATATTTTTATCCTGTTACAAAGAGTAACAGAGCAGCTATCTGTCAAAATGGCATTTCACACAAAAACAAAAAGGTGTACAAATTTACCAAACATTTTCACCACAGACTGGAGGTCAATTTTTAAGTAGAGTTTATAATTTTCAAATTTTTCTTTCTTCCAGGCTGGTTGCCTTACAAAAGTGTTATGGTTAAGGGGGAGGGGTTCAAATGATAACACGACTCGGAAATGAGTGATAAGAAATAGATTGAAAGAAAATAGTACATACATAAACGATAGCTGGGAGGAACCCCTCCTCAGCTTAACACAATCATGAATATTACCGTTCTTGGTGACGGCTCGCCGAGACTACGCAGAAGAAAGCTTAGTCGGTATATGTCGCATGATGGCGAGTCCATCTGTAGGGGAGACACCCCAACAAAAAGCTAAGAACCACATTCTGCCATAGGCGAGTGGGGGACAGATATATTCATGCTTTTTCTAAGAGTATTAGCGTAAAGAGAAACGTCAACAGCCACGTCCAAAATTTAAACTCTGGTCCACAATTCTATTTTCTACAACAATAACCATTACATCAAGCGCGCCTCATAGAGATGTTTAATCTTATTGGTTCATTTACAAAAAATGCACCAAGTGACGATCATTGATGTTTGCTAAATGTTTACAGTGCCCAAATTGAATCTGAATAAAGTTAGGCGGTTGTTTTAGTAGTAATGACACAAATGTGAGTCCCAAGCCACATTAAAAACTGAAGTCAAAAAATGAAATGAAGAAAACCTTTATTATTTCATCCGCACAAAATAGACTGAAGAACTGGGAGTCCTCTTGATTTAGTGGCTAACGTGCTGAACTGCGACATGATAGTAAACGAGTTCGAATTCTAGTCACGTTATTACGTTTACTTTCAGATTAATACCCTTGGGAAAGGCATGGGCCCTTTTATTTCCCACAGCTACGGGTTAAATAATACCAAAACTGTTCTTCTAGAAGGGTGTATTTATTATTAAATAACCGACGAAGTCAATATGCCTTTAAACAAAGAAACCAAACCAAACCAATTGATCGAAGGAAGAGACATATTTACATTTTCGTTACGTTTGTCATTACATTTGCAGACACCGTAAAACCAAAATGTGCCACTTTGGATATTTGAGTACTATCACAATATCCCCTAACTACAATAGATAAAATGTTGAAAAAAATTATCATGTTGGGGAATGATGACTTGTTTTCGATTTCGTGTTGTACCATGAGGCTGCTTAGCTTCCAGGTCAGTTCATTGGCACCCTACTAAAGCCTAATTGTCACAGCTGGTTAATTTCAAAAATGCAATCTGGACGTGAGGACACTTTAGAAGAACGATATGCAATAAAATTCTGTTTTAAACTTGCAAAAGATGCCACAGAATCGAACATCAGTTTTTGAGTGGCATAAGAGATTCAAGGAAGGCAGGGAGTCTGTGTGGAATGATGAGAGGTGTGGGAGGAGTAAGGAAGTCAATACACCAGAGTTAATTGGCCAAACGGTTAGGGTTAGGGTTATTATGTTGAGGTTTTAAGGGAGTTCAGGAAGATATTAAACTCTTTAACAGGATAATGTTCAGGAAGATATTAAACTCTTTAACAGGATAATGTTTACCATAAGTATGCAGTTACGTGGTGCATTCAATAAGATTCCAGAGTTTTTTATACAGGCACTTAAAATAGTCGTAGACTCTTCAAAATTCACCATGTTATTGCTATACATCCTATAAGATGACTGACCAATTTTTATGATTTCAGGTTTAAATCAACAGCTACAGCAGCAATTAGAATACACCCTACTAAAGCCTAATTGTCACAGCTGGTTAATTTCAAAAATGCTATCTGGACGTGAGGACACTTTAGAAGAACGATATGCAATAAAATTCTGTTTTAAACTTGCAAAAGATGCCACAGAATCGAACATCAGTTTTTGAGTGGCATAAGAGATTCAAGGAAGGCAGGGAGTCTGTGTGGGATGATGAGAGGTGTGGGAGGAGTAAGGAAGTCAATACACCAGAGTTAATTGGCCAAACGGTTAGGGTTAGGGTTATTATGTTGAGGTTTTAAGGGAGTTCAGGAAGATATTCCGTCGGAAGACACCAGCACTCTACAAATCGGGCCTGGGGCATTTCTACCAGGACAATACACCAGTCAACAACTCCATCCTTGTCACAGACTATTTGACCCAGATGGGCATCAAGACAGTTCCTAACCCTCCCTATAGTCCAGACTTTGCTCCCTGTAACTTTTGGTTATTCCCTAAGCTCAGAGGCTGTCCTTATGAGACAATTGAAGAGATGAAAGAGGCCGTGACGAAGGTCATTGACATGCTCACACAAGAGGACTTCCTTGGGGCCTTCCAGAAGTTGTTGGAACGGTAGAATAAGTGCATTGCAGCCGAAGGAGATTACTTTGAAGGGGACTAGAGTTTCATGTGTGTTCTTTCAATAAAAGTGCCCATATGAAAAAGTCTGGAAACTTATTTAATGATCCTCGTAGTTCTATTTAACCCATAGATAGAGCCCCTATCAGGTGCTACCATTCCAGGCCAGAGTGGATCTGGGGGCGATGGCAATAAAGGAGTATTTTGCATTCCCCAAAGCTCCAGCATTACTGGAAACTCACTATCAGATTGTTTAGTGTCATATCTAGGACACTCGTTGTGGGGGTCATACTCCTCTGCAGAGAAGCAGTTGGTGTATTCTACAGCCCCAGCCGACTGGTCAAGATTGATCCAGGTTTTAGCTGACGTCAAATGAGTCAATGTATATTTCTATATGCCGCAGCGAGTGACGATAAGTGTCTTTTGTACCAGGATTTTGTGCATCGCTTGTGGTATGGTGAACACTGTCCATGTCGGTAATCTCGCAAAGAATTTGCAGAAGTTGGTATTGGACTGCTTGCTGCGTTGTTTGTCTTGTTCCTTGTGGTTAGTCTGAGAGTAGACACCAGGTCAGTTTTTCTGTCCCCGTTTTATGAATTAAATGTTCAGTAGTGGAGTCTTGAAAGTTACCAGTTCCTTAGCTTTTCTTTTCTTTCTTTGGTAGCCTGACCAGCTTGAAATGCCTATCATAATGATGGTCAGCGTTACTTTCACTTGGTAACTTTATCTTCAGCCCGTTTTTTTCTCAAACGTGCACTGGAAACCAGTCTTCATTTCTTTTTCATCATTGTTCATTTTCCCATTCTTCGTCCATTTTCTGAAAAAAAGTGTAATTCAGCTTTGAAATTAAAACAGTTAACTGGGTACAACCAAATGACTGATGTTTAATTGAATAGTTTGCGTTACATATCAATAGTTGAAACCTTTTAACTGCGTGCAAAAAAGGAATAATTTGTTTTAAATAGCAATGCGTCGAACCATTTGACTGTGCGCAAATGAATGAATAGTGTTGAATAGAATTATCAGTGTTAGATAGCAATACTTGAAACAAATGTTATTGACAAGCGAACGTTTTCAAGAGACAACGGACAAGAGGAATGGATTTAAATCTGTTTTTTTTTTTTAATAAATAGAAGTCGGTAGATAAGAAATGATAGAGGCTCTCATCTTCCTCCAGATAAGTGTCAGGGGGTTAGCGGGTGTAAATTTGTTCTTGGCTGGTTGGATTGGTTGGGTGCGGTACGGTACGACGATGTAGCGTGGGTTAGTGGACGATCAGCGGTTTTGATCTTGTAGTAGAAGCGCCGGGAACGTCGTTGTGTTCGGCGCGTGGTGTTTGCGGTGTGGATTGGTAGGGTGTCATAAGCTATCGTTCACACAACATCCGGTTAATGTTATGTTTTTTTCCAAGTGAAACGTATGACTGTGGTGTTTTTATTTGTTTATTTGTTCATTTTGCTGGTGAGAGGGTTTTTAAATCTATTTTTAAATCAGAAGAGATCTCTGTTATATAACACTTAAAATTCAATTAAACACCAGTCATTTGGTTTCATACGGTTAAATGGTCAAAAAGTTCTATTTGACCAATAGGTTGGACCCTACTAGGGACTACCATTCCGGGTCAGAGTGGCATTGTACTCCACAAAGTACTCCACATTCTCCATAGCTCCAGGAATGTAGCCTCGCCATCAAATGGCTTTGTGTCATCAACAGGACATTCGTTATGAGGGGACTTACCGCTCTGGAGAGATGCAGTCGCCGTATTTTACATCCCCAGCCGACTAGGCGCCGGTGAACCCGAGGGAATTCTACAATTTAATTCAAAACAAACACTTATGCTTTAAAGATCATATAGCCTTTCATTTTTTAAAAAATCTTTTTCTTTCTTTTAGTAAAAGGGACAAGCAAAAATTTTCTCGTTTCCCTATAAAAGTTCCATCGGGAAAGTAGTTATTTACTAAACTTTTTGCTTAGATGGCGCACTAGGCCGAATGAATGGAGTACTCAATGAGGCTCGAACTCACTCTTGCAGGTTTACTAGTCAAGCTTTCTAACCATTACACTACATCGGGAAAGTAAAGTCTAAAAAAGTTCAACCCCGGGTTACCCTTGGACCACATTGTTCAGTTTAAGCTATAATCAGGTATCAGTGCCTAGACCCATGTTGAGGTCCATGTCCAGCTAGGCTCATCATGCTCACATTGCACTAAGTGAGCCGATGACCAGCAAAGTCCAGTTGAGGTTAATGTTGCGTCAATCCAACAAATATTTATATATCAAGAGTAATTGACCGAGTCTTGACAAATGACAAGGACAAGTGGATAAGATTAAATATCAGGTCTTTATTGAGCGGATCATACACGAAAGGTGTGTATAGGTGAAGAAACGCTGTTGCTGTCTTTGTTGTCTCTGTGACTGTGATTGCTAAGATCGTACGTAGAGCCTCTGGAGACATGGGTCCTGTCGCCAACTAGATGGTTGCCCAGTCGGCTGGGGTTGTAGAATACACTGACTGCACCTATGCAGACCACCCCTAACGAGTGTCCTCGATATGACACTAAACAATCTGATGGTGAGGTTCCAGCAGTGCTGGAGCTTTGGGGAATGCGGAGTACCCCTTCATTGCCATCGCTCCCAGGTCCACTCTGGGCCGGCGTGATAGCACCTGATAGGGCCCTATCTATGGGTTAAATAGAACTAACAGCATACTTATGCTAAAATGAATTGTTTGAGTAAACTGAATAGCTTGAAATAGAAATGTTTTGAGAATTAAACCGTACTTACATTTAAACTACGTGGTTATGCTTAACTGAATTATTTGAGATAGAACTGTTTTTCGACATTAAAACTGTATTTACACTTAACTGAAATGTTACATATAACTGCTTGAATAGTTTGAAATGGAAATGTTTTTGACAATTAAACTGTGTACTTATGCTAAACTGAATTGTTTTAAATAGAACAGATTATTTACAAAAAAAAAAAAGGATTTGGCGTTAAAAAACCTACAAAGGTTGATATGCCATAAAACCCACCAAACCAAACCAGCTAGATGGGATACCTCTCCTTGATGGGATACCTCTCCTAGATGGAATACCACTCCTTCAGGCAAGGTTGACCGTCGCCAGTTATTTGGGTCACTGACAGCTATTTTTTTACAGAGGTTACTGGCTGCTTATCTTGTGGTTTGTGTTATCGCGTTCTTCTTTTTATATATGAATAATAATGAAATGTTTCTTTATACTAACTAGAGGAGCTTTTAGAAACGATGTATTTTATCCTGTGGTTGAAAAATGTCTCCAAAACGGCTGGTAGAATTAATCTATTTCGAATATTAGAAATTCACTTATATACGTAGGAGATACGTTTCGTGAGCTGACGTTATGGGTGACTCAGCTTTTTTCTTTCACCGACTAATTTAGGTTTAAGCTGCCGGGACGGCAACGATACCAATGTACCAGATTAAGCAATGCTTAGTAAATAGTAACAGCGGGTACTGTAAGCAAGCTGAAGCAAATGTCCTGGACTTCGGTCCGGGGCGTGGCCCTGGAAAAGGAACAATGGCAGGCTTGGGGCCTTTAATTAGGCACCTAGTTTCGACTAGGCTACCTTCGGGTGGGCGAGCTGCATTTTTGTCTCCTTTGTCCCCCTTGTACGGCACTAGACCATGCGTCTAGTTTAAGCCGCAAACTGGCATACGTGCCCGGACCCACATTTGGGTTCGTGAAACTGCTTGCCTCATCAGGCTCACATTGCACTAAGTGAGCCGATGAGCAGCACAGACAAGCAGGGTTCGAGTCTCGGCTCGTTCCCGACCTTCCCCTCCCCTTTATCCCCACTTTAATCGGCCTTCGGGCTTTTGACCTTGTGTCAAGTCGTGTCTGGTGGGAGGCAGCGACAAATACATGAAGCAAATGTACCAGATTAAGCAATGCTTAGTAAATAGTAACAGCGGGTACTGTAAGCAAGCTGAAGCAAATGGGCCAGATTAAGCAATGCTTAGTAAATAGTAACAGCGGGTATTGTAAGCAAGCTGAAGCAAATGGGCCAGATTAAGCAATGCTTAGTAAATAGTAACAGCGGGTACTGTAAGCAAGCTGAAGCAAATGTACCAGATTAAGCAATGCTTAGTAAATAGTAACAGCGGGTACTGTAAGCAAGCTGAAGCAAATGGGCCAGATTAAGCAATGCTTAGTAAATAGTAACAGCGGGTACTGTAAGCAAGCTGAAGCAAATGGGCCAGATTAAGCAATGCTTAGTAAATAGTAACAGCGGGTACTGTAAGCAAGCTGAAGCAAATGGGCCAGATTAAACAATGCTTAGTAAATAGTAACAGTGGGTACTGTAAGCAAGCTGAAGCAAATGGGCCAGATTAAGCAGTGCTAAGTAAATAGTAACAGCGGGTATTGTAAGCAAGCTGAAACAAATGGGCCCGATTAAGCAGTGCTTAGTAAATAGTAACAGCGGGTATTGTAAGCAAGCTGAAACAAATGGGCCCGATTAAGCAATGCTTAGTAAATAACAACAGCGGATGTGACTAAGTTAACTACTTTTAATGGAACAGAGTTAACTTGCTTTTGAGAATGTTGTTGTTTTCTTAAAGAACAAGGTAATATTTTTTTTTTTGAAGAACCGGTGTGCTCCTGATTAGCGAGGGGTCAAAACCGTGTTATGGATTTTAAGGCTAGCGAGAGTTAACAGCCAGATTGGCTGACAATATTGGAATATTGCCTTGAGTTAGTAAGTGTAGAGGAAATAACTCTCGAACTTTATTTAAACAGTAGCTGATTTGGAATGTATTTTCAGCGTAGGAATAGATTTCGACTATGAAAAGATGTTTATCGTCACGAGCTTGGTTGGTGTTTGGACTGCGGAGACAACAAATCGACTCATATTGAGAGAGGCTAAGTGCATACGCAATTAAAGCAGTCAGCTGAGAGAAAACACCAACTCACAGACCTACACACTTATCAGTGAATGTCTCCAGCATTTTACTAAGTTGCTAAAGCTAACTTAAGACCTCCACATATAGCCAATCCAGACGCTCAATTCATTTTTGTGCAAATATAGATGCAATACGACAGTCGATTGTATTCCACTTGATATACTGTCATTAAACTGTTATATATTTATCATTCTTCTTCCTAGGAAAGGCTCGGTTTATCCTGTTCAGAACATTCGTCATCTGAGGAGATAACTATGGCTTATCGGTTTGGGAAACAGTCGTTTCCTTAGCCTATAAGAATCAGAATACTTTTTGAATATCAAACTCGACGATTGACGACTGAGGCTGTGCCTTCGAAACAGTTTGAACAGTAAATGCCCTACCATTCTGACAGATGTATAGAGAGTGAGATTTCACCCGGAGTTCAAACTGAGCCGCGCATCAGAAATATGATGTGCTTGGAGTGGAGAGGGTTGAGTTTATACAGGTACTGTAAGGAAGCTGAAGCAATGCTTGGTCAGTAACAACAGCGGGTATTGTAAGTAGGCGACGCTCGAGTAGAATGCAATGATTAGTTGAAAATTATAATTTATAAAAGTGACTTACTATTTCTGGAAATTCTATTTTGATCATAGAATTATAGCGTTTCCGAAGCCATCTGTAAGATATGCAAAAAAGCTCCATTATTCGAGATATGTTATTCAGTACGTTTGCCCATCAAATACACTTTGTTTCAATTCTGTTGCAATTCGTCGAGAATATATTCACAGACTGCCCAGACTAATGTAGGTTTGTGTAACTATACAACAAATGTCCTCATTTTATCTCCAGTTTGTGTCTGTCTGTCTATGTATATAATTAAAGAAATTAAAGTAAGAAATATTTTTGTATGAAAAAAGTCCTTGATTCTATTATTGCAGAGCAGGTATAAAACCAAAAATATTTGAATTATGAATTCTTCAAATCCATTACTCGAAGATTCACATGAAGTAAACGGTCATCCTACGGAAATATCTGAATACAAAGAAAATGAATTATGTTTTTGCGCTTGTTTTCCCTTAATCACTAGACAATCAGTAATATATATATATATATATATATATATATATATATATAATACTCTTGTAGCAGAAAGAATTTCGTATTTTTGTTTGGCGCGTAATTTAATTCAACCGTTAGAGTCGACGCATAATTTCACCCAATCAGGATGACTTATCCGATTCAACCCGGACCATCTTTCCGAGCAGGACAAATTGGGGAAGCCGTCAAAAACGTCTTCCTTTTTTCAGAACTTCTTCGTTCAGGACAGACGTCTTACTGTCTGCTCTTCAATATGTTGCGGAGCCGATAAGCGCGTCGATTCCGCAAATAAATTCAGCGTAATGCGTGCGTGTGTTGTGACAGCCAAAGACAATGGAAGGAGAGACGGAAGGCGAGATAACAGATACAACAAAAATGACGATTTTATTTGCCGGAATTACAAACGTGTATGTAAATGTCCGTGGCGGTTGTATGTGGTCTTCAGCTAGGATGGGTTACGACGATAGCTGGTATGGTCGAGTTGTAGATGTGCGCAGCTGGACATTCGACGAGGGTAGCTGGCGAAGGTCGAGTCGTGGAGGTACAGCTAGATGTTTGATGCTAGTAAGCTGAGATCGGTCGGGTCGTTGAATACAGCTGGACGATCGTAGCAGGTAGCTGAGGTCGGTCGAGTCGTTGAATGCAGCTGGATGGTCGTTGCGGGCAGTTGAGGTCGGTCGGTCGTTGGTAAATCGATGTCCCGGTTTTTGACATTTCGTTGGTATGGTCGAGTCGTGGTTGCTAGCCCGCAACAGCGAGTCGTTACGTGGGCTAGTTGTTGCAATGCTAGGGCACTCCGTAACAGCGAGTCATTACGTGGACTGAATGCTACATTGTAGGAGCGTCGTGGTCGGTAGATCGATATCCCGGTTTTGACAGTACGTTGGGTTAACCGGGGGGGTGTCGGTCTGGTTGCTAGCCCGTAACAGCGAGTCGTTACGTGGGCCAGATGCTGCAATGCTAGTGTAGTCCGTAACAGCGAGTCGTTACGTGGGCCAGATGCTGCAATGCTAGTGTAGTCCGTAACAGCGAGTCGTTACGTGGACTAGATGCTGCATTGCTAGGGTAGTCCGTAACAGCGAGTCGTTACGTGGACTAGATACTGCGTTGCTGGGGCAGTCCGTAACAGCGAGTCGTTACGTGGACTGCAGTGGTCGGTAGCTATGGCTTTGTCATGCCAGATAGCTGTGCGGGCGTATCGTTTACAGTAGCTATGGCCTTGTCGTGCCAGATAGCTGTGCGGGCGTATCGTTGGCGGTAGCTATGGCTTTGTCGTGCCAGATAGCTTGTGCGGGCGTATCGTTGACGGTAGCTATGGCTTTGTCATGCCAGATAGCTGTCCGCTCGTCCGCACGACTTTGACCCGACAAAGCCTTCGCTCTTGTCCGCTCGTCCGCACGGCTTTGCCCCGACAAAGCTTTCGTTCACGTCCGATCGTCCGCACGGCTTTGACCCGACAAAGCCTTCGCTCTCGTCCGCTCGTCCGCACGGCTTTGACCCGACAAAGCCTTCGTTCCCGTCGGCTCGTCCGCACGGCTTTGACCCGACAAAGCCTTCGTTCCCGTCCGCTCGTCCACACGGCTTTGACCCGACAAAGCCTCCGCTCTCGTCCGATACGTCCGCACGGCTTTGACCCGACAAAGCCTTCACTCCCGTCCGATACGTCCGCACGGCTAGGGGGCCCAGCAAGGCCCTAGCCTTTCCTCGACCTCAACGCTTTTGCAAGGTACAACGCAGTCCACGTAACGACTCGCTGTTACGGACTGTTCTATCACTGCAACACCTGACTCACGTACGACCTGCCGTACGAGCCAGCAACCGGATCGATATATCCTTGGTTAACCACAACATACCGTCATAACCGGGGATATCGATCTACCAACCTCGACCGACCTCAGCTGCCCACGACAACTGTCCAGCTGTACCCAACGACTTGACCGACCTCAGCTGCCCGCGACGACTGTCCAGCTGAACTCAACGACTCGACCGACCTCAGCTTACCAGCATCCAACATCCAGATGTATCTCTACGACTCGACCTACGCCAGCGACCCTCGTCGAACGCCCAGCTGCGAACATCTTGCCGCGACCATACCAGCTAACGACATCACCCATTCTAGCTGAAGACTACATACAACCGCCACGGACATTTACATATACGCTTATAAATACGACAAAATAAATTGTCATTTGTAATTACCATTATCTCACCTTTGTTCCTTCGTATTGCTTTGGCTGTCTCATTCACATAATTCATTTGCGGGGTCGACATACTTATCGGCTCCGCAACAAGGGAATAACAACACGCGCAAGAATACATTTCTTCGCTAAAATGGTAACAAACATTCCTATCGCTAAATTCTCTTCCGTCGATCTCAACGTATAAGGGCCAAAAGTTTAAGATGTGAACTATTGAACTATCAACACAGGTGATTTATTTATTGTAGAGAAGGTTTATATTTTGGTTTAAGCTATTAACAGTTTGTTTTTAGACTCTAATTTATCTAAGTAGCCAAATTATATGATTTCAAGAAACGAATAACTATAATTATTCTTAGTAAACAATTATAGCCTTAAGTAACTCCTCCCAACACAAACAATTTGTACAATGTTTGTATCAATATTCTCACATACAGAGTGTTTCAGAAAAAAATATGTGATTTCGTAATCTAATAACTTGAGTAATTCTCGTTTAAATGATTACAAATTATAACAACATTAGTAGAAATAACTCAAAATTCTATGTTTCATGTTTTTTTTTTCTTTTTCAGGTATAGAAACGCTATTTACTGGAAAAGAAAAGGCGTTTGGACTTTAAACATAGAATTTCGAGTTGTTTCTATACGTGTTAAGATTTGAGATCACTTGAACGAGAACTGGTCAAGTTATTAGAGTAAGAAATTATATCAATTTTTCTGAAACAGTGCTTCTCAAGTAATATCTAATTTTTTGAAACAACAGTCACTCGAATAATTTTCAATTTCATTTGACCCATTTCTATCTCCAGTGGTGGATATTACCGTATACATTGTTGATGAGACCAAATAAGGTCGAGACAGCAGTCCAGTGTTTCTGTATGTCATGCCTTAGTGTTCGCCAGATTTTCTGGTTATGGTAATTTAATTCACAATATAATTCCTCCATTTAAAAAAGAAAATGTAGATCTTTATTTGACTCATAGATAAGACCCTGAAAGGTACTAAAAATCCGGCTCACAGTGGACCTGGAAGTAATGGCAATAAAGGGGCACATCACACTCTCCAGAATTCAAGAATCCGTGCCTCACTTGCAGTTCAGTGTCGTAATTTTAAGACCATTGTTCACCGAGGGCCAACTGACCCATTACCGATTATTCTTGACCAACACATAACTCCTCTACTTTCTTGCTGATACCTCGACCAATGATTTCTCCAAGCACTACCCATTTTCCAACTGTCACGATTATCCGGCATCGAAAAAGGTGATATCAAGTTTTTGTTTAATATATGAATAAATTCTTCATTGTTTAATCAATATCTATTGGCTTAAGTTCAAGGAGACTTCCCACCAGATAAAACCTACCATTTTGCATTAAAATGAGGAAAAACAGGGTCACTTGTTATTGCCTTTAGAACACCTTTCGGGGAATGCAGAGGAAGCTAAGGTATTTTTGGCCTCACTCACCTTTAAGAAAGTCCTTACAATAAACTTGACCGTATTTTATAAATTAAGTTGACGACTGTTGTTGAAGGCTCCCTTTTCATTAGCTACTACATCGAGGTATAGGAGAGGGCGCTACTCCTTTCCTTGGATGGCTCTACTTTATCCTTGATACGTACCTTATAATGCTAAGTTTTAAGCAAGGAGGTATCAAGTATCATTTTTTAAGTCTTTGGTATGACTCGACCTGGGATTGAACCCCGGTTTCCTGGACCTATGGCGAACACTCTACCCACTAGACTAATGAACCGGTAAAAAATGTATATAACTTTGACCAAATTTAGGTGGAGTTCCAAAACAATAAACATAAAATAAAGTAAGATTTAAAAGTTAAGTGTTGATTTATCTTTTTAGATTTTGTAAGGGAAAATTAGGGAGCGTCCTTCAAGTTAGGTTATACATGGTGCTAAGGAATACAGTAAATAAAATGTTTACAGAAATACTTACCGAAAAATTATGTAAAAAACTATTCCAACCGGAATGAAAGCAAGATATGGGAGGAATTCTAAAATAATTGAGAAAAAATTTTATTTTTTATTGTGTGATATAAAATATTGATTATTCATCAAACACTTTCAGGAAATAAATTCTCATTTCACCAGAAAAATAGATCAATTTTTACGGACAAAGGAATGAAATTAGAATCTATCAGGTTAGCACTGTACCCTAAATATTATTTATTGCAAATAATTTTATTATAGTTATAGTTATTATAGTTATAGCATTGTTCATAAGTTTACCCAAGAAAATGCATCATTGTAAATAATTCTATTCGAGAAAATACGTGGGAAATGATTTTACTAAAGAAAAGCATCGCAATTAATCTTACTTTTGAAAATGCATCATAAATGCTCTTACTATAGAAAATCATTGTAAATAATTTTACGGGAGAAAATTCCTCGCAAATGATTTTACAGTAGTAAAGCACGGTAAATAATCTCACTCTAGAAAATACGTAGCAAATAATTTTTCAAAAGAAGATGCATTGCAAAACGATTTACTGTAGAATTAGTATTGTCAATGAGTTTACAAAAGAAATGCACTGTGTATCAGGTATTATCAATGGTTGGTATTTAATGCAAATATTAATAATGGTTAGTTGGTTGGTTTTACAACATGTTAACCCTTTTTGGGTTATTTTATGTTGAAGTCATTTAAACAATTATGGTCTCCAATAATATATTTTAGATATTGGTGTTGAGTCCGTTTGAGCTAAGGGTTTCAAGTTGTACTATATCCACTTATCTTCGTGGGTTTCTAGAATTTATGTGGTGTTTGACGAATCTTTTCCATTCTTCTCTAGAGTGAGTTTAACTTTTCTGTTAAAGTCGTAGTATTGTGTAGTCGTCTAACCATCTTTATGTTCTTCGGACGATGGTCGATCTCGTCGCTACATCTTCTTACCTAGTTCGCTGGGATATTCTTTAATCACGAGGACCGCTTTTGTGCACACACATTCTTCTACCTATCTTCAGACGTCTTTTAGATTACCGGGATATAGCTCTTTGAACATTAATGGAAAATTATATCAGCACAATTTTTACTGTAAAGAGAAATAACGATAAAAATTCCGCAATATATGGGTAAACTATCAAATTTTCAATACACTGAGAAAATATTTTCGAGGACAGTTTCAAACAGTATATTCCGCAGATTTCTAGTTCGGATACTGATTCAAAAAGATAATACAGACGACAAACTTTTAGAAAACAAATTTATATAAATGAAACAAAGGAAAAAAAAAAAAAGGAGAGAAAAAATAAAGTGTAGCAAATTTGTTGTAATTTGCAGGAATTTATCTGAAAGAGAGTATTCTGTTTAGCAAAATTCTTTGAATTTTTATAGTCTTAGTGGTTTCGTTAAATTTTTGGTTAAATTTTCAGGTTTTGTCTAATTATAGTTGAGTTTTCTATTAAGTTGATTTTTTTGTCGAATTCTTGGATTTTGTTGTTAAGTTGAATTTAAGTGAATTTTCTCTTTGATCTGTAGTAGTCTACGGACTTTTAGTTGAATTTCTCTGAGAGCTCCTTGCTAATTTTGTTACTTTTTAAGGGTTAAAGGAGCGAGTGACATATACCTTTCTGCTAGCTGTATTTTTCACTGCTTTACAGGCTGGCATCTGAAGGCACACTGAAGTTTTTGGAGTCACTGGCGAAGCAAATGGAGAAGGCAGACCCTGGTGCCTCATTGTCTAAGCTCACTTCTCTCTTCTCAATTCTAAAAGTGCTAAAGTTATTGTTAATTTGCCACACGTGGTCAATCATTCTTTTGTTAACTTATTTTCATAACTGATCGTAAATCTCTGTTATTTCTGGCAAACTAATTGAAAGTTAAAATCTAATTCTTTACTCCTAGAATTCGGAGTCACATGACTTTAAAATCGTTCGATGAAAGGCAAGCTCTCAATTGACCACAGAGGTTAAATAACGTCAATTAAACTTAGCTGATTTCAACTTGACATACTAAATGTGGATACAACTGTTTACTTTTCTTTAGATGATCTACACACTGTGCCAGATAAAAAGATACGTCGGATCTATTATTTAACTGTTAGGCAGAAATGTTCTACTGGGAGAAGTTTATTATGATTAAGAGATTTAATACTGTATCTATAATTGTTTATTCTAAAACCGAACGACAATTCTGATTAGCCTATGTATCGTTGTGAGCAATGTTTGCATTCTAAAAGGAAGACTTTTTTTGGTATTAGAGTGAAGATTAATATATTAATTAAGTTTTAATAAATGAATAAAACATTATAAGATACGAAAATATGATAAAATATCCCACAATCTACTTCCGTCGAAAATTTAATTTTTGGCACCACAATTCAATCTCTTTTGGTGTCTTGCCATCCCACTAGACATTCGTGCGATTTACAAATCTCTGAAACGAGCAGTTCATACAATATAACTTTTATATTAATTAATGGGCTAAATAAAAATAATTCTACCTGTAAAGTCCATAACAGTTTGATCTGTAGTAGTTTTTAAAGGTCTTATTGTTTATAAAACTAGTAAAGGAATCAGTGTAGTTGATGTGTTCACAGTAGAATTTGCTTTCACCCTTTATGGGGGCAAAATTTTATGATTTTCTGTATAGTTTTGTTGATATATATATATATATATATATATATATATATATATATATATATTCAGTCAGCGTCCGAAGACAGTGGGTGTAGATAACATTTTTATAGAATATATGAGGAATATCATATAAATCTATGTGAGTGCTCGATGAATGGCTATTGTTACATCACTTATTCCCTTACAGGTGTAGCAGAAAGAACTTCGCATTTTTGTTAGGCACGTAAATTAATTTGACCGTTATGGTCGTCGCATATTTTCACCCAATAAGGATGACTTATCCTATTTACCTGTAGATGCCAACCAAACGAAACAAATAGAACCAACAAATTCTTCTCGCCACATTAACTCAAATATAAGTGTGTAGCAGCCACAGATCTATTTCCTTTCGCTAATCAATGCCCCCGCCAAGAGATTCGGTCACTCACTAACCAATCAACTGGCAGAGCGCATTAATTCCTTCTCCCTCTCAGGAACTATTTTTCTAGTCCCTTTTGGTAGAACGGACAAAGTCAGAGAGCCTCCAGCCAACAGTAGAAACACATCTCTCTCACATGACTGCCACTGATTCCACTTGGAACCCTTCGCTCGCTGCTGCTAGCTTCGCACACGCTTCCTACAAACCAAGGACCAACATACTGACCAGCGACACCCGAGGGATACTTTCACACTCTCACTCCTTTACGCCTACTAAGATAATAAACCTTTCTTTGTTGTGTTGTTTAAAAAGAAGTCTCGTTATTCATTTGTGTTGCCTAATAATATATAGTGTTAGAGAAATTAACCATTTCCCGAATCACTAAAAGTGTAAATGACATTCATTTAAGAAAAATTAAACGAGTTGAAATGAAATGAATTCTTGAAAGAAAAGAAATGTACATTTTCACTCAAGATAAATAACCCGAAAATTATTTGAGTAAGCAATTATTTATTACTGTTTGTTGAGTTAGTATAAAAAAATCCATCCTAACTGAAGAAATATTTATTTCTTTGATTATTTATACAATTTGGGTTTGCTTGAAATTAGCCAAAAAGTTCTTGAATTCTGTATGTATCTAATTAGCAAAGAAATTGTATTTTTATGATGGGAAAAGATTCCTAAATTATTTTGATCCTTCAAATTTTCCAAGGTAAGTCAAATATTGTCATCAGCGAAGTATCTCAAGCCTATTTTTACACATACTCATACACACACACAATATATATATATATATATATATATATATATATATAGTGTGTGTGTGTGTGTGTGTGTGTGTGTGTGTGTGTGTGTGTGTGTGTGATTTCATATAGAACCAGAACGGTATTCCAGCATTCTGAATATTATTGAACCATGGGGTAGAATAGTGAGGTACAGGTGCCGAGGCTTGGAGGGGATATATGACCCAGAGGTCAAATATCTTTGGTAATGATGTATGAGTGTCATGAATCATTGTCACTCAGATTGGAAATTAATGTACCAAGATGAATACTGTGTTGAGAGAGAGAGAGAGAGAGAGAGAGAGAGAGAGAGAGAGAGGTCTGGGATCTAGTTGGATTCTGAAAGTCATTTGAGATACAAACTCCAAGGAAAGTAATCACTTAAATGAAGTGTCTGGGCTTCCAAAAAAAGGGGCGTCTAAAACATCTGGAGCTACAAATGATACTTGAAGAATTTTTATTGCATCGAAAATGATGGCGAAAGATTTTACCCACGAATAAAAAGCTTCTTTTAATCAACACTTTTAATCAACACTTTTAATCAACACTAGGGTGAAGCAAAAACTTTGCAGTATTTCAAGCTATTTCGTATATGACAAATATTTTAGCGTCTATCCACAAGGCTGAGATTTTGGAGGTTTCGATTGATGGTGCTTTATCTAGGACCATGTTCTGCCGATAATATACGAGTGCATCTTCCACAAAAAAGTCTTTCTGCTCTTGGTTTGTCTTCGACGTTGTTTTGACCTTCCCTGAAATATCTTAACCTGTTTTGTACCAGGCGTTCGTTAACAGTTCCAGTGCCTTCTACATGATTAATTTATTTTGAATGGCTCAAACTGCAATTTTTTCACGACTCATCATCGAATTTGTTAAATAAAGAATAAACAATTAATGCTTATATGTTATATATAAAAAAATACTATCGGTGATATGGAAGTTCGACCTGACCGATAAATTTTTTGATTGGATTTTTATTCATTCGTTTTTTTCCTTTAGCCGCTATATAAATATATAAACAAATCTACAAAGAAAATCATAAAAGTTTGCGCTCATGAAAGGATGAAAGCAAATTCTGCTGTGAACACATCAACTACACTGATTCCTTCACTAGCTTTACAAACAATAAGACCGTTAACAGCAGCTGTACGGCCACCTACCACCCATCCCGAAAAATATGCAAGTTAGACAAACCAGACATGCGGGACACTGCTGGAGAAGTAAGGACGAACACATAAGCGATGTACTCCAGTGGACCCCTGCACATGGACGAGCAAAGGTTGGACGACCAGCTAGAACCTTTCTACAACAGCTCTGTGCCGATACAGGATGTAGCCTGGAATACCTGCCGGGAGTGATGGACGATAGAGACGGGTTGCGGGAAAGGGTCAGAGAGATCCGTACTGGCAGCGCGACATGATAATGATTACGTAGAACTTGGATGGGGACAGTCACACCAGTTAAGATAGATAGATAGATAGATTATACACATTTTATTTGCACAGTGAGTAAACACATACAAAATATCACTTACCTTCCTTATCTTCATGTTTTCCTGGAAGAATAAAATAGATATAGTTACATTCAAATAATAACGTCATAAATTATTTTATTTCATATTTTGAATTTGTATCTTTTTCTATTTACAAGACAAAAATTTGGTGTGGGCAAAAATAAGTAGGATTTTTTTACACCATCTTATTATTGTTGCTTTTAATCACAATATTTTGGGTTAGTTCAGTCTTCAGCCTTTGAAACAAACAGAATTAATATCAAAAAAGATGAGTAACTTCTGATAAAACATCAGCGAACTGCAGATGACAAGCTAGTTTATAAGTTGTGGCTTTAAGTTTGTGATAATTCTTTTAAAGTTGAAAATTAATGATAACTAGGACATTTTAAAACTCGTTGGTTAGTTGGTTGGTTGGGTTTTACGGCATATCAACCATTATAGGTTATTTAATGCCAAGTCCTGTTTTTACATATACATTAAGTATATATGATTTGTGAACGAATAGTTTGTAGGTAACAATCTTTAAATGAACCAGAGCTCATTTGTTTGCACACAGTTAAATGGTTTTAAGTGTTTCTTATACTAATAGTTTTATTTGCACACAGTCAAATGGTTTCAAGTATGTCTATTCAAAATTAGTAATCCTATTCAACATTATTCATTTGTTTGAACACAATTAAATGGTTTCAAGAATTGCTATGTTATACTGATTATTCACTTTAACAGTCATTTGATTTCAAATATAGGAAAGGCATAAATATTTCTATTTGATTCAAAAATGAAACTTTAATAGCAACTACCACTCCTGGTCAGAGTGGATATGAGAGTACTGGCTTTGAAGGGGTAATCCACATTCCCCAAAGGTTACTGACTGGAGCTTCACCATTGAATGCACTTTAGGGTCAAATCTAGGGCATTCGTTGAGAGGAGGGTGTGTTACCTCTCGGTAGAGATGCAATGTACGTATTCTACTGGGCTGTTAAAACTCTATGGGTTTGTTTATGATAAAAAATACAACCTACATTATGTATCGAAAAGAATAAGACAGACAAACAAGATACACAGACAGAAAAGATTAAAGGAGGATTAGTAGACGTTATCAATAATTAGCATATAAGTGTATTTTTGTCTACATTTGGTACAAGTCTTATAAAACTCAAAAAATATCTTAAGCAAAATTAAGTTTAGCACAAGGACATTATTTGGGATCGTCTTGTTAGAATCAGCCAGAGTTATAGAGACTGAGAATATTTATTAGACTATGAACTTCAGTACAAAGTCACACGTAGAGCCCCGAGAAAATGTATTAATTAGACGAGGTGAAATTTAGCACAAGCCCCCTTTCATGAGCGTACAAGTGAAAACAAGTACATGAAAGTTCATAAGAAAATTACTTACGTTGTATGGATGATATACGATGTCTTTCGTTTGTTGCTATAAAAACAGATTGAAAAGTAAACATTTCAATACGTTGGACAATATAATCGAAACATCATTTTCTATAATTGTATTTATATTACTATAAGCGCTTATTCGTTAGGACAGTCTGTGAATATTTTCATCACAGTCTATAAATAGTCTTTGAATGACAATCTGACTTACAAGCAATATTTTAAAAAAAACTGAGAATGAAAATATTTATTAAAAATATCACATCAGCTGCTTCAGGACAATCATTGCTTTCATTGCTTCCTATCGGCGCTCGTAACCAGCAGAATGATTCAAACCCCATTGTTATATTTTCAAAAGGCAGATTAGCCGTAGTTTGGATTTATATTGCCTATCTCCACTGCTTGTTGTTGTTGTTGGTGGTGGTGGTGGTAGTTGACTGACTCTTTTGAAAAACTGTCCATGGGCGCTGCTTTCCCACAATCGTAAAATGGTTCCGAGTGTTGGTCTCTCACTCTCGCAAAATAGTCCTGAGTGCAAATTACTTTGTTCCATATTGTCCAACGTTTCGCTCATAGTTCTGTTTGACCAGATAAAACAGGGGTAGGAAGGGAAAGGCAACCTCGCCCAATCTTCTGTTTTCGGCCAACTTCAGATCCCAACTATAATTGCAATTTGAGTGAACTGAATTAACTGGTTTCCTTCCTGAATATATGGACCAAAAGTCACCACTTCCCCTTATCCACTGACCACCCGGCTTTAAGGTACTTAAAACGGTCGCGCTAACGGTAAAAAAAAAAAAAAACAGAGTTTATGACGGATCTAGTTCTTTTCATCTAGAAATCATTTTCACAAAACAAAAAAAACAAAGCTTTTCCATTCTAAATTTTATCGCCTTCTAAATTTTCCGAAATTTTGATCTTACTACACACACACACAAACTTGTAAATACATACGTATACGCTACGTATGCACAAACATACACTCGAACCGGCATAGACGTATAAAGTAAAGTTGGTGATCTTAGTTGTGGGTGACTCGAAGGCTCCGTTTTCAATCGCTACTACACTCAGGTGTAGGGGAGGGTGCAACTCCATTCCTACGCTTTACCCTTGATCCTTACCTTATAATGCTGTGTGCTATCAAGTACCATTTTTTGAATCTTTGGTATGACTCGACCTGGGATTGAACCCCGGTCTTGGAGACCATTGGCGGACACTCTACTCATTAGGCCAATGGCCCGGTATAGACATATAAGCTACGTCTATACGCACACATAATCATAAAGATATACTCAACTCCACGTACACATGCACACACATATACATCTGCAGAGATATGCTTACCGCCACATATATACATATGTTAACCGTATACACACACACATACATACAGACTTGCACACACCTACTTATGTAGCCATACCCCAATCATACGTATATGCATAATAGAATTTAGGAGCAGAAGAACGAATAGTGTCATATTTTTTACAATTTAGGAATTGTATGGATCACAATCTGATTTACTACCAGAGAAAGAAAACTAAAGATAAAGAAATATTTTGTAAGATATCTGGTTGACCATTCCTAACTAGTTATTTAATATCAGTTCTTTTTTTTTTCTTTTTTCTTTTCCTAATCAGCCATTTTGAATACACTAATGAACAATGCCCTTTTAAAGTTCTTTTTATGATTGTCCAACTTTCTGCTATGTTTTACCAACAAACTACTATTTAATCCACGTTATTAACAGTTTGGTCTACATTTGTAATTTCCCTATTTATTTATGGTCATAAGATAAGAATGAGTAATGCTATGGTGCTGCAATTCATAGGATTTATTTCTCACTTGGATAAAAACAAATGTTGAAATTTTGAAAAATAATTGAGCTCTTCCGGATGGACCCTTGGAGAAATTGCTGGAATTACCCATTTGTAAGGTAATAGTCATTAAGTCTCTATTTGTACTAATTGCCTTCCAAACTATTATCAGACATCTTTTTATATCATTTTCACGATTGAAAATCGCTGTCTAAAAAAGGAAAAACCGTTGTCACCAAGAACAAAATCAAGGGCATCTTTTTTTAATGGACATTGCACACACAACTGTTAAAATAACTTTTTAAAATTTTTCTTTTTTGTAAAATATAAATCTTCCAGGTTCTTTATTTCATCAAGTAAGAACTTTTCTTTAAAAAAATCCCCAAAAGCAAAAAACAAAACAACAAAGTACAGTACTGGAAGCAGCTCTCGAGAAAGTGAAAAAAATCTTAACCATTTTTTATAATTTCTACAAATAAAATGGTTTAGACATACAGAGGAAATGATTCTTCGATTATTGTTGTCAAAATTCTCTTTATTGTAGTGAAAAGGTTTAATTACAAATTAGGATATCAAATCAAAGAAAAGAAACTTCAAATAAATTTTCTATTTTTTGGTATTTCTAAAAATCTTCTTAGAAAATTGTAACATTTTGCTAAAACTTAAAAGAAATTAATAGCAAGTTACAGTCACCGTAAAAGTAAGTAAAGTTGGCGACCAGAAGGCTTACTTTTCAAAAGCTACGACACCGAGGTGTAGTGGAGGGTGTTACTCCTTTCCCTGGATTGCTCCACTTTACCCTTGATACGTACCTTATATTGCTGTGTGTTAAGCAAGGAGGTATCAAGAACCATTTTTAAAGTCTTTGGTATAACTCGACCTGGGATTGAACCCAGGTCTCCCGAACCATTGGCGAACACTACCCACTAGGCCAATGAGTCGATTATACAGAAGAATGCAAACAAACAAACAAACAAACAAACAAACAAAAACAAAACATGAACAACGTTATTCAACATACAAATAATATGTATTTTAAACTGATGTAATGAATATGCATACATCTGCCCCCACCTCTCACAGTAATATGATCGACTGGTGTCAGCCATAAATACAGACGAATGTAGAGGTATATTGACTACGATTACAACGTCGCATGTCCAGTGTCGGAACGAACACACGTCCAGTACCAATACGATTACCTACCTGCTCGATTGTACTACACCTGTTACAGTAGCCAAACCACTAAGCTACTTCGATTAAATATATCCCTTCCCGGGACATATCATAAACATGCAGAAGTTTTAAAAGTTGTTGTGTCAGCGTCTTAAGATTTTAGATTATTTTTATTTTTGGAAATACAAAAATTATTATATTTTTATTCACTATCCATGCTACATGGAAAATATTTACAATTGATCTTAAACACGTCTGTTCATTTCTTTATTGCCCCGTCGGCTGGAGCTGTAGAATACACTGACTGCACCTCTGCAGAAGGGTTAGACCCCCACAAACGAGTGTCCTGGATATGACACTAAACAATCTGATGGTGAGGTTCTAGCAATGCTGGAGCTTTGGGGAATGCGGAGTACCCCTTTATTGCCATTGCTCCCAGGTCCACTCTGGCCCGGCGTGGTAGCACCTGATAGGGTCCTATCTATGGGTTAAATAGAACTAACGGCATACTTACGCTAAACTGGATTGTTTGATTAAACTGAATAGCTTGAAATAGAAATGTTTTTGACAATTGAACCGTGCTTAAATTTGAACTGTGTGCTTATGCTAATCTGAATTGTTTTAAATTTAACTGTTTTTAACATTGAATCTGTATTTGCACTGAACTGAATTGTTTAACATAGAACTGTTCTGACATGTAACTGTGTGTAAACAAAATCTGTACTTATACAAAACAGAATAGCTCGAAATAGAAATGTTTTTTTTTACAATTAAACTCTACTTAAATTTAAACTGTGTGCTTATGCTAATCTGAATTGTTTTAAATTGAACTGTTTTTGACATTGAAACTGTACTTACACTAAACTGAATTGTTATATATAACTGCTTGAATCGTTTGAAATAGAAATGTTTTGGACAATTAAACTGTGTACTCATGCTAAACTGAATTGTTTTAAATAGAACTGATTATTTACATAAAAATGGATTTGGCGTCAAACAACCTGCAACGGTTGATATGCTATAAAACCCAACAAATCAAAAAAAATTTCTTTAACTTTTTTATCATATTCTTGGCGTGAATTTTAGTCTCTCGCATGGCGTACCCGAAGATTAAATTTTTTTTTCTATTTCATTTTTCTTTCCTTTTTTATTTATTATTTTATTTTCCCCCAAAAGCTAAGAGAACTTTGACAACACAGAAAATAATCACTTCCAATGTGTGTCTAAGCTATTGAAGTTAAATTCATATTTGTGGAAATAATAAAAATGGTCAAGTTTTGTCACTTAAGATTTTTTTTTATTTTGCTCAGTTCAATACTTCTAAACTAGATTGTTTCCGTCTTAAAAAGAAAAAAAATTCTGTCATCAATTTTTGCTGCACGGTATTCAGAAGATTTTCCTCAACTCAAGCAATTTTTCAGATTTAAAAAAAATATATATTAGATGGAGATGGAGGCCCAATTAACTAAATACAATGGCAAAATGATCTGACATTCCGTCTTTTGAAAAATAAAAACAAGAAAAAGAATTATGTATATACATGGATATTTCTTCAACTCCGTTCAAGATTTAAATGCGACACAAAGAGGGTTTAATATGGAGGTGCCCTGCAGGAAGTGAACCTCCCACGAGGCAGTCAAATACTACTTAGTTCTGTCGGCATCTACCCTCTGGGGCGCTTTAAGTACCGGGTAATAAACCAAGTAGTTAACCATTTTAGGTAAGTGGGCTGGTGCTACCCGAGGAGAAGGCCCCCTGGAACTCGTGCTACATACATGTCAGAAAGTCTGATATAGTTTCGAAATTTATATGGTCATAATCGACAAATTGCGTAACTAGGTGAAAGTCTTCTGAATTTTAAACAATAAAAATTAGTCGTGAAAAATAGTCTGTTTTTTAAGACAGAACTCTCCTGATTCAGAGGTGATAAACCTGATAACAAATAGTTTTTTGTTTGCTTCGTTTTTTATCTTTGTTGTTGTTTTTTCTGTTTTATAACTACAGGACTCGCCTAATTTAGAGGTGCAAAATCTAATAAGATATATAGACGATATACTTATGTTGACATCATCTTCTAAATCTGTTACGTCATTCCTGCTTTCTTTTATGCTTTGTTCTATTTCATTTTCCTCTTCCTCAGTTTCCTCGTGTTCCTCCTCGGGCATTTCTACATCTTCAGGCTCGAAACTGGCTCTAAATTGGTCAGCATGAGCTAATATTGGTCGCTCTTTATTTTTCCTAGTACAGCCGTGTTCTGTCCTTTTTGTAGAATGAACTTCACTCTCTTTGGCTCTGCCTCCTTAACTCTTTTATACCAAACTTTCTCCTTGGCGGCAAATGATATGGTTATTGGGGCTCTAATTTGTCTGCCCATTAATGCTGATGGGCTTTGCTTTCTATCCGCATGAGAAACGAACCGTTCGATGAATTCAGAGTAAATTAGCGATGTATGACTCAATATACTGGTTAAAATGTGAAAACGCCTTTAAACCCATTTTTACAGTTTGGACCACCCTTTCCGCTATGCAACGTGTGAAAGCACGTGCGATACCCTAACCTCATCAGCCGCCAACCAGGGTGATGACACCGTTTCGGTAGCTCATGATACGTATGGAGGGTTACTTGTGCAATAATGTTGAATCAAATTATCAGCTTTTTGTTGATTTAAAAAAAAATTCTTTCATTACCCAGATTTTCCTTGCAACCACCCGGATTCACTCGATGTTATTAGGCTTGGAAGTTGCTATAACTCTATAAATAATAACAAGTAATAAAACATATATATTACTTACATAGTGAATAACAATTTCCTATATAAGGTTTTGAGAACACTGTTGGCCCAATGACTGTTATTATCCTTAAGCAGATGTAGAAATCATTGGCTTCAAGATTTTTCAGTTCAACTTTTGTTTGAGAAATGGAGGCATTTATAATGGAACCTAGAATTAAAAATAAAAAAATATTAGATACAATTTTGATGTATTCTTTAGATGAAGCTTAATCAATTTTTGTTATATTCGTTTAAGGCAATGCAGATATATATATATATATAAAGATTTTAATAGCATGTCAACTCCTCTGGGATTATTTCATGCCGGGAAGTGAGTTAACTGCGTACATTTGACCCGTAGATGGGATCATGCAGGTACTACAACTCCAGAGTGGACATGGGAGTAATTGAAATAATGGGCTACTCCATGATTCCAAAAACTACAGAACTGGAGCCTCATCATCAAATGTTTAATAACATACCTTGGACACCTTTTTTAGAGAAAAATATTTTCTTGTCTGATTCTTCATATAATATGAACATAAAAACAAACATGGGGGGAATATTTCCTAAACTAGTTCATAAACATTTCACTGAAATACCGCATAAATTATTTAATACGAACAATTTAAAAGTTACACTTGTATTAACAGCAGTCAGAAGATTATTTATAAACATAAAGAAAAAATCTTAAACGAGCAAATTGGTAATCCAGATACATGATGCAGTTGTAAAAACCTTGAAAGATGTCCTTTGCAAGGAAACTACCACACAAAAAACTATCTGCATGGCTGTAGTGACTGGTAGTGAAAATGAGGGTGATGAGGATAATGACGATAAAAGGGTCTACATCGGAGTCTCGGAATTGGAATGAAAAAAAATAAATTGGTCCCCAAACCACAAAATGAACATCTGAAAAAGAAGGTATTGCAATAACACTACACTCGTAAGGCATGTATAGAAGATCAAGGATGTGTGCAGTTAAACGTAATAAGAAATAAGAATTTAAAAAATAAAATATGGCAAAATAATAATAATTATAATAACGAAGAACTGTAAACCTTTATACAAGCTGTAAGGATATAAAAAGACAATATAGGGATAGAATTTGGCATAGAAAAATGTGCCATACTAATAGTGAAAAGCGGAAAACGACAAATGATGGAAGGAATAGAACTACCAGATCAAGAAAAATCAGAACGCTCGAAGAAAAGGAAACTTACAAATACTTGGGAATGTTGGAAGCGTACACCATCAAACAAGAAGAGATGAAAGAAAAAATTAAAAAGAATACCTCATGAGAACGAGAAAACTACTCGAAACCAAACTATTTATCAGAAATCTCATCAAACGGATAAACATTTGAGCTGTCCCCCTCGTAAGATACTCGGGACCATTCTTAAAGTGGACGAGAGAAGAACTTGACCAAATGAACCAGAGAACAAGAAAACCCGTGACGATGCATAAGGCCTTACATTACAGAGAGGGTATAGACAGATTATATATCAAGAAAAGAAGGAGGAAGTGGAGTCGCCAGCATTCAAGATAGCATCAATACCTCAATAGGATTTTTCGAAGACTACGTTAAAAAGAGCAAAGAAAAATTAATTACAGCGACCAGTAATGGCACAAACTTCACAAGAATCAAGAGAACAACAATAACTAGACAACAGAAATGAAAAGAAAAATGACTGTATGGACATTTCAAGCGACAAACTGACAAAATCTCATGCGATAAAACCTGGACATGGCTAAAAAAGGAAAACTTTTAGAGAGAAGCTGAATCACTTCGAATAGCAGCACAAAACAACGCCATAAGGACCAACTATATTAAAGCAAAAAATAGATAAGACGCAACAAAATAGCAAATTATGTGGTGATAGAGACGAAACCATCAATCATATAATAAGTGAATGCAGTAAATTAGTGCAAAAAGAATGTAACACTAGTCACATCTGGGCGGGGAAGGTAATCAACTGGAAATTGTGCAAAAAATTTTTATTTGTCCATACGAGCAAGTATGCACAACTCAGAATCTATCCTGGAGAATGAGACACACAAACTTCTCTGGGATTTTAAGATAAAAACGGATCACCTAATCTCGGTCAGACGACCAGACCTAGTGATAATCAAAAAAAAAAAAAAAAAAGAGAAGAGAAAACCTGCCATAAAGTGGACTTTGCCGTCTCGGTTGATCATGGAGGGAAAATAAAAGAAAATACAAAGAGATATAAGTATCTTGACCTTGCTAGAAAACTAAGAATTAAAAAAAACTATGGAACATGAAAGTGTCGATGATACCAATTGTGCTTGATGCACTTTAGACAATTCTCTAAAGATTGGTAAAGGGACTTGAAGAATTGGAATTAAGAGGACAAGAAGAAACTATCAAGACTATAGCATTATGAAGATTGGACAGAATGCTGAGAAGAGTCCCGGATACTTGAGGAGATTTGCTGTCACTCAAACTCCAGTGAGAAACAATCAGCTGAGTTTTCCAAAATCGAATAAAAATTCAAAAAATAAAACCTAAAACTAATTTTAAAAATAAAGTAAAATAAAATAAAAGGAAAAATAACTTAAATTTAAAAAAAATAATTAATGAAATAGAATAAATAAATAAATAATACAAAAAAAATAAAAATAAGATAGAAAGAAGAAATGAAAAAATTCACACACCCCCACCAAAAAAAAAAAGAAGAAAATAAGTTTAGAAACGAACATTCTAGAATGCCACGTGATGTCCATTTTTTAGAATATAAATATACCCACCACAAAAAAAAAAAAACCCGCAACTCCAAAACATTATGAAGGCTTTCACCAGAATAACCGTACAAATCTGTTCCTGTGTGTGATGCTCAAAGAAATATGGGTTGGTTGACTCTGTCTTATATTTAAAACCTTGATTTTTCGTTTCTCGTAAAATCTTTTGGTTAACAGTTGTATTTAAATGAAGACTTGATAAATCCCAAATTTATTTCAGTTAAATAATTTTGAACTCACGAAAAAGATTTGTTTAAATTTAACGCCTCATTATCTCCATAGGTCATTTGTGACTATTCTCTATCTCAGCAAATGTGTATTTGATGTAGCCTGAAAGCATTAGAACTGTTTCCATCCTCTATATAACGAAAAAATATCAGGAGCTTAGTATTTATTCAAACATGACCATTTTACGGGAATATTTTAAAATAAGGCAGTAAAACCAAACCAAAAAGATAACACAGAAACGCCAGAAGTTAGTTCAGATACCCGTTAAGAAATAAATCATAAGAGTAAGTCAATGGACTTTAACTAAGTTAAAACTTGGGTTGGGGGGGTGACCCGCTGTTTATGAACAGTCACTGTGACTGTCGTCGGTCACATCTGTGTCAGATGCTCAGATAATAAATAACCCCAGGGTCTGGTATAGCCACAATATACAACCCATGATAAAATGTCAAATTCAAATATTACACAACGTGGGACCCAGGCATCAGGCTTAGGTGTCATGATCGGCAGGTACTCTCTTGATAGCCAACATGGAAGACTCGATCGTCATCCTGCGAATGTTGGCTGTTCTATTTTCAGGTACACAAATGGCGATTTAAGGAACCACACCAACCAGAAACCTAAACAGAAAGCGTGGACCAGGGAAGACAACCAACTTGCACTACACTGCTATTTTAGGGGTAAGCCTACACAAAGAGGATATAGGTAAAGAATGATGGAGATCTGGCAAGAACATTCTAATTTTCAGATAACTAGTCTGAGACTCGCTGATCAAGTCAGAACAATAATAAAGAAGGGTTGGTTTAATGACCTTGAAATAATAGAAATACACCAAAAAGTAAATGATCAACAAGGTAATAATACATTACCTGGCACATCAAATATTAACAAACAAAAACAACCCATCCGAAATGAACCAAATTCGGAAAATAGAAACCCCCACACAACCAAACACTGCACAACCAAACAACCCAGAACAAACACTATCAAAAGAACAAAAGTTAAATCTAGAAAATTTAAAGAGAATGTTGAACAGTGAAAAGACCATCTTACCATTACTAAGAAACATTGAATGGAGAATAGTTAAGGCAGGGACAAATAAAGTGAATCAAGTACTGACATATATATCAACGAATAATATAACCGAATTAAATGAACTAATTTATGCAGGAGCAAAATTAGTTTGCGAAAAAATTGGGATCCTCTCAAAAAGTACGAAAAAAAATCAAAACCAGGATGGGAATTTCGACTAGAAACTCTGGTAAAAACATCTAACAGCCAAAAATGATAAAACAAAAGAAAGACGCTGAAATGATTAGGAACAGAAAAGAAAAAAACAGGAAAAACTTACAATAAACTTGAGGAAATAAACCAGAAAGTGCTGGCGAAAGAAGGAAGATTAAAGAGATGTCGACAAAGGGTAAAACAATTCAGACAAAACAGGACATTCCAAAATAATCATAGAAAATTCTATCAACAATTGGGAGGAGATGACAATAAAACATACCAACAGCCGGATGCAAAAGAAACCCAACGATTTTGGACTAAAATATGGCAACCAAAAAACATGACGAAAAGGCCGAATGGATAAACAATATGACAAGAGAACTAGAAGGACTCTAACAAGGCCCGAAAGCGGAATTACACACCGATTTACTCAAAACGACACTTAAAAGATATCAAACTGGAAAATGCCAGGTCATGATGAAATACATGGTTTCTGGTTCAAGAAATTCACCTCCATTCACGATAGACTAGCACTAGAAATGAATAAAGGCCTACAAAGAGCACACGTACACGAATGGTTGACCAAAGGAAGGACCACATTGATACAAAAGGACCCAAACAAAGAAACCACCTCAAACAATTACAGACCCATACCTTGCCTACCAATGATGTGGACAATATTAACAGCATAAATAAGGGAAAAGCCTAACTATTCGCTAACAAACAGCGGTTTGTTCCCTGACGTACAGAAAGGATACAGCAAAGTATCCAGAGGCACAGCAGAATTACTCTACATAGATCAACACATCCTAAATGAGAGCAAGACCAGACGGAAAAATCGAGCTATGGCCTGGATTGACTACAAAAAGGCATATAATATCGTTCCGCATAGCTGGATAATAAACTGCCTCAAAATGTACTAAATATCACATGAAGTCATGAACTTTATCGACAATACCATGAAAATCTGGAGAGTGGAATTGACAGCAGGAGGAAGAAGCTTAGCTGAAACAAAGATCCAAAGCGGTATTTTCCAAGGAGATCCTCTATCACCCGGACTATTCATAATTGCCATGATGCCACTTAACGACATACTCAGAAAATACACAGTCGGATACAAACTTAGTAGATCGCAGAAAAAAAATCAATCATTTAATGTACATGGATGACATCAAACTATTTACAAAAATTGAAAAAGGACTGGAAACTCTAATAAACGCAGTTAGAATATACAGTCAGGACATAGGAATGGAATTTGGCATAGAAAAATATGCAATGCTTGTAATGAAAAGTGGCAAACGACATCTAACTGACGGATTGGAACTACCAAATCAAGACAAGACTAGAACGCTCGCAGAAAAGGAAACCTATAAATACTTGGGCATCTTTGAGGCTGACACCATCAAACAAGTGAAAATGAAAGGCAAAATTCAAAAAGAATATCTCAGGAGAACTAGAAAACTACACGAGATAAAACTCTCTGGCTGATACCTTGTCAAAGGAATAAATACCTGGGCTTTACCCCTCGTTAGATATTCCGGAACCTTTCTGAAGTGGACCAGAAATGAACTTAAACAAATGGACCAAAGAACAAGAAAAACACATTACATCCCAGAGACGATGTTGACAGATTGTATGTATCAAGAAAAAAAGGGAAGAAGAGGACTTGGCAGCATTGAAGCAACGTTGACGCATCGATACGACGACTCGAAGACTACATAGAAAAACACGAAGGAGGACTGATTACAGCCATCAGAAACGATACTGATAACACGATGGACAAGAGAATGACAATAACTAGAAAATAAAAATGGGAAGGAAAACAACTCTATGGGCGTTTTAAATGACTAATAAACAACATCTCAGAAGACAAAACCTGGACATGGCTAAGAAAAATAAACTTTAAGAGAGAGAAACAGGATCTGTCCTAATAGCAGCACAAAACAACGCCGTAAGAACCAATCATATCAAAGCGAGAATAGATAAGACGCAATAAAATGGCAAATGTAGGCTACGTGGTGACAGAGATGAAACGATCAATCACATAACAAGCGAATGCAGCAAATTAGCACAGAAGGATTATAAGACTAGACAGGTATGGGTCGGCAAGGTGATACACTGGGAAATGTGCAAGAAATCTAAATCTGACCATACGAACAAATGGTATATGCACAACCCAGCACCTGTCCTAGAAAATAACCCATATAAACTCCTATGGGACTTTGACATACAGACGGATCACCGAATCTCAGCCAGAAGACCAGACCTAATAATAATCAACAAAAAAAGAGAACTTGCAAAATTGTCGACTTTCCTGTCCCGGCTGACCACAGAATAAAACTGAAAGAATGTGAAAAGAAGGATAAGTACCTCCACGCATTATTGAGAACGGCCAGAATACTGAAAGAATCCTGGAGACTTGAGGTGTAGAAATTTTGGTAAGGAACTGGTGATCCTGTTTCACCGAACAGCAGCAGCCCCTTGGGGTCATGTGGCGTCCATTATAAAAAGGAGCTAAACTGGAGATTCTCCCTCTTTTGGTTCCACCCCCACAACTGTTAGCAACAGGTCATTTTCGTAGCAGCCCCTTGACGGTATACGTATTTGGTACCTTCCACCACCGGGACCCAAGAGCGACGAACGCACGTGCTGAGTTTAAAGGAACAGAACATACACACAGTTAAGTTCCAGCAGGCATTTTATCTGCAAACTCACAATACCTAACCTTACTTTATCTTACACCTTGAACTCTTTTGTGAACTGTTACTTACACATTCGTTGTTTATTCCATTTAGTGTAAAACCTTGTTTGTTGTTGTTGTTGTTGTATATAAATTTTGTTGCATGTATAAGTCGTTCGTTCCTTTCTTCAAAAGCTGTCACCATCTCTCTATTTCTGCTTAAGTACGGTTTATTCTTTTACAAAACGTAGGAATAAACCGGGCTTTTCGGGGCTTTATGAAAAAACCCACATACTTGCAGATAAAACGCATATTGCATTACTTGCAGATAAAACGCGTATTGCAATTCTTGCAAATAAAACGCAAATTGCAGGAGTTGGTCGACTGGTTTGAAGTAAGGAATTAAATACAAAAAAAGAAAGAGAAATTACCTTCTTCAGAATTGAAAAAAAAATTGGAACATAATATTCAGAATGGCTGAATTTAAAAACCTTAAAGGTGTAAACACTCTGCTGGCCTCTAGGGACCTCCTTAAAAGAAAGATACTTCGGGTTTTAACTACCTACAGACCGGAGAAAATTTAAGAAAATCTCTATTCCAAGTAGAAAAACAAAGGGTTATAGTTTGGTCAAAGGAGATTGAAACCCTTAACTCGAAAATTTATGACACCTGTGTAAAGGCGGACATAGATTTAACAAGAAGCCACTTCACTATTTAGAAGATGAAGAAGCGAAGTCAAGTTACCAACTTGAAGTCAACCGTAAACACGACGAGGGCGAGTACACGTTCACACAAACCAACCTTTCGCATAGCCGCAGTAAAAATGTGGGTAAGGAAGGAGACTCATCAATTTTTAACATACCCAGTTATATTCTGCCACCGCGACTACAATGTTCAAAATTCAGCGGAAGAATGTATAACAGGTTTGAATTTAGAAATTTCCTGGCACAGTTCTACAACTGTGTCTCTTCAGTGAGTTCGGATAAGGCCAAATCGTCTCTGTTAAAGAGCTATTTGACTGGTTATGTGGCTCAACTACTTTCTCATTTGACGTTAGAGGAGGCGAATTATGAAGTCGCCATAAAATTATTAACAGAAGAATTTCTGGATATACTTCTAGTTGTGGACGAGATATTCAAACAATTGTTAGACGCTTCTCCCAAATACGACGCGAATTTCATCAACGTGAAACAATTTTTGTCTGAGACACGTGCGGATTTATCAGAGCTAAGAACTTCATATAACCTGGATTTTTTTAGGAAGAAACACCAGGATTTAGAATAATTAGCCACATAATATTCGCTAAATTACCGTCCATTCTCCAAAGAGAGTTGGTGCATAAGGTTGGCACTAATAATCCAACTATAAAGGATATATTCGACAACTATAATGAGACTATCAAACCCCTTATAAAAACCAGCAGGATTAATAATTTTAACCCTGAAAGGAATTATGCCTATCCAAGCAAGAAAAAAAAACAAAAAACAAACAATAATCCCGAGGCAGAGAGTAAAAACGACTCTGCACTGGAAAATTTCACCACGAGGGCGGACAGCTTTCCCAGTTGCTGCAAACTTTGCAAAAAGGGGCCAAACTATTAGTCGCTGCTCGACATACGCTAGTGCCCAGACTAGACAAGCTAGGTGCAGAGAATTAAACTTATGCACACTGTGTACTAGCACCAGGCATAAAACGAAGGACTGCCAAGGAAAGCGAAACAGATTCCCCTTTAAATGTTCGCTATGTAACTCGAGGAATCATGTAACCCCACTTTGTGACAAGGCGGAAGAGAAAAAGAATTCAGCATTGTCCATTAATGTGTGCAACAGCTCTCGCACCCTTAACCAACCCTTCATCCCACCTACGGTATCCCTTTCAGTGTCCAAGGGCAGACAGAAACACAACGTCAACTGTTTGCTTGATACTGGCAGCCAGAGGTCACACTTTTCCAAGGGGTGGCGGAAAAATTAAAATGCAAAAAGCATTCCTTCACCCCAGGGAATTATGAAGTAAGCACCTTCTTGGGCACGAGGAAGAAGAGATTAGAGGAGTTTGTACTAGGTATTCATGTGGATAAGGATCGAACCTTTCACATACCAGTCTTAGTGGAGGAGGACTTCGACATAAACCTAAAAATTGATCATTTCGGGGAGGTAAAGAAAAACTTAAATAATCTAAATTATAAATTAGCCTTCACCGATAATGGCAGTGATCAGGTACGCATACATGGACTTATAGGAGTCGATATAATCCAGTTCATGGGCATGAAGACAATAAAATGCATGAATGGAATAGCATGGGAATTTCCTACAGGTATCGCCCCACTGGGTAACAGTCATCATTTCCTCTACCAGGAACAGAGTGCCCGGGCGAGAGCTATGAAGAGCGCTCCGGAGAACAATTACCAGACTATCATTACAGGTTATTTCTCCTGTCCGAAGGAGCGAGTAAATTTTGTTTTAAACCCCCCAAAAACTTGTCCGGATGCGTTTTCAGAATGTTTAAATGAAAGAACTCAAGATGCAAGATATGCGAAAAAAAAAATCAAATTCTGTGACGTTACCCCCTCGGCCCCCATGAATACGTCAACTTCTTCGAACCATTTTACTATACGACCGGTGATCAACTAGTGGTCCCGATAGGGGCATCGCACATTTCTTTACGGCTACAAGAAATACAATCGATGGAGTGGGAGGAAAGAGAACAAACGAACAATATGCCTGGGGTTAACTCAAATGCAGAAGGGGAGTTATGTAACATTGTGCATATGTAGACTAACGCTAGCGTGGATTTCTGGCGAAAATTCTACAACGCTACTGGAATGCCAACCTATCTTGACCGGACTTCACTCACTGGTCTGGACCCTCTCTCACTCGTCTCTCTGTTGTCCGGTGTTGACTCGCCACTCGTGTCACCCTTCGCCAACTGCCTTCTTCGAGCTCCTTTGTCCAACTCTCTTCTCGCGTTCCCTTACCCACTTGCAGTCACGCCGAGATTTCGAGTCCAAAACCCTTTGTCTGGTTTCGCGCCAAAACAGACAAAGGAATCGTCTGCTTGGCGGACCACCTACATAGTGTTACAATTCAAATCACAGGGACTACAGAGGAATATGATTACCTATTTTGAACAATTATAAACATCGCCATTCTCATGGCTTTCTCCTCAGGCGGGAATGTGTAGAAATTTTGGTAAGGAAATGGTGTTCCTGTTTCACCGAACAGCAGCAAACCCTTGGGGTCATGAGGCGTCCATTATAAAAAGGAGCTCAACTGGAGATTCTCCCTCTTTTGGTTCCACTCCCACAACTGTTAGCAACAGGTCCTTTTCGTAGCAGCCCCTTGACAGTATACGTATTTGGTACCTTCCACCACCGGGACCCAAGAGCGACGAACGCACGTGCTGGGTTTAAAGGAACAGGACACACACACACACACACACACACAGTTAATTTCCAGCGGGCATTTTATCTGCAAACTCACTTTACCAAACCTACTTTACCTTCAACCTTACAACCTTCACAACAAACCTAACCATATTTTACATCTTGAACTCTTCCTTGAACTCTCTTTGTGAACTCTTCCAATTCGTTGTTTATTCCATTTGGTGTAAAACCCTGTTTACTGTTGTTAATGTCGTATACAAATTTTGTTGCATGTATAAGTCGTTTGTCCCTTTCTTCAAAAGCTGTCACCGTCTCTCTACTGCTGTTTAAGTACGGTTTATTCTTTTACAAAACGTAGGAATAAACCGGGCTTTTCGGGGCTTATAAAAATCCCCACAGAGGAGACTTGCTGTCACTCAAACTTAAGTGGAAGACCATCAGTGTTAGCTGATGCTAAAAAACTATAATAATAATGATAATAATATGGAACATGAAAGTCTTGATTGTACCAATTGTGATTGGTGCTTTTGGCACAGTGACTGAAGGATTATTAAAGGGACTGAAGGATTTTGAAGTTGGCGGACGAGTGGAAATCATCCAAACGACAGCATTATTGAAGACGGCCAGAATACTGAGAAGGGTCCTGGAGACTTGAGGAGATTTGCTGTCACTCAAACTCCAGTGAAAAATCATCAGCTAACGCTGATGTGAAGAACTCTAAAAGAGTAAATAATAAATAAATAATAAATACTCTAAAAGAACTCTAAAAGAGTAAATAATAAATACTCAAGCAAGAATTGATGCAAAAATATGGAAATAAATGAATGAATTGATAAATAAATAATACAAAAATAAGAGTTAAAACAAATAAAATTTGGAAATGAAATACAAGAGAAATAGATAAATACAAAAATAAAAGAAAAAGAAAAATATCCTAGAATTCCACGGCCACTAAAATTTAACTTTCGATGCAAGAAAGTGCGATTCGCTTTTTTTTTTGTGCTATGAATTTAAAATGCTTCTGTTAACAGTTTATTTGAAAAGTATTTGTTAAGGGTGTGTTGTTTTTTGTGTATCATACACGAGCGATGGGTGTTCTTGCTGGGCTTGCCGGAAATGCCTGAATATAGAAAAATGCTGCACAAACCACAAACACGTGTTGATCTCTTAACGACTTTATTCACCTCCCCCTACTGGCATTCCCTAGGAATCATAACATCTCCAGTATTATTATTATCATCAGTAAATAATTACTGATGAAACACCTTCCTTAAAAGAATTAATTTTAATAAAAAAACATTCATTTCACGGAAAATAAAAAAACAGCACATTGAATAAAAGAAAGGAAAAAATAAAAAACAAGCAAACAAAAAGGTGCCTCGTGCATAGAACTAAGAACTTATGTATTTATTTGGCAATAAATTATTACCAAATAAAAATAAATAAATAAAAAGGAAGTATTCAGATAATTCCAACATCCTTTGTTCAGCTTTTATTTTTATTATTTTCATTTTTTTTTTTTTCTATACAAAGTCTTTAAGATATTTGGGTATTATGTTTTTAAACCTCACTCCTGACACCGTGTATCATACACAAGAGTTGGTTGTTCTTGGTGGGCTGTCGGTAATGCCTGAAAATGGGAAGATGTCGGACAAACTACAAATACGTGTTGATATCTTAACAACTTTATTCACTTCCTCCTCCTCGAGGCATTCCCTAGGGATCATAACATTTCCAGGACAAGGAGGAAAACCCTTGATCTTTTATTATCATCACAAATTACTTCCTGATGAGAATCTGCGTCATACTGGCACACCTTCTGTTAACAGTCTAGCAGTTGACCGGTTCACAGCTTAAACTGAAATTTACGATTGTCTGGCAGTCTTTCGAGTAATAGTGCACAATATCCAAGATAGAGCTATTTCTATATTTAGATTTTTGAATTAAACAAATTAAGGACAACTTTCAAGTTTTGAAATCATCAGGTAACAATGAATTTTTTTCTTTTTTTCGGATTCACTGTATCTAATGGGTTTGAAGTGAATACAAGAAGGAAGAGGTACTAAAAGTGCGAATTCAAAAATAAATAAATAAATAAATAAATCTTTATTTGTCACCTGATGATCATAAAAACATGAAATTGATTGTTGGGGTGATTATGTTTGCATTTTAAAAATCATATATACGTATAGTTGGATTACTTGAAAAGTGCTATCAGCACCATGAAACTCAGTACTACCTGCTGCAGAATCAAATGATCCGTGATTAAACTCGGTCCCACCAGACTGGTCCGATGAGGAAAGTGGCTAGGTACATGTCAATGAACAGATTAACTTTTTGTGGGGTCAATGGCTATCCAGTACTCTGATGCCAGAAGGAATTCCAAGACTTCTACTAATTATCCATCGAGGAAATCGACACTGATATAAAACTGGGAGTGATGAACCGTAACTTTTGATAAAGCTGCATGTGATGACGTCTGTGTTCAGTGACATCTAGCCTCCAGATTTCATATTTAACACTTGTCTTTGTACATTTACCAATCAGTCTTCATGTCATTGTACATTTGGACACAAACATATCAATCACTCGTCATGTCTTTGTACATTAGACCACATACTGCGAACCTATCAATCACTTCTCCTGTCCATGCACATTAGAGCTCACACTTATGAGTCACTCCTTATGTTCTTGTATATTAAGACACAAACTAATCAATCAGTCCTCATGTCTTTGTACATCAGACTAAAATTTTAGCAAACACCCCATATCCATCCTTGTTGGGTTGCAGTTTTTATTTATTTAAGGGATTAACATACAAAAGATCGTTTGATGTAAATGTAATTGTTTTTTGTCTAGATGTTTAGTTTTACTAAGTATATTTTTGGCAGCATTTCTTCATTAATACATATTTGATTGAACATAATAGACATTTTTTATCTACATATTTTTTGTTAATCCTTTCGAATTGCCGTAATCAACTTATGATATTCGGCGGGAATTGGTTGATAAATCTTCCATAATTAGTTATTTCCCAAGTACGTTCTGCCTAACCTTGGGCCATCATCAGGGGGGGGTTGTATTACAAAAATGATGTAACTTTTGTATGTACATTACAACGCCCATTCTTACAAAGTAGTAATGTACATATACTACGTAATAAACCATAGGTAATTTGTTTACAACTCCAGCTACAAAATCTAACCATCAACCTAGTTTGTGATATTCAATTAAATGATTATTTTAGTCAGACAATTCATTGATATATTCTTTGAACTTTGTAAGGTAAAATGCAGTGAGGATTGGCCACGTTTGCCACAACATGGCTTCCTGTTCATAATTGTTAATTGTTAGAAAATTCCTCTCAGAGCTTTCCCGTTTTCCCCATGGAAAATGAACAATTTTTTTTTACATAAAAAAATGTCTCTCAATCCAATCAGTATGCACGGTAAATTTAGTAGTTCTACAAATAACCATGTGCCAATACCCTTCGCCAGTCGACCCCTACTATCTCAACTTCCTTTAACCACTAATGGCCATTAGATCAGATCGTCTAATGGTTTCTCTTATCTCCGACCAGGGGCATTACACATTTCTTTACGGACACACAAAGCACAACCGAGAGGGTGGAAGAAAAGAACAAACGAATAAACATGGACTTTGGTCAGCTCCAAACGCAAGAGAGGAGAAATTTGTGACACTCTTGGGCAGCTCTCTGTGCATTTGCGGGCTATCGCGGGCGTATATTTGCGCGAAACTTCCACAAAGCCACTAGGAATGCTGACTCGTTTTCTCGCGTTAGTCAACAGGTTTAAGTTTCGCACCAAAGCAGACAAAGGATTCTCTGACTAGCACCCACACACACAGAAACGGATGCCACCAATAGTGTCACAAGACAAACAAACTGTTTTCAGTTAGGATATAGATGATTTAGTAATGAATAATCGAGAGAAACTTACCTGATTCACAAGGTTTATGTTGGTATTTTGTAGTTTTTCTTGTATAAGCCACTTGGTACATCAGAGGAATAACTGTGATTTTACATCCAATTGGATACCACTGCACTACTATTTTGTCAGAAAATGTTGTAAGTAATAAGGACATTGGCATATGATTTATATCTGAAATAAAAAAAAGAGAATCAACTGTTATGTCCAATTTGACATGACGCTTTAAAAGTTTCTATAAAATCTTTCAATTATCGCAGCGAATGAGCAAAATGAGATTTATTATATACTAGTATATAAAGAGAAAGTGTAATAGTCCCTAACCGACGTGTCATCAAATGTAAAACTAGAAAAAACCCACGTGTGTTATGATTTCCAGAAAAGATTTTTCCCCACTTTCCCGCTGAATGCTGGCAGAGCTGAACATTAGCCTTCCCCTTCACTTGTCAGTAGCAGTCCTGCAGTTGCAGAGTACAGAGGTTAGATTTTGCACGACGAACCAAAAATATTGATCACAAAATTTGACGACGATCAATAAGTTTTATCCTTTAAAGAATTTCAGGACGGACAAGCAAATAAGCATTTAAAAAGAATATTAAAACATTTACATACACTGTCCACATACAAAGATTAATACTCACACAGTATATCTCTCGTAAGTTGTTGCTCATTACCAAAAATAATAAGACAATGTCTATTTAAACTCAGCCTCCTGTTATTTGTTTTAATATTTGCTTGTTTTATTTATAATTCATTTCTGCATAAACCTTTTTTTATCACACAACCCGGAAAACTCCTGTGCAACAATATTAAACTATATTTCTTTACGAACTTGATACGTATAATTCACAAAAACATTCACGCTAAACTCGTAACGAAAGAAAGAAAGAAAGAAAAAAAGAAAGCTATAATGATGAATAGATAAAAAGATCTGACAGAAATAAATAAATAAATAAATAAATAAAATAAGAGTGCTAATAAATAAATAAATAAATAAATAAATAAAATAAGAGTGCTAATAAATAAATAAATGTGACCTAAAGAAAGAAACAATGATAGAATAACATTGAAAGAAAGAAAGAAATTGAAAGCGATAAATATATAAAAATTGTGACAGAAAGAAAGAATGAAAAATAATTATACGAAAAAGAAAGAAAGAATCAAGTATTTCCAATCAATGGTTTGGTTTTATGGCATATCAATTGCTTTAGATTATTTTATGCCAAATCCTGTTTATACATATATATCAAATATATATGATTAAAACACATTTTGTTGATAACATTTCAAACGAGACTGAGCTTATATTTTGTACACAGTTAAATGATCTCAAATATTCTAATTCTTTTACACATAATTCATTCATCTGCACACAGTAAAATGGTCCCCAAGTATTGTCATGTCTCACTAAAAATTCAATTAAACAGGCATTTGTTTACACACAGGTAAATGTCAAACAGTTCTATTTGACCCATCGATAAGACCCTATTAGCTGTTAACACTCCGGGCCAGAGTGGACCAGGGAGTGATGGCAATAAAGGAATACCCCGCATTCCCCAAAGCTCCAGGATTATTGAAGCCTCACCATCAAATTGTTTAGTGTCATATCCAGGACACTTGTTGTCGGGGGTACTCTTACCCCTCTGCAGAGATGCAGTCGGTGTATTCTACAGCCCCAGCTGACTGGGCAAACCACAGTCTGATCCTCGGCGGTGAATGTTCAAATAGGTAAAGACAAAAAAGAAATAATGGATTCTACATACACAACTTACCAAACAGAAATGGTAAATATTTAGCTAAGTTTTCTCTCGAAATCAGGCTTGTATGTTTGCCAACACCCTAAACCACCCACCCACTAAAAAAAAGTATTATCTGAACCATACAAATTTCTTTTTTGTTTTCGGATCAAAACAATTAATGTAAGTGATAAGAAAATCGATGATATGGAGAATATTAAAAGACACATGACAGTATAGTTACATGATGTGACAAAAAACTGTTTGATAGGAATTTCAAAGATGTTTCGACCCATAGAAATCTCACTGGAATAGGAGTGTTTAATTGTTTTTGAAGAAAAATAATGGTTTCTTTTCTGTCTTTGTAAATACAGCTTCAGTTTCAATCCTTTTGGAACAAATGTCAGATGTTTAAGAAAACTAATGTTTTATATATTATCTATTTATGTCGTGGTAAATGCAACTTTAGTTTCAGAACTTTTTGGACACACCTGACTTAAATAATTAGTAAAATGTATATTAAAAATGTTTACTTACTTCCAGTTTGAGTGAAGATGCATTCTGACCATATCATTTCTTGAATGCCTGTCTTGGTATTCAAAATGACCGCCACGTTAAAATGATTAACATCAAATGTCTTGTTCAGCCTGAGTAGATAACTTCCATTGGCTATAACTGTAATCCAGTCAACTTGATCCTTAAACAAAAAATATTTAGTTTTAATAATATAACACTTTCTTTGGTTGCTTCGTCACGTGTCAGCTCTGTTTGATCCATTTAAATCTAAAGTCATTTTTTGTGGTATGAATGTTGTATACTCACATAATAAATATGCTTATATACACATATACATATATATGCTGAATGGATCACAACGACGAGCGAAGACTTCTTTAGAAAAATATTACCTCTTGCTTTATTGTAAGGGTTCGAAAAGGGTTACTCAAGGTTTGCGTGTGAGAGGGAGTTGAAGACCGAACAGAACTGCAATATATTGACCCCCCTCTTATGGCCGTCAGCGTTGTGTCTTTCTCGTTCTCCAGGGCTGCTCAACCTGAGGCCCAGGGACTCAGCTTTCTGCTGAGTGCTGGCTTTCTCTACCACATCTTGCCACCAACGGGTCTCCGAAACTACTGGGGGCCCCGAGGGCCCCTTCGGCCGTGTGTGGCTTTCCCTACCACATCTTATCCGCAGTTTCTCTGGGCCCCAACTCCATCGGGGTTCCCGAGGGCTCCTTCGGCCGGGTTTGGCTTTCCCTAACACATCTCGTCTATAACTCCAACTGTCTGACTTCTTGTCTTGACCGAGTTATATAATAGTTCAACGTCCACTCAATCGCCCACACAATCTTTGGAATGGCATGTTTGATTGTCATCAAGCGGAAATAACTGTCATGCAGTTCAGAGGTCACTCTCTTCCGGTGCATCAGTTTATGAGTGTATCATGGGATTTTTTACCTTGTCCCATTTCGTCAGCCAAGCACGCCTACGCGATTTCCTCTCCTACCTTCCATTGGAATGTATCACTTCCTTCCGGTGCATCACCTTGGAATGGCTAGTTTGGCCGGGTCGAAGGTCAAAATACAACATGAATCCAAGTATTTATTTATATCGTATCTTGCCTGAGACAAAAAACAGGATATAAGGGTTTTTATTAAGCTTGCGACAGTTTTCGTACAGTTCTCGGTGACAATTTGGCTTTTCTTCCTCGTCCAGATAAATTTTCTGTCGTGCCAAACTGTTTAAACTTTTTATAACAGACTGTACCTTAGATTTATATAAAAATAAATCAAACCTATTTAATTGTCGCTTGTTTGCACACAGTTATATTACTTAGCATTCCTTACCAATTTTCAGTTTGACCAATACATGAAACCCCTATAGGCACTACCAACCCGAGTTGGTAGGGACCATGAAGTAACGGCAATGAAGCTAATGTGAAAGTCGAAGTTCAACAATACTTACCTCACAATTGACTACTAAAACATCAGCAAACATTTTCTTGCCGTGACACCACAAAAGTGTAACATTAGTCATCGGTGCCATTTGGTAGTCCCTTTCATCTGGCTCATACGACCACGTGACCAGCAATGTCTGTTGATCTTTAGTCTCTCTAACTGTCACTTTTTTGACTTTCGGAGATACTGCAAAAAAAAAAAAAACCCAAGTTATATTTCGCTGATTATTCACAATTTGCATTATATTTCTTAACCATAATTATTCGCATGTAACACACTTTTTTCCTTCACTTTTTCTCTTTAAACTCTGGATATATTTTGGGATGGTTTATTTTTTTGCAGAGGGGTAGTGTGGGAGTCTTGTGTGTAATCACATATGTTACTATTCCCAGGGGAGAGTTCCCATGTTGGAGTGGCTAACGTGTTGGATTACGACATCGTAGTGTGTTCGAACTCCAGTCGCACTAACACGTTCATTTTCAGATTAATACTCTTGGGAAATGTATGAAAACCTTATGTGTCCATCATTGGGTTAAATAATACTACTATAGTCTTTCTGAAAGGATAGCTTTGACATTAAATAACCCAAAAAGGTTGATATTACATTAAATAAACAAACCAAATTTTATCTCGCAATTTTTAAAGGTTGTTTTGTTTTGTTTTTTTGTTTTTTTGTCTGAAAGTGAACGTAAAAACGCAGCTGAAGTTCGAACTCGCTTACGACGATATCGCAGTCCACTACGTCAACCATTACGCCAAGGAGACTCCTCCTTTTAATCATATTGTGATAGGAAGTGGAGATGGTATTTACATCACGCTTTTCTTGTTACAGCCATCTGAAATCCATTGTAGATAGTTACTGCTTTTGAGCCGATCATATAGAAAAATAGCTCCGTTTACATAGTGGCTGGATAGCCTGGAACAGGCAGCAATTAACATTGCTTTCTTCAATAACTTAGATAAAACATACTTTAAGTAACATAAGAATATTTGATTTAAGTAAAGTTGGTGACCTTAGTCGAGGGTGACCCGAAAGCTCCTTTTTCAATTGCTACAACATGGAAGTGTAGGGGGGCGCTACTCCATTCCGTGGATTGCTCCACTTTACCCTTGATCCTTACCTTATAATGCTGAGTGTTAAGCGGGGAGGCAATCAAGTACCATTTTTGAGTCTTTGGTATGACTCGACCTGGGATTGAACCTCGGTCACCCGGACCATAAACAAAGGATAATAGAGAAATAAAAAAAATTGCAATGGACAAATGAATAAAATTTTCGGATTGAATAATCCAGAAGGAGTTGATATGTCGTTAAATAAACTTAATACATCCTAATATGATGTAGGCACTGAGGATCATAGTAATCTTTTCCTTTAAAGTTATTCAGTATGATGAAAGAAAAGGATGCAAAATAATTATTACCTCAGTGATAGAGTATCTTTTTATGTTTAAAGGTCGTATTAAGATTTGTTGTCAACTGCTAGGGTCACATCTATTGACGTTCGTGGTATGTAATCTTGATGAACATACTATGAACATCTATTGACGTTCGTAGTATGTAATCTTGATAGACGTACTATGAAAATTGGTAGATCAAATTAAAAAAAAATCGTTTCACGATTAAAAGTCAAGAAGTAGACGATATCCAGCAGAAACAATTATCAATACAGACTACGCAGACTATCTCGTACTTCTTTCAAATACACCTACTCAAGCCGATTTTTTTCTTTTAGTGTGTAACAGGCAACAAGAGGCATTGGTCTCTACGTGAACTCAGATAAAACAGAGTTCCTGTATTTTAATCAATATGTTGTCATTTCCTTATCAAATAGCAAGCATCTGTAATTAGTAACTTGTTTGTAAAGCTCGGCAGCAACATCTCATCCACGGAAAGCGATGTAAACATATGCATAGGTAAGGCATGAACCGCTATTGACAGGTTATTGATCATATGGAATTCTGATTTCTCTGATAAAAGAAGAATTTATCTTTGATGGTTTTACCATGTGGACTCTAACGAAAGAATTGAAGAAACGCTAGATGGGAACTGCACAAGGATTCTGAGTGCTGTCTTGAAGAAATCCTGGATGTAGCATCCTGCAAAACTGAGTGTACGGCCACTTACCTCCAATCTCACAAGCCATCCAAGTAGAGCAAGATATGCTAGACATTGCTGAGAAGTAAAGACGAAATCATAAGCGACATTCTCCAATGGACATCCACGCATGGGCACAATAGTGTTGGCTGACCAGCAAAAACTTACATTCATCATCTCTGTGCGATCACTAGATACCACTTACCAAAAGCGATGGCAGAGAGACAGACGGAGAGAGAGAGAATGAGAGGGAGAGAGAGAGATGAGAGAGAGAGAGAGAGATGGGAGAGTGTATGTGTGTGTGAGAGAGAGACAGAGATAGGAATCAGTACTGTCAGCATGGATTGATGATGATGATTATGATGATGATATGGAATTTCTATGTCATAAATATCAAATTATTTTGATTTGTTTCTTTCTTCTTACCTGAGGAATTTTCATTGAAGATAAAGGTTGAGTAAGGTGAAAAACCGATGTCAGTATTTGCTCGAATACAAATAGATTTGTTTGGAAAATGCAGATATTTCATATCTAGGCTACATCTCTCAGCATCAACTTTTGTTGTATTATAATGAATGTTTTCATGATGCATGCAGTAGGATACTTCATAAAATTTAGTTCTGGCCAAACTTCCTTGTATTGGCTGAAAGAAAAAAAAGTTTGGTGGGTTGATTATTTTGTTTAATGGCATATTAACCCTTGCTGGCTATTTAATACCAAATCATTTTTTGTATACGTGATTTCATGTGGATTAATAAACTGATAGAAATAATTTTCGTTAACATTTTCTCTCGACGCAGTTGTCTCTCAAACATCGCCTTCTAGCACCAATGCTGCTGGGGCTATAGAATACTCCGACAGCACTTCTGCAGAGGGGTAAGAACCTCCCCCCCCCACACACAAAAAAAACGAGTGTCCTGATATCACACTAAACAATATGATGGTGAGGTTCCAGTAATGCTAGAGCTTTGGGAAATGCGGAATACCCCTTCATTGCTATCGCTCCCAGGTCCCCCCTGATCCGGAGTGGTAGCACCTGATAGGGTTCTATCTAAAGGTCAAAAAGAACTAAACTACCTACTTACGGTAAACTGAATTGTTTGAATTAGAACTGTTTTTGTATGCTAAACTGAATTGTTTGAAATAGAACAGTTTTGCCATTTAACTGTGTGTAAACAAAAATTATGCTTATACTAAGCTGAATTGCTTGAAATAAAACTGTATGACTCAACTGAATAGCCTGAAATAAATATTTTGACAATTAAACTGACTACTTATGCTAAACTGAACTGTTTAAAGTAGAACGCTTTATGTGTATAAAATGGATTTAGTATTAAATAACCCACAAAGTTTGATATGCCATAAAATCCAAACAAAGAAATTCTAGCACCAATAAGCCTGGTGTTTGCCATAAGAGCAATTTCAAGAATATGTTCATGACTTATCCATGTAGGTGCTAGGGCTTGACATGACCAACCGATTGATCGGATTGGGCAACTCTGACTGGCTGTGTAGCACAAATTAGGGCCGAAGTGGAGTATTGCAGATCTCATGACAACTTTGTATCCTGATTATGGACCACTCAACTACCAGGATCCTGAGTCGCCACGACAGCCAATAGGTGGCCCTAATGAGACGGTCTAATTCTTCAACAAATGTGCAGTAGGCATATTCTACACCTCCCGCCGACAGGACGTAAAATAAAATTTTGAAAAAATGTTTTGGACTTAAGTTGTTTTATTTAATTTTTTTTCTTGTTTATATCGTTAAATCTCCATTATTCATCGTATATCATTACCCTTTAAATCCTGAGCTCCTGGACCTAAATTAACCTCTACCATTTGAGCTTAATCTCTTCACCGGTAAATCGGTGCTTCAATATGAGGTAAGGGAATTTAAAGTTCCTCCGATATCCTTGTAAAACGAGTGGAAAGGGTTAATTTAGTGAGAAAGAGGATATATTATAGAAACTTGACTACAAATGGATGGATAAGTCTTAAACTTACTTTCCAGTAGACTGTAACACATGTTTCATTTGATAGAAGACATTTATGTTTTAAATAACTTTCTTGGAGAATCACTGGTCCTGATTTCAAAACTGGAAATAAAATTGATACAATCAAGTTATGAAAATTAAAATTCACTTGAAAACATATGAATCAGAATGTTTAATTAAATGTATAATGTACAATATATTGTTATGTTTTGACCTTTTGACCCGGCCAAAAATGCCATTCAAGGTGGTGCACCCGAAGGAAGTGACACATCCCGGTCACTGGAAATTGGAAGAGGTTGCGCAGACGTTGAGGCGTGTCTATATTACTGCGTGGGAGTTTGAAGGTAATATAAGGCCGACGAATTGAGGACAGTTGGAGAAAGGCGAGAATGAGGGCAAGCAGTATAGTGGAAGACTGTGGTAGACGCGATATAGTAAGGAAAGCCAGCACACAGAAGAGTTTACTCCAGTGTCCGGTTGAGCAGCCATGAAGAACGAGAAAGACACAACGCTGACGGCCATAACTTCGGGGTCAAAATATTTCAGTAATGTTCGGTCCCCAGCTCCCTCTCACACGCAAACTTTGTGTAACCCTTTTCGAAACCTTACAAATAAAGTGAGAGGTAAAATATTTTTTAAAGAAGTCTTCCTGCGTCTTCCTTGCGTGCGTCGTTTGTTCCTGTGTCGTTATCATTGGGCGTCTTAATTATTATTGCATCGGTATGTATCCAGCATATATATGTATATTTCTGCATGAATCAGCAGATGACTATATAACAATATCATCATCATCCTCTATATATGCTGATAGCACAGATATCATTGATTTTTTTCTCGCAATCCGTCCCTGTAGGCCATCGTTCAGGGCACATTCTCTAGACGGCATCCAGTGTCCGCACAGAGCTGGTCGACCAACACTAGAGTGTTTCATGTGTAGGAGTTCATAAGAGAACGTCATTCATGATTTCGTCCTTACTTCTCAGCAATGCCCAGCAGGTTTTGCTTGTCTTACCTAGATGGTTTGTGAGATGGAAGGTGAGTGGCCGTACAACTGTTTTGTAATTTAATTAAATTTCAGTCGAATATATAATCTTAATCAAATGTAATTTCTAATTAAATGTCAATCAAACATATAAATTCTATTAAATTTTAATCAAATATGTAATTCCTTCAAGCTTTAGTTAAATACATCATTTACATAAAAATTCAATCAAATATATGATTACAATTAAAATTTAAGTTCAATGTATAATTTAAATTGAATTTTAAACAAATGTAAAAGTGCAATTAAAATTTCATTTCGAAGTTCAGTTTAAATTGCTTTTCATTTAAATATATAGTTTAAACTAAATTTGAATCAAATATGAAATTATTTTTAAAAAATTATCTGGCTATATAATCTAAATAAGGTATTTTGAAAAATACTAAATTTTCAAGAGTCTACGATAATTTTAAATACCTATACAAAAAAAGTCTGGAAACTTATTGAAGGCACCACGTACTTAAAATTAAATTTGAATCAAATATAAAATTATTTTAAAAACTTTATCTGGCAATATAATTTAAATAAGGTATTTTGAAAAAATAAAAAATAAATTGCAGTTAAGTACAGTCCTGATCACTTCTATTCGCACCATTTCATTATATAAAGACAAAAAGGAGGTCACGCTTAGCATAACAGTTATCATCCTAGGAAATGGAATCAGAGACCCGAGTTCAAATCTTGATTGAGGCTGTTTGTGGAAAGGCATGAACCCATCTGGGAACATATTAGGACAGACTTGGTTCTTTAGTCTCGGTAAGACAGCCAGTCTAAAAGAAAGAAAACTCTAAATTCAAACAAGCGGTAGTCAACTTTAAAATTAAGAACAACCTCGAGTAGGATTTGAACTAGAATTGTCGAGTCCACCCCTTACGAAAATAACCCTTATGCTTAGTGTATTTCCCTAAATATACATATATGTGTGTATGCATGGGTTTACATACGTGCATGATTGGTTGTCACATTTACGCTTTTTTCTTTACTCCAGAATATTGAGGTATTTAATTTCCATTTAATCCAAATTTCGTACCTCGTCGAAGGCGACAGTTCGGTCAAATGAATATTGTTTCTCTTATTCGCTTTCTATTAAAAAAAAACAAAACATTTTTATGAACACACGTGTATATAAAAATCGGATCATTAAGCAATACGGGTGAATGTGAAAAATATCATCAACTGAATTATTAATAAAAAATGATGTATCGTATTTACTAAGTTATTGTCACAAACACATACATCATGACAATTTTAGTAATAGATAAATAGATATATAGATTATAATAAAATATCCAAACGTTTGTTATGGGAGCTTTCTTTGGTTAAATATCACACGATTCAGGGTTTTAGTTGTTAATTTACAAAAATTGTCCGTGTCTTGACATAAAGGCAATAGGCTGACCCCCACTTTTAGTACCATTAGGAAATAGTTGTCATTGTTCAATTGTATCGTAGATTCAACAGAATCAGTACAATTGTTTATTCTACTCTTATAATCTTTTTTTTTGGGGGGGAGACAACAATGCTGTCTTATTTCTGATGAAGAACAGGATATGAAAACCAGAGAGAGATAGAGAGGAATATATGCGAAGCAATATGCCTGGAATGGAGAGGAAGGATAATTTGCATTTCTTATCCAGTAAAAAAGACAAGTGAATTAGTAAAGAGTAAGGGTGTTTATGAAATCTGATCGCTTCTCGGCCTTTTGGCTAGGCCACCTTCCGGTGGGTGGTCACTGACAAGCAAGTATAGCACTAGACCTCTCGGTCCAGTTTAAGCTATCCGTACCTGGACTCATGTTTGAGTCCATGTCCAACTAGGATCATCAGGCACAGTAAGTAGGCCAATGACCCGCAAAGTTCAGCAGGGTTCGAACCTCGACTTTCCTCTCCCCTAACCCTCACTTTAAACCAACCTTCGGGTCATTGACCTTGTCTCAAATCCTGTCAGGTGGGAGGTAGTGACATTTTCTTTTATGAATTCTCAGGAATTTCTTGCGACTGTAAATTTACCGCTTCGATGTGACAGTTCAGTACGTTAGCCAAAACACCACGGAAATACTCTCCTTGCCACTTTGAAGTGAAAGAAGCTAGCATGTGGCACGATACCTGATATAATAGTATAGAGAAGGTTAGCAATGGAATGGATGATCCGACAATGTGAAAAAATAGACAGGTATATGACCATTCCAGAATTCTTAGTGCAGAATGGTGTTACCTGGCATGGAAGAGGATCTCACCATTTTTTTACCCCAAGTTCTCCACCCACAAAATAACAAAGGCCAAGAAACTAAATTGAATTGATCAATTGACATTTTTTGCCACGTTTAATGTATTTACCCAATCTCTCCGCACAAACAGGATGTGACTCATGGTCAATTTTTAAACGGAGTTTTACTGGTTCGAATTCAGAGTTTTACTTCTCCAAAACTTATTGCCATAACAACGTTAAAGAACCCGGTCTGCTCTACTATTTACTCAAAGCTGGAAAGAGAATTGTTCGATAATACCTTTCCCAAGGGTAATTAGAGTAATGTGAAATGCAAACAGTCTTGTTCAGGTTTTGATCTTGGGTTGCCGTGTCCATTTCCTTCGACATTAACACCGGCACCTGCTACATTTGTGTTTAAAGATTTATACTGGGCATGTCACTAAACCGCATCTGACGGCGAGATTCCAGTTCTGGAGCTTTGGGGAATGTGGAGTACCTCTTTATGCCTATTACTTCCAAATCCACCGAATTAACTCGTCATATTAATTGCGCAGCCAATTAACCTAAATGTGTATCATAAGTTACATACGTACTCTTTACCGAGAGTACGGTCACCATTACCACGACAAGTTAATTTAGCATCGCTTGTGTGCGATGTGATGGGTCAGTGGTAGAGTCTCGGCTCTGCATTCTGTGGTCGCTGGCTCGATCTCCAGTGGTGGTGATCGCGGTATACACTGCTGATGAGACCTAATAAGGTCGAAACAGTTGTCCCGTGTCACGCGCAAATGTTGTATGTCACGCGCAAATGTTCGCCGGATTTTCTGGTCATGGTAATTCAATTCACAACATAATTCCTCTACTTATAAAAGAAAATGTACATTTGGTTTCTTTGTTTCATGACATATCAACCTTCATGATTTATATAATGCTCAAGCCATCCTTGTAGAAGGAAAGTCAGCGATATTATTTAATCCATTGCTAGTAGAGAAGAGATAAAGCATTAAAGTGAAAATTAAACAGATAATGAATTCAATTGAAATTAAGATCAGAATATTTATTGAAGTAAAAAATATCCAAAAAACGCAATGAGTATTGGCCCACGTTCTCGTTCACCAAATCAACTGCTGCTAGTGAAACTGTTGAAGAATTTTGTGAATAGTCTCTGGTCAAAGTTCATCATATTTACCAACCCCTCCGCTCGGGCAGGATATGACACAAGGTCAATTCTTAAGCGGAGTTTCACAGGTTTGAATTCAGACTTTTCCTTCTCCTAGACTAGTTGCCTCGCCAAGGCTGAAGAACCTAGTCTGCCCTACTATTTACCCATAGCTGGAGGGAGAATACTTGGATTCATACCTTTCCCAAGAGTATAAGTGCTATGTGAAATGCAATCTGTCTCGTCCAGGATTTGAACTCGTATCGCCGTGTCCATTTCCTACGACGATAACCATTACACCACGGGCACCTCCTCTGGTCAAAGTTAATACCTTAATTTTTCTCATGTTTAATTGGGAAGGACCATATAATTTTGTCGTGTAAAGAGATTTCCTTCGTAAATTGAATTTTATCTATCAGAGGTTTAGATTTTCGTAGACGATTGTTTGTATACCAGTTTCAAATATTTATTTTAATAGGTATAAATTCACTGACTTCCATAATGAGTTGTGTGAAAGAATTGAAATGAATAATATGCTAAACTTAATAGAAATAAAAAAATATTTTAGTTTGATATTGAATAATCTTTATTGGTAAGCAATGCGTACTTGGCGTCTTAAGATTAGATGCCACTGATTATTATTTTATTATTTAGAATATTCATACTATTGTCTTTATCTTCATTGTTATACTCATAACGTTTTGGCCGATATGTCTTTCGGCCTTCTTCATGTGTTTCATGTCATTTCGGTTGCCTACCGGCCTATTGGCATAATGGTTAGAGGGTTCACCAATGGTCTGGGAGACCAAAACTCAATCCCAGATCGAATCATACCAAAGACTCAAAAAATGGTACTTGATGTCTCCTTGCTTAACACTTAGCGTTATAAGGTACGGGTCAAGGGTAAGTGGAGCAGTGCTCTACCCTACACCTCAGTTTAGTAGCTGTTGAAAAAGGAACCTTCGGGTCGCCCACGACTACTGTCGGTCAACTTACTTACACAGGAGCCGGTTTCCACATTAAACCCCTGAAGAAGACCGAAGGATATATCGGTCGAAACGTTTTTAGTATAACAATAAAGACGAAAACAATAGTCCGAATATTTTAAGCGATAAAAATTATTCAGCTTAATCGTAGAAATTTAAACAAATAATAACCACTGATTATGCTGATTATTCCCGTACCTTTTTCAATACTTGATCTGATTATTTTAAGTAATAATGATATTATAAACATATAAATAATATTATAGAAATGTAGATAATATTATAAACATATTATGCGATTGAAAAAGAAAAAAAGAAATCCACTCCCAAAATGCAACAGTTGTATGGCCAACAAAGCTATCATCAGATGATAACCTGGTTGGTCAAGAATGGTTTCAGGGCAAAAGCATCTTTACCACAAACCCAGAAACCACTAGACTTGGTTTCATAGAGTGTGGGAATGCCAGACTAAGATGCAGCCTATTCTGTATTATAGCCGGTAATAAAGTCACAGAAAAAAGGTCACAATTTTGATTAGGAAAATGTTTTAATTTATGGCGGGCGGTTAGGGTTAGGTTAAGGTTTTGTAGAGAAATATGTGTTTAATTCGAGTGAGACGTCAGGGAATTACCGAGTAAATACTTTATTTAAGATGCTTTTTTTCCAGTGCCTTTTTTTTGTATGCGCTTTTTCAGTGCCTTTATTTTGTAATTTTTTTCACTCATGACTTTTTACCTAGATTTGTTCATATAATCCTTTGTTATATTTACAAATGTCCAACAACAAAATCCTTATTCAATTATGTAATATTTAAATCAACTCACCTGATAACATCAATTCACAAAACTAAACTAAAATACCTGTGAAATTCACGAGCGAAAACTATGTACCAGATTTCAATATTAAATCGTTGATTTAATGATGTTAATTTGAATTATTGTGAAAAATATAATTATATGAATTATACATCCCACATTGTATTAATATCATTATTATTCCGTGGCTATTTCCCATATTTTATTATTATCAATATTGTTATATTATTAGTTTCCACATTTTGTTATTGTCATTTCCATGAAATTACCTTAGTCAACCGGTGAACTTTTCAGTTGACCCTTGTATTTCCCACATTTTATTATTCTTACTATTATTTTATTACTATTTCTTCCATTTATTTTGTTACTCTCACTTCTATTTATTTGAATTCACATTTATTTTGTTACACTCAAATTTATTTAGTTGCCCGAAACAGAGATGAGTTTCATCTCAGTTTAGTTACACTCACACTTATTAAGTTGCATTCAACTCTATTTGGTTGGACTTACTTCTATTTATTTGCCCTCACTTTTATTGTTACACTCTCTTTTATTCAGTTGGACTCACATTTATTCAGTTACACTCACATTTATTCACTTGCACTCATATTTTTTAGTTGCACTCATAGTTACTCAGTTGTACTCACATTTATTCAGTTGCTCTATTATTTATTTAGTTGCACTCACATTTATTCAGTCGCACCCACATTTATTCAGTCGAAATCATCCTGTTTATCAAGCTGCTTTCAGCCCTATTGTTACACTCACTTCCATTTAGTTAACCACAGATTTATTTAGTTGCACTCACCTCTATTCAATCACACTTAAATTTATTTAGTTGCCTTCACCTGTATTTAGTTGCACTCATATTTATTTAGTTGCACTCACATTCATTTAGTTGCACTGACATTTATTTAGTTGCAATCACTTCTTTTCTGTTGCACTCACATTTATTTAGTAGCAATCACTTCTATTCAGTTATATTCATTTATTTCGTTGCACTCACGTTTATTTGGGTATTATTAAATCACTTTTAGGTGAATAATTTTCACTGACCTGCATTACAAAAATTGACGTAATCTAAATACAAACCATTTGAGTATAAAATGGATCGTTCTCTGGCGCATATCTTACATAACAAACAATGGGTCGTTCTAGCAGTGGATTTTGCCATGTTATGTAAATGCTGGTATCGGTCGTTTGAATTTTTGTAATATTCACTGGACTAAGTTCAACTGAAATAAACAAAAAAGAAAATATCACAAGAAAGATTCCAATTTTATTTGGGCGAGTCAAAAGTTTTGCAATAGTTTGCTTTGTGCTAGTTGGTGGCGAGTATATCACGAGACCGAAACAGTTTCAGCCGTGAAAGCTACCCGTAGTAGGGTGGTAGTTGGTGCGCTGACACGTTGTGCGTTTCTTCTCTCTGAGTGGGATTTGAAAACCGCACAGCTGAACGTGTAACGTAGTTGTCTAAATCGGTAACTTAGGCTTACGAGTTAAAACTGGGCCATATGGCCGCGGAAGCAACCAAAAATAGTTGTTGTTTGTATAGAATAGTAAGCAGATGGTATAAGAAATTTTGCTCGGGCTGCAAGAACCTTGATAATCAGGCAAGGTAACTTCGGCCTCGAAGTGTGGATTCCGAGGCTGTACTCCAAGTTATAGAGTCAAATCTCGCCTGCAACATTCGGAGAGTATCAGGCGAAGTCAGCAGTTCACTCTCCTGTGTGGTTCGTTTCCTTCACGATCTTGACAAAAGCCTCTGGAGCTGCAGAATTATGCCTCACGGTGCCAAAATATTGCAAAACATTAGACTCACTCTTGTATCATCAAATGAATTTTTAAAGAACCATATTAACTTTATTAGATGATATAAAATGATAATTTTTGCTTTATTTAAAGATATTAGGGACGAATGACATTCTCAATGCTCTTGTAAACTATAGAAAGAATAATCGTTATTTCAAGCAAGAAAAGAGTACGAAACAAATTCAATGGTCGTATGTAAAACGAGCTGTAATTTCAACAAATAATATATGGGGATTTTTATAAGCCCCGAGAAGCCCGGTTTATTCCTACGTTTTGAAAAAGAATAAACCGTACTTCAACAGCAGTAGGGAATTGGTGACAGGTTTTGAAGAAAGGAGACGAACGACTTTTAGTGCAACAAATTTATATACAACAACAACAACAATAAACAGGGTTTTACACCAAATGGAACAAACAACGAATATAAAATCCCCATAAATAAAACAATCTGAATTCTTTAACATATCTATTTTATCTAAATTAATATTAACTTAAAATAGAATATTAATTGGTAGAATTTAAATAAATTAGAATTATTCCATTTTTTTTTAAATAATAATCTTTGGTTATATTTTATTGTATCAATCATACTCTGCATGACAAATTTCGTTCCTAGATAAGACGTGGTATTTCTTGATTGCTTACGTTGTCAAAATATAAAAAATGATTGTTATTCCTTTCAAGCTTTGTTTTTGTGCCCTGGAAAATTTTGAAATTAAACTACTTTTAAATGTAAAGTTGGGTAAATTTGCACATTTTCATTTATATGAGCTTTGTTTGTTTGTTTATTTGTTTGTTTGTGTTTATGGTATATTACCCTTTATAGGTTATTTAAGGCCAAATCCATTTTTATATAAATGAAAAGTTCTATTTCAAATAATTCAGTTTAGTGTAAGTACACAGTCTAATTGTCGAAAATATTTCTATTTCAAGCAATTCAGTTTAGTCAAACAGTTCTTATTCAAACAATTCAGTTTTGTATAAGTATAGTTTTTGTCCACATACAGATAAATCTCAAACGATTCAGTTTAGAGTAAGTACAGTTTCAAAATCAAAAACAGTACTATTTCAAACAATTCAGTTTAGCATTAGTACGCAGTTTACAAATCCAAACAGTTCTATTTCAATCAGTTCAGTTTGACATAAGTACGCAGTTTAGTTCTATTTGACCCATAGATAAGATCCTATCAGGTGCTACTACTCCGGGCCATCATGTTTTCGTTTATACAACCCTTATTATCAGCTTTAAAAATACCAGCTTTGTCTTTTACCTCTGATAGCTTAGACGTCTTGAAGGTGTTTGAAGGGGGCAATATCAAGAACTGTGATGAATTCAAGACATTCTAGAAAGTTCTTGAAAATTCTTGTATATTCTCAAAATTCTCTATCAGCTACTCAGTACTGAATGTAACTGGAATTTTCTGGAAAATGGGTAACTTTTAACTACTCAGGTAACAAAATCAAAGTTTGAAGAGGAAAATAGATCTTTTTGCCATTGATTTTAGGCATAAGCAACTGGGAGATAATATTTTCTGCCATGGAACAAGAAAAAGTAAAAATTTTATTTCGCAATGGGATAAATCACACACATCATTATTCTTCAATAATATTCAATATTTAGTTATATTTTATAATAACAACAACAGTAGCAACAGCAAAAACAGCAGTAAAAACCACAAAAACAACAGCAAAAACTAAACAATAAGAATAATAATGATAATAATAATCAAACTGATAATAAAAATGATGATGGTAATTATAAAGAGCCAATGATATGGTCCCACAAAGTTGGATGATAGACTGTCTAAGAATGTATAAGATGTCCGACAAAGTCATAAATTTCATCATAAGCCACAAAAGACTGGAAAGTGCAATTGACCACGGGAAGAAAAAGTTAAGCTGAGGTGAAAATCCAGTGAAGTATCTTCCAGGAAGATACTCTTTCATCATAACTATTTATAATAGCGATGTCACTTAGTCACTTACTTAGAAAATGCATAGGGGGCTATTAATTCACTAAGTTGCAAGAAAAGATTAACCACATGGACGACATCAAGATGGTTGTAAAAATGAAAAAGAATAAGAGACTCTAATACAAAGAATAAGAACAAGGATCATTAAATAAGTTTCCAGACTTTTTTTTCGTATGGGCACTTTTATTGATAGTACACACATGAAACTCTAGTTCCCTTCGAAGTAATCTCCTCCAGCGGCAATGCACTTGTTGTACCGTTCCAATAACTTCTGGAAGGCCTCATGGAAGTCCTCTTCTGTGAGTATGTCAATGACCTTCGTTACAGCCTCTTTCATTTCTTCAATTGTCTCATAACGAGAGCCTCTGAGCTTAGGGAATAACCAAAAGTCACTGGGAGCAAGGTCTGGACTATAGGGAAGCTGAGAAACCATCTTGATGCCCATCTTGCTCAAATAGTCTGTGACAAGGATGGAGTTGTGGACTGGTGCATTGTCCTGGTGGAAATGCCACTGATCCGATTTGAACAGTGCTGGCCTGTTCCGACGGAATCTCTTCTGAACTCCCTTAAAACCTCAACATAGTAACCCTAACCCTACCGTTTGGCCAATCAACTCTGGTATATTGACTTCCTTACTCCACCCACACCTCTCATCCCTCACAGACTCTCTGCCTTCCTTGGATCTCTTATGCCACTCAAAAACTGATGCTCGATTCATGCAAGAAGCTCTAAAAGCAGTCTGAAGCATTCCATACGTTTCTGTGGCATTTTTACCAAGTTTAAAACAGAATTTTATTGCATATCGTTCTTCTAAAGTGTCCTCTTGTCCAGATTGCATTTTTGAAATTCACCAGCTGTGACAATCAGGCTTTAGTAGGGTGTATTCCAATTGCTGCTGTAGCTGTTGATTTGAACCTGAAATCATAAAAATTGGTCAGTCATCTCATAAGATGTATAGCAATAACATGGTGAATTTTTAAGTGTCTACATCAATTTTAAATGGCTGTAACAAAAAGTCCGGAACATAATTGAATGCACGACGTATATAGAGTCAGGATATATTGTTATATCCTGTCCAAGAATTCTGTTCCGCTTCTTTTCCGGGAGTTTTTGGCTACAGCTTCAACACATCTTCACACGCCGGCTGCTGTCCCAGAACTAACTGAAAAAATCCTTTTTCCAATTTCCTCTGACGAAGAGGACCTAGTTTTCGGCTTTACGGCTTTGGCAAATCATTTGGCCTCTTTCTTCCTCCTCCACCTCCCCCTTTCATGCTATTCATTCGGACTACTATAATAACCTCTATATCCCCTTCTCTGTCCAACCGGTCACAGAGAGAAGGCAGCCCTTGGCTTTCACTCTGACCAGGATTCGTTACTTCGTTCAACAGGCAGGCCGAGGAGTTGACCTTAATTCCTTTTAACGGTCAATTTTTGGGGCCCGTTAATTCAAACACAGAGGGGTAGGGAAAATTGATCTTACCTCTCTCCTCTCAGTGGCATACCACGTGACTGGATATTGGCATAGAAAAATATGTCATGGTAGCTCTCCAGCAGGAATCTCATCAAAGGGATAAACAACAGGGCTGCCTCCTTTGTAAGATAATTGGGACCGTTCTTGAAATGAACAAGGGAAGAACTTCAACAAATGGACCAGAGGACAAAAAAGCTAATGACGATGCATAAGTCTTTACACCCGAGAAATGACAGACTATGTATATCAAAAAAAGAAGGAAGACGACTCAATGGTATTGAAGGTAGCGTGAATGCATCAATACGACAACTTGAAGACTACTTAAAAAAGAGCAAAGAAAGACTCATTACAGCGACCAGAAACAGCGCAGAAAACACAAAGAGTAACACAAAAACAACAACTAGGAAACAGAAATGAGAATAAAAACAACTTTATGGATATTTCAAGCGACAAACTGACGAAATCTCACACAAGAAGAGCTGGACATGGCTAAGAAAGGGAAACCTTGAGAGTAAAACTGAATCTCTTCTTAAATACAAAAACAAAAGAACGCCACAAGGACCAATTATGTTAAAGGGAAAGTAGATAAGACATAACAAAATAGCAAGTGTACGTTATGGGGCGATAAAGACGATACCATTAATCGTATAATAAGCGAATGTAGTAAACTAGCATATAAGAAGTACAAAAATAGACATGACTGATTGGGGCAGGAAAATTCACTGGGAATTGAGCAAGAAATTGGAATTTTACTCTACTATCAAATGGTATATGCATAAAACAGAATCTGTCCGGGAGAATACGACATAAATTCTGTGGGATTTTAAGATACAAACAGATCATCTAATTCCGGACATAAGACCAGATTTACTGATAATTAACAAACAAACAAACAAACAAACAAAATAGAAAGAACCTGCCGAACCTGCGGACAGAAAGTAAAAATTAAAGAAAACGAAAAGAGAGACAAGTACTTGAACCTTGCTCAAGAACTAAAAAAGTTATGGAACATGAAAGTGACGGTTATACCAATTATAATTGGTACACTCAGAACGGTCCACAAAAGCTTGGTAATGGGACTGGTAGAGCTGGAAATCGGAGGACGTGCTTAGACCATCAAAACTACAGCATTATTAATATTAGCCAGAATACTGAAAAGAGTACTGAAGGAAACTTACTGTCATTTAGACTTTAGTGAAAGACCATCAGCTAACGCTAGTGCGAAATACTCACAAGAAGTTATAATAATAAAGAAAAAAAGCCTCTCTCTGGATGCCACGTGATCGAACTTTTATGCAAAAGTAATTAGCCTATTTCTAAATATAGGTAGATAAAATCTTCTATTTGGAAACAAGAAAAGACGCAAGACTAAACTGTCAGTTTTTTTGTCTTTTGAATTGATAGTGATCTGATTCCAATCCAAAAGTGACTCGTGTAAAAAGTGTTTAAACATTAATAACAGTAAGAAATGACTATGGAAAAGTAGGAGCAGATATAAAGATGTAAGGTTACACGAACCCCGAGTAAAATAAAAGGGACTAGTAGAAATTATATCAAGTTAAAACTTGGAAATTTTAAAGACACACACACATATATATATATATTTATTTAAAAAGACCCACAATCGGTCACATTAGGTTAATAAATTTATTTCCATCCTGTTAAAATTAACAGGACTTCATCAGATCCAACAAGAAATAGTAATAAAATAAATTTTTCCCGTTTACAACCACAGAGAGAGAGAGAGAGAGAGAGAGAGAGAGAGAGAGAACTATTTCTCCTATGTATTAAAGTTAGCCTAAACCTTCATGTAACAATAAGTTTCAAAAATTATATCATATAAAATTATATACAGTCTCATCCTACATCAAAATTAACAGAGACAAAAATAGCAGTTACAGTAATACATGTCAGAAATTCGAACATTTATAACAAAATTATTCAGACAATCTAAATTTCGTATATCATTTTTTATCATTAAAATTAACTAAAAAAACTAAAACTAATGTTAATTATGGTACCCCTACCAAATTACAATAATAAAGTAAAGCTCACTTATATAAATTACAAATTCCAATTTCTTTGTCAATTTAATTAATCATAGTTAATCATTTTCTGTTCATTTATTTAATTATTCATGTAATTTTTGAAAATAGTCTAAATTTATTTTATGCCTACATTTAGCTATTAAATCACATCTCTGATTTAATTGGTTACCAGAATCAGGATATAACATAATTTGTATTTTTTTTTTCCAAACACAAATTACATCTACCAAGCTTGGAGTAGTTGATCTTTTCCATAGTCTCCATTGAATTTATGGGGTCAAACCCTTATTTTTCGACCCCCGCACCTTTTTGTAAACTTGTTAATATAAGCATAGGAAAATATATTTTTTTAAATTGATAGATAAACACTTTAACCAGTATAATACATTACATAAAATATTTAATAGGAAAACTTTGAAAATTAGTTATTCTAGCACGAAAATGTTTTTAAAAAATAATTAACATTCATAAAACGGAAGTAATTAGAAAATATTATGACAAACTTGATGTGAATAAGAACCAATCATATCAAAGCGAGGATAGATAAGACTCAACAAAATAGCAAATGTAGGCTATGTGGTGACAGACGAAACGATCAATCACATAATAAGCGAATGCAGCAAATTAGCACAGAAAGAATACAAGACTAGACACGACTGGGAGGGCAAGGTGATCCACTGGGAAATGTGCAAGAAATTTAAATTTGACCATACGAACAAATTGTATATGCAGAACCCAGCACCTGTTCTAGAAAATGACACACATAAACTCCTATGGCACTGTGACATACAGACGGATCACTTAATCTCGGTCAGAAGACCAGACCTAATAATAAACAACAACAACAACAAAAAAAAGAGAATTTGCAAAATCGTCGACTTGCTGTCCCGGCTGACTTCAGAATAAAACTGATAGAATGTGAAAAGAAGGATAAGTACCTCGACCTTGCTAGGGAATTAAAAAAACTGTGGAACATGCAGGTGACAATTATACGATTGTTATAATGGGATGTGATTGGTGCGGTCAAGTGGAGATCATCCAACCTACAGCATTATTGAGAACGGCTAGAATACTGAGAAGAGTCCTGGAGACTTGAGTTGACTTGCTGTCACTCAAACTCCAGTGAAAGACCATCAGCTAACGCTGATGTGAAAATAAAGGAGTAAATAATCATAATTGTAATTGTAAAACTAAAATTAATTGTCCTATGAATGGTTTGTGAAATTTGAAAAACGTAGAATATCAAGCTATTATTTTCCCAAAGGAAAATATTTAAGATAAAAAAAAAACTCATATTGGAATTTTATCGGTTAGATGGAAATTAGGATATAATAATCATATTCATTCGTTCTCTCCTGAACGCTTGAAAAATTAAACAGCTTCATCCAAAAATATTTGTAAGTTGAAAAATAAGGGTTTAACCCTAGAAATTCAAAGGACTTGTTTCTTGTATTATTTTTTTTATAAGAAACATAATCCTTTAACTTCGAATACACTGGGCTATTAGTTGGAGTTTTTCTTTCAATTTTACTAGTCGGGATCTTATTGATTGATATTATCTTATATTTTATTTTTTATTTTTCTTGCTTTCCTAGTTTTAACTTAAACTCCCTTATTCATTTCATCAAGTATGGATAATTATCTTCCGTATTTCTCTGTTTATTTTTGTATCCTTTATTTCCATTTGGGTTGCTTAAAGTAATTTTGTTTGTGTACAATTGTTACAAGACTTATTACTGTTGCAGTCGCTTGTATTATTTCAATTAAGATTAACTATTTCATGTAATTTACGTATTCATTGTATTATATTTGTTCCGGTAACAAATATGTTGATTTTAATTGGTCGTGAATTGCTTTACATTGTTTAACACGATGAAATATTTAACCATAATACTTTTCCTTACTACAAGTGTCCTAATTGTAGCCCTTTCATTGAAATAATTATGGCGGTGAGTTATGGTACTCCAATACGACGAAATTCCGAAGATAAACCCTTCAAGACGTCCTTACTATAGCCTAATCTAAACCCTTTAACCGAATAATGCATCCCCTAAACCGCCTCTATAAAGAAAAACATCGAAACCGCTATTAGGAAAAGCTTCGAACTATTCTATATAGTTTTGATCTACATTTACAATAGTAATAATTTTCAAATAGATCTATTTCACTCATAGTTGGAAGACAGATGGAATCAGAGTTGACCTGGGAGTGTAGCAACGAAGGGATGATTCCACACTTCCCAGAGATCCATCTCTTATCCAGAAAAAGTATATAATGTTATACTTAGTACAGAAATAATGAATCTTACCAATATATTCAGGCATAAATTTAATGATGTCTGATTTAATGATTTTTGTTTTAGTTGTGCCAATTATCTGAATACATTTGCCACAATAGAGTCTGAAGGCTGATTCACTGCGCTGATCCCAAATCACCTTTTTCTCCTGGTGTCGACGCAATTTCCAAGCCTTAAAAAACAAACTTAAATAATATCGCAAGTTAGTTCACATAATTATAAGCACAGGAACAAAAATTATAAATTTTACAAGAGGAATCCACGTTAATGATTTTACTAAAGAAATGAATCACTAATGACTTTACAATAGAAATGAGCTGCAAATAATTTTACCTTGAAAAAAAAAAAAAACAGGAATAAAAAATAGCAACACATTCAAAATCAGGAAAGTAATTTTAAAAAATCTCTATGCTGTGTCAACCCTTCTTGGGTTATTTTAAGCCAAAATCAATTTAACAGTTTTTGGCTCCAATTAAATACGTTACAAAAATGTATCTTCACGTTCATTTTAAACAGGTAAATACTTCATCACAAAAAGGTACAACCACTCCAGATCAGAGTGGAACTGGGAGTAATGCCGAAAAAGAGGTGACTCTACGCTCCCTACAGCTTCAGAACTGGAACCTCTCCAATGGATGCAGTTTAGAGTTTCACGCACGACACACTTACTTTTTCTTGTTAATTCGTTGTGAATTGTTTTATAGTGTTTGGCACGAGGAAATGTTAAACCATAATACATTTCTTCTTCTAAAAGGGTCTGAATTGTGTTCCTCATTCTTTAATAATAGTGGCAGTGAATTTTGGTACTCACATCCTACAAATATACGAAGATAAACTTTCAAGTGGTCGATACCAAAACTTACTCGGTCTAATTCCATTACTTAAATAACTAACAAAATGGTTACATTTTACTACACATGAGAGCACAGTTAAAAGGGAGATAAGTTTAAGAATACAAGTTGGAAGAGAAAAGTGAATGTTTAGATTACTACGTTTTCCTTCTCCTTAAAAATTTAGAGTTCACCATAACGAATGGCTTTTCAGTGTTCTTTTACGAGTTGTATCAGAGGATTCGGTGTCACAGGCATTGGACTGCAGGGTTTGTACGGGAATGACAGTTCAAGGGGAGAAGTCTTCAAAATCCTCAGAAGGAGAATCCCTTGTTTCAGGGATGTTACTTTCAACAGTTATCTAAGAGCCAGCTTTTTCAGAACTTTCCGAATTAGGAAGGTGTTGCGGAGCCGATAAGCGAGTCGACCCCGCAAATGAATTTAAGTTTGTTTAATGCGTGCGAGTAGTGACAACCAAAGACAATGAAGGGGATAAAGAGGCAAGGTAACAAATACAACAAGGATGGCAATTTATTGTCAGAAATTACAGACGTGGTCGTAGTATTCGGTCTCCAGCTAGATGGGCGATGTCGGTAGCTGGTATGTTCGAGTCGTAGGTGCGGTTGGATGATCGTTGCTGGAAGCTGAGATCAGTCGAGTCGCAGAATGCAGCTAGACGATCGCTGCGGAAAGCTGAGGTCGGTCGAGATCGGCGAATTGACGTCCCGGTTTTTGACTGTACGTTGGGTTAACCGGAGGTGTGTCAAAGTAGTTGCTAGCCTGTACTGCGAGTCGTTCGTAGGGTAGGTGCTGCAATGCAGGGCCGTCTGTAACAGCGTCGTGGTCGAAGTCGGTGTTGGCAGCTTGGTAGCGTACAGATCGAGCGAGCGTGGTTTGCTAAGACTTAATCGCGTCTTAGTACTGCGGACCGAGTGAACGAACGGAGAGATGGTGGCTAAGGTTTGCCAGGCCTTTGCATATACGCGGTCGAGCGAGCGAACTGGTAAGGCCAGGGCTTTGTCGTGCACCTTGCTGTGCGGGCGTCTTGAAGCCGATGGTTCTTGCTTAACCGTGTCAAAGCTGAGCGGGCGTATCGAGATCGTAGCTATGGCTTTTGTCGTACCAAAGCCCTGCGGACGTATCGAGCAGTAGATCTGACTTTACTGTGTCAAAGCTGTACGGACGTATCGGGCGGTAGGTAAGGCTGTTTCGCGCCAAAGTTGTGTGGACGAATCGAGGCGGTAGCCATGCTTTTTGCGCCAAGGTGTGCAAACGTATCGAGACGGTAGCTAAGGCTTTTCGCCCCAAAGCTGTGAGGGCGGATCGACACGATAGCTAAGGCTTTTCGCACCAAAGCTGTGCGGTAGCTAAGGCTTTTCGCACCAAAGCTGTGGTGGTAGCTAAGACTTTTCGCGCCAAAGCTGTGCGGGTGTATCGGACGGTAGCTAAAGCTTTGGGCACCAAAGTTCTTCACTATCGAGCGAGTAGGCCAGGGGGCCGCGGCTAAGATTGGTGTTATCTTAGCGCTACGCAGGTAGCGAAGTGGTAGCTAAAGGCTAACCCGTGTCTTTAGCGCTGCGCGGCCGAATGGACGAGCGGAGCCTTCAGTGCATATCGATGCAAAAAAAAGGAGAGTGAATCAACCACAAGAAGTGGGATTCAGCCTAGTAGCAAGGCGATTTGAAAAAAAAAAGTATGTTGAATCTGTTAACTGGAAGTGGCGGTGAGGCGAATGCAACCACGAATAACGTAGGATTCTATCCTCGTATGAGCTCCGCAAAGAACGTGCCAACGAGCGTTGAAAAAAGGCTTGTTGACATTAAGAAGGTGCTATGACACACAGCCCCAGCCGCGTGAATAGGAAATTCTTTTTGAAAAAATGGGTGTAGGAATAAAGTACTTTTTTAGCCTGCTATAAGCTGGCGACGACTATTAATTCCATTTTTATAAAGTATTTTCTGTTCGATGTGTTTCGTAAATATTGTTAATTTTAATTTATCCCCCCCTTTTTTTTGGCTGTAACGGGATGTCAAGGTCGTAAAAAGGGCTTAGTCATTTCCGGCCGAACCTGGATATAATTTTTCTAAGGCGAGTGTGTAATCCAATCCGTTTACGTTTATGGGCAGGTCGCGGCAAAGGCCAGTAATTGGAACAAGTGACCCTGTCTCTGTACTTGACTATTATTATCGTTCAACTTTCTCATTCTAGTTGTTTTTTGTTACAGCTCACTCAGATCATAACAGTATGGAACAGCATGCATCAGAAATAAAATTTTAAAATATTCAAAGTTTTCATCCTAGGGTCTTATTTATTATTTGACAGTGCCCATATCCTCTCTTATGTTTTGGTGATAGAAGAAAAAATAATATCTTATAGTATATGGAATGCCACAAAATATTCTGAGAAATAAAATCTTTTTAGTTTATTTTAAAAAAATGTGATTTGTCGGTTGGTTTTGTGGTATATCAACCCTTATTGGATTATCCAATACCGAATTATTTATCTATATATTTAGGTAGCACTCGTATGGTTTGAATTAACCAATTACTACCTTTTATAGACATTTATAGGCTCAAACATCTTTTATTAATATAAATAAGTTGCATATAAGATTTAACATACAACAGAATAATTACCAAAAGAAGCCTTCAAGTGTGCTTTTATAGTGAAAAGATTCTCTGCAATATTTACAGAAACATGATTTTTAAAGAAAGACTTGAATGCTGTCAAAAAATGCAGAAAATAATCTTCATTGTTATCAGCTGGTTGAGAGCATAAAGAAGAAAATAATTATTACCAGTTACTGTGACACTGAATCATATACAACAATTTCCATTCAGTTGTGTAGGATGAATGAAGTGGGGCCCAAGTACAAACCATCTTAATGAAGTCGATAATTTTGCATGAAATATTTGTAGGTTTCTGTTGTTTAACTTTAAAAGAAAAAAAAACATGCAGAATAACACAAGGAAAAACAAAATGATAATATAGTTAATGATTATATATATATATTCACATGCACATACATGCATTTATACACATATATATATGCACGCACAAACATATACACAAATACATACACACATATATGCCCACATATATAAATGCACATACATATACACGCATATATATGCACATATATAGACAAACATATATTTACACAAATATGTATATACACATATATATACACATGCATATATATGCATATATACATATAAGCACATATAAATACGCACACATATATATCCACACATGTATATACACACATATATATATAAATACACACATATATACGCACAAATATATATACACACATATATATATATACACATATAAATACATATGTATATATATCACAGACATATACATGCATATACACACATATGCACCTATATTTATAGGCATATATATATATATACACACATATGTATATCTTGTGGCCTTGTTAGGGGCTATAAGTAAAGATACACGACAGGAATTGATTTAAACAAATATATTAACAAAGAACAGTAATACAACATATACAAATAAGAGGGTTACCAGCGAGACTGTTTCGGTCTGACTGTCAAACACGTCTGCTGGAATATTATATATATATATATATATATATATATATATATATATATATATATATATATATATATATATATATATATATTTGAATTATATATATATATATATATATATATATATATATATATAGCAGCAGGTACTACCTAAGAACAGTACCTGCAGGCAGCTATTTATAGCTGGGAGAGTTCATGCGTGTGCAGGTAAATTACCATTAGCGTATACACGCATATATATGCATACATATATACACTAGTATACACTACCAGTCAACACTTTTTCTAAACTGAATTTTCTATTACAAATCACAAAAATGTCATTTTATCTAATATTTTTTTATTTTAATACTTAAAAATTTCCTTAAACTTTAAACATAAATGTTATTTTTTATAATTTGTTTTAAAAGATTTTAATTCGTACAAATGTTTAAGCATTTTCTTTTAATTTTATAAACAAAGTCGTTATCTTTTTTAGGAAAATATTCGAACGCAAGAGCAACGAATATCTAATTTGAAATGGAACGCTACTACCCTTAAAGAATGCAAAGAATGTTTATTTTTTTCGTTTCACTTTTTCATTTGAAAATATTTTTTGATTAAACATTTAACATCCATCATAGCTCTGAAGATGTTTATTGAAATTAAAAGAAAAACAAAAAGAAAAAACCACAACAACAACAACAACAAACATTGGCATATTACCATATATAACAAATACATCCGTTGAATATTTTGTCACTTTCATATTCCAAATTAACACACAGACACACACACACACACACACACACACAGAGACACACACACACTCGCAAGTACCCTTCTAACAATTCCCAGTGGATCATATAACTTATCCAGTTGGGTCTGTTCCTGCATTCCTCTATCCAGTTTGATGCATTCGTATATCAAATCGTTGACTGTTTCATTTTGTTTTTCTCCATGTTCTTTTTTATTCTAGTTTTTACGTAAATGATCCCTATGTCATTGTTTGAACTGCTATTAAACACGATTCAGTTTACCTTTTGAGATTTCCTCTGCATAGTCCCGTTCATGTTTCTTGATATTACTTGTGAAGATCACGATTAATGAGTATATTCTTTAAACATCTGAATCAGTTTTTATTTAATCTCCAAAACATCACTTTCTGATGGATATAGATTTTAGATCCGGCTTCTGCAAGTTCAGGATGTGACGCAAAGCAAATCTTTAAGAAAAGTTTAAAAGATTTAATTTCAGAATTTTCTTTCTCATTAACTGGTTACCATACCAAATTTAAAGAGTCTAATCTTCCCTACTATTTACCCATAGCTGGGAAGAGAATATTTAGATACATACCTATCCCAAGGCTATTATCTTTATGTGAATGCAAACTCCTTTGTTCAGGAATTGAACTCGAGTCACTTTATCCAGTTCTTACGACGATAATTATTGCAATACGAGCGCCTCCTAAATTTTGCATCAGGAGCAGTAAACTTGCGACCTTCTAAGCCATGACGTATAACCTTCCATGGTCTTGTTGAAAGACCAATTAAAATGGTTCACCTCTACTTTATAGTTTTTCGCAAGGAACATTTAAAAAAAATTTTTTTTTTCATTTCTTTTAAGTTGTATATATTAATTAAATTAAAGTCAAGACTTTTGTTGTAAGCATTCTAACAACTTGTTGTTTGCTCTTAGTTATTAGACACTAAATTTCATTGTTGACTTGGAACATGAAAAGATTCCCAACTCTATTTTAATGTTCAAATATTTGTTTTAACTTACAAAAATAAAGTCAAGACTTATGGTATAAGCATTTGAACAATTTTTTGTTTGCTCTAAGTAAATAGACTCAAAATTTTGTCGTTGACTTGGAACATGAAAAGATTCGCAACAATGTTTTAATGTTAAAATATTCGTATTAAATTACTCACCTGTCCATGTATGAGAAAGGAAATGTAGGATAATGAAACACATAAGCCAAACAAAATCTTTTTTCATCTCGCTTCATTGATCAGGAGGAGATTTCTTGAAAAGAAAGAAAATAATATTTAGAATTCATTGTCAGCCTTGCATCTCTTGCAGATTGTTCGGTTTCGGTTCGATTCCTTTGTTTAATGGTATATCAAATTTTGTGGGTTATATAATGCCAAAGCTCTCCTTGTAGAAGAATAGTTGTGATACTATTTAACCGATAATTGGAAAAATAAAGGGGTTTATACATTTCCCATTGACATTGGTCCGAAAGTTAATGTGATAGTGCGATTTGGTTCGCACTCACTCACTTGGCTGTCGCAGTACAATATGTTAGCCACTATGCAACGGGGACTCCACTTTGTTGCAGAGAGGTAAAACTCTATCCACCCCAAAGGGTATCTTTAATATATATTTATATTTACCCAGTCTCTTTCAAAGGAAGGATATGACACAAGGTCAGTTTCTGAGCAGAGTAAAGATGGTTTGAATTCAGAGTTTTTCTTCTGCTAGGCTAACTACCAAACCAAGGGTGAATGTTATGATGCTGACAAAAGAAAGACACGAGGAACACAAAAAGGGTCGATAGAAAAACATATATATTCAAGTAACATAAACAAGATACAAGTGAACCTGGTTAAACAGTAGTTAGTTGATAGGAAGTTGAGAATCCTGTGGAGTAGTGAATATCCTTCAGCTACGCAAATGGTATCACGCTTGATTGTGTCATGCTGATTTGGTGAACTTCGTCTGACGCTCTATTTGATGTGTATTTATGGAAGAGGGCGAGTCCACTATGAAGGGGGTACAACAGATAATAAGAGATGGGTTCATGCCTTTCCTAGTGTATTAGCGCGAAGGGAAATGCGAACAGTTTCTTTCAAGATTTGAACTTGATTCGTTGATTCCATTTCTCACGACAATGTTTATTACGCTAAACACGCCTCCTAGAGGTTGTATGACATCAAACAGCATCTCGATGTAAGGCTCTAGTTCAGGAGCTCTAGGAAGTGCAGTGTTCTATAGCCATAAAGAAAGGCATGAAGGAAGAGACCATAACACATTCCTTTAAAAAAATTTATCGCTTTGTTACTTAAAAGGGTCGGTTTTCTTCCGGTTTTTGATTTATTGTTCTCTGCTTACACCAAGACATTGCTTATTTCTCGTTAATTACTTTGTTTACACAGGTGCATCCTCTTTAGAAATCCTAACTGACAGGTCAGTCAAAGATCAATATGCAATAGTGAAATCAAATTTTTTCAGTCCTATTTCAACTAAACCGTCTGTAATTGTCACTGTTATATCTCAGGTTTTAAATTGTACCATAAGAACTGATTCAGACTGGTTTTTAGGTAGGATACGTTTCTTGCCCGCCGTGAAATACTATCCCTCTTTTCGTAGGTGTTCATACATGGGATAAGTTGGAAATCCCGAAAAGCTACAAATCTTCACGAAAAAAATTTAAAAAACCTAATAAACCCAGAAGCAGTGTTGTGTATCCGATCCTATTTACCCAACCCCTCCGCTTGGGCAGGATATGACACAAGGTCAATTTTTAAGCGGAGTTTAACAGGTTTCAATTCAGAGTTTTCCTTCTCCTAGACTAGTTGCCTCACCAAGGCTGAAGAACCTAGTCTGTCCTACTATTTATCCACAGTTGGAGGGAGAATAATTGGATTCATACCTTTCCCAAGGGTATTAGTGCTATGTGAAATGCAATCAGTCAGGTCCAGGATTTGAACTCGTGTCGCCGTGTCCATATCCTGCGACGATAACCATTACACCACGGGCAGTGTTGTGTATACGATGGTTCTTTCATGATGAACATATATGTGAGATCAGATTTTGAAAGAACCATGCATGTTAGGTATTAATAAATGAAAGATTCTTATATAAAGAAATTTATGAACACAAATGAACATTTTACAACCCTTCTACACTTGGCCTAATAAGAAAAGTGTTTGCCAATGGTCTGGGAGACCGGGGTTCAATCCCAGGTCGAGTCATACCAAAGACTCAAAAAATGGTACTTGATGCCGCCTTGCTTAGCACTCAGCATTATAAGATTAGGATCAAGGGTAAAGTGGAGCAATCCAGAGAAAAGAATAGCGCCCTCCCCCACACCTCGGTGTAGTATCTATTGAAAAGGGAGCCTTCGGGTCATCCTCGACAAAGGTCGCCAACTTACACTATAAGTGAGAACCGTTAACCTTATTTTAATAATTTTAATTAAAAATAAAAGAAGTCATGAAAATCAATATTCATTGTAGTTCTTATAGTTATTTTCTTTGGGCAGAAATGGTTGACAGATTGATTTCAACGACATTTCAATCTTGCAAGGATTAATTAATGTCTTGAGGTTAGAAAATCACGTTCATTGTACGTTTATATTTACATTTTTGCGTAGTTATTTCTTAAGAGGGTTTTATTTTTCACACGGCCCTATGGAATACGAATAATTTTCAACTATTTGACCCATAGATGAAATTCTAACAGGTATTAACACTGCAAGTTAGACCTGGGTGTAATGAAAATGAAACGATACTGCACGCTACCCATATCTTCAGAACTGGGGCCTTACTATCAGGTGCAGTTTAGTGTCATACCCAAGACAGCCCTTTTTGAAGGGTTCATATCCCTCTACTGGGAATACCGTGACTGCTTAACTTCAATGAACTGTGTTGGAATTTTGTAAATTTGGCAGTTAATAAGTGCTCGAATGGCATTGGTTTATTTTGAAGTTGGACCATTCTTGGGCCCCCTTGTGACTATATAAGCTAGTCGCCTGGGGCAGCCAGGCTCTTTTTGTTTCTGGCTTCTTGCCTTTTAGCTCCCTTTACCTTCGGTTAGTTTAGTAAAGGTAAACCGTCGCGCCGGGTCGTTATACTAGAATAGCCACCCTAAGACCATAAAAACTCAAATGAAAAGAATTTTAAAGCCATGGAGAAACCAAATGAAGTTTTTCTCTTCGCAGAAAAGAAACAAACGTTTCGGTACCACGTGCTTACTCTGAAAGAGAATAAGCGTTCTTCGACATTTTAAAAAAGAAGAATTTAAAGGATATCCAACGCGAAGTTTTGAAAACTAACTTGGCCCCGTCTACTAAATTGTAGAGAAAAACTGCAGAGAAGAGGAATTATTCAACTCTAAATACAGTGTATTTTTTAGGTTGATTCGCGGACTTTCAGTAGGCAGAAGTGGCACAAAAAAGAAAAAGAAAAGGAACTTTTGAACTCTAATACCAAGTGATGGTATTTCCTTGAAAAAGTGTTAAATAAACTTTAGCAAGTTGACCGTTCGACGACGAGAAAGTCATCATATATTCCAATTGCTTGATTTTACCTTAAGTTTACGCTCATTTATATCATTTTGTTTTTCTTCATTTTGTGTTTAAAAAGAGTTGAGTCCGTGACTCAACAAGTGTGTGGAAACATAGGCCATGCGGGTGTTAGAATTTATTTGTGAAATTTATTTTTCGGGGAATAAATTCTTTTTTGTGGGAAAACTGTTGTTTTGTTGTTAGAATCATAGTCGTCATTTTTTTACAGGTTAAGAGTCGTGCTAGCGTTGCCCCTCTCTTTTTCTTCACTTTTTTTCTTACCCGTGGAAATTTTGACGTTTCAATTGGAGCATATGATGGTGCAGAAATTTGTGAGCTCGTCGGGTGTGTATTACTATATAGTATTAATAAGATTATGGACCCTAGTAACCATGGGCTTTATCATAATGACGGACTGATTATAGTGGATAAAAATACACCGAAGAAGTGTGATGGGATTAGAAAAAAATTGTATAAGCTGTTTGAGGACTTTGGATTTAGGTTAGATGTAACAACAGATCTAAAAATAACCGATTATCTTGATATTACTTTAAACTTATATAGTGGAACGGTATCTCCATTTAGAAAAAGGAACCAGGATCTGCGTTATGTAAACAGGGGATCTAATCACCCAATACAGGTGTTTAAACATGTACCTAAGGGAATAGAGCATAGATTATCTAATAACTCCTCCAACAGGGAAATTTTTGAACGAACTAAGCAGGAATATGAGGAGGCTCTAAAGAATGACGGATATAGGGTCAATTTAGAATATAAGAATAGAGATAGAATTGGAACACAAGGAAGGAGAAATAGACCTAGAAACATTTTATGGTTTAATCCCCCTTACAACATGGAAGTAGTTAATAACTTGGGAAAGGAGTTCTTCAAGATATTAAAAAGAAACTTCCCTAGTGGGAGCCAATTACATAAGATATTTAATAAGAATTGTATTAAATTAAGTTACAGTTGCATGCCAAAAATTTATGGAATAATAAATAGGAGTAATATAGCTAAATTAGATACAAAGAAGCATAAGGTGATTGATAAATGCAACTGTAGGGATAAGGTTAGGTGTCCTCTCGAAGGCAAGTGTAAGCAGGAATGTGTAGTGTATAAAGTAGAAGTATATAGTGATTCGAATAATAAGAGAAATAAAAAGATATATTTTGGGTCGACCCAAGGAGATTTTAAAACTAGGTACTATAACCATAGAACAAGTTTCTCGCACGAGAGGTATAGGTATAGCACTGCTTTATCTAGTTATGTGTGGGAACTTAAGGAAAAAAAAGGAGTAGATCCTATAATGAAATGGGAAGTAATAAAGAAATGCCGCAAATATAGGGCAGGTAATAGAACCTGTAATCTTTGTATGGAGGAAAAATTGGTAATAGCAAATTGTAAAAGTACGAATATGTTAAACCAAAGATCGGAGGTGTTAAATAGTTGTAAACACAAAAGGGCGTGGTTACTATATAATTAAGAATAGATTATAGAGAATTTTTTTTTCACTTTATTTTATTTTATTTTATTTATTTATTTTTTTTTTTTTTGTTATGCAAATTCTAGGATAGGTGGGGGTTTTTGGTGAATAAAGCAAAGCAATTTCACCTTAGAATTTAGTCGAGCGTAAACTTCCTGATGATCCGTTAAGGTGAAACTTTAGTAGAAGATTTTCGACTAGCGATTTAAGTTAATTCTACATATATATATATACATATATATATATACATACATACATATATATATATATATATATGTATACATACATATATATATATATTGTTACGAACTGGCTTTCACTGGGACTGCGAAGACAGACACGTAACGAGAATAATAAAAAAATATATATATATAAAATTGCGAGAATGTCCCAAGGTTCGATAAAAAAAAGTGTGAACTATGGGAAGGGAATTTCTCCAATCGAAGACTCTCGGTAAATCACAGCAGAATAAGCGACAAGCACTCACAAAACCAACACAACACAATTTGAAGATTTAACAACAAAATTTATTATAACATTAACAACTTAATTAGGGAAAATAAGAATTAAAAAAAGGCTTTAAGAACAAAAGGGGAGGGAAAACTAATGTTACTATGTATATATGAAGTCCGACACGAATCTTAACTCAGACAGATTTGCACGATAGACACATAGAGGCAAAAGAAATACGAAACTCACTGAGGGTTTAGGACTGGTTAATAATCTCTTTTTTTTTCTTTCGTTCTTTTTCTCTTTCGTTCTCTCTTTTTTTTTCTTTCCTTTTTCTCGAAGAAGCTTGCCACAAAGAGTTAGTTTTCTGCTGTCCTTTTTCTTAGTCACATTTCGGGTGTAGTGAAACAGAGCTCTGGGATGAATGTGGGCGCTTCGAAGTCAAAACCGCTACTACTATAGTCACTTTTCCAGTCAAAAACCAGAAGGGTCCTTCCCTGACTCTTAGAGCCGAACGCGTGTTTGAGAAGGTCACCCAAAGTTCACTCCAAGAGTTCAAGGCTAGCTGAGGTGGGTAAATAGTGGAAAGGGGTTGACTTGCAATTCCATTTCTTGTCGTCGTCTTTTTTTTTTTCTCTCTTCCTCCTTTAGCCTCGTGAGCCACCGAGCAAATCATGCGTGATTAGAAAAGGTTCGTTTGGCGCCTCTCTTTCCCATTTTTATTCTTCGTCTCGGAATAATTCGGGCGAATGAAACACACCTTGTAATGTACATAAAAAATATATTTCTCCTATTTTCTACCCCACGTAACAATATATATATATATATATATATATATATATATATATATATATATATACATATACATACATGTATACATACATATATATATGTATACATACACATATATATACACACACACATATATATACATGTATATATACACACACATATATATATATACATATATACACACACACACACACATATATGTGTATATATACATACACACACATATATATGTATACATACATACACACACATATATATATGTATACATATATACACACACATATATATATCTATATATACATATATATACATATATATATATACATACATTATATATATATATATATACACACACACATCCACACACACACACATATATATATATATATACTCCCCTACCCCCATAGGGTTGAGTTCTCTGGCGAAGAAGTAATCGTGTTGTCATTAGGGTTCATTGCAAGCCTCTTCGTATATTAATTGAGGTCTCGGCAGCCGTTGAACGGATGTATGTAAATTTTAAATCACAATTACTATTGTTTAACAATAGTAATTGTTTAAAATTTACCGTTTAAAATTTACTTCGCAGCTAATGGCTCTCGTGGCTGAATGGTTAGAAGCTTTGGCTTGGCGTTTGAGTCAATCAGGGTTTCGATCCTAGCCACATTGATGAGTTCTGATAGAACAAAACAGATCTGTCTGTGGATGACTATAGATATATATGTATATATATACATATTTTGAATCCATTCTTAATTCTCCTGGATGAAATAAGATATTTTACCTTTCAAAAAAAGATACACTTAAAAAATCATAGGATATTTGGTAATTCAATTGCATTTTAAAATATTTTAATATAAAAAAATGAAAAAAAAAATGTAAAAATTAACGTTTCTATTTCATTTATGACGTTAAACTGTTTATAAATAATCATTTTTTTGCAAAACTTTTTTTGGTTTAATGTTTACTCATTAATTTTTTAAGGATTAAAAACCCTAAACTAACCATAAAAAAGTATTCATAATTTAAAAATCTCTTTTTTTTTAACTTCCATTTTTTTCTACGGATTAATATCGATGATAAACTTTTAAATTATCAAAAAAGGAAAAATGCATGGAAAATATTTTTGAGTGTGTTAGCGTGTTCATTTTGTGCTAAATATTTTCTAAAAATTAAATATTTTTAAAATCATGTTTTAAAATTCAAGTGTGGTGGTGTGATTTAAACCTTTATGTTTCAAATAAATTCAAAACGTATTCAGAAATAATAGGTTTTAACAAAGTCATCATTTTCAAATTTAAATTTTCGGCAATAGTGACTTGACTTTTCGTACAAATAATTTAACAGAGTTTTCAAATAAAAAAAACCCTTAAAAATAAAGCAAATTCTTTTAAATTTGACTAAAGAATAAATTTTGTAGTTTTTGGTCATTCAAGAATGAAAAAAAAAATTAATTCAAGAATATTTTTTCATGTTTAAAAATGATTCATTAAGTATAGAAATGTTAAAAGATTTTACGATCGTTTCCTAATAATTTTTTTTATATTTCATAGAAAAGAGAACACAATTTTCTTAAATAAAATATCAATAAAAAAATTAATTGAAATATTTTTAGAAAATGTAATGTTTCGGCTTCAGTTTAAATTTTAAAACTGCTTTCTTGTGCTACGACAAAACTAATTTTTTAACAAATTTGGAATTTAGTCTAATCATACGGCAGGCCTTGGTAATATATATCGCGGAGGCCCCGACCCAACCCTTAAAACTTACTTTTTGAACACTTGGTAATCTGGTGAAAAATTAGCATACGTAAACACTGTTGTTAACCTTGCGTATGTTTGAATTACGGCCCTGTAGGGGGTCACAAAGAGAACAGAACACCACGTTTATAGTATAGGTATATATTTACATGAACAGAGGATGGTTACAAGAACATAGGACGGTAAGGTAGTTCGTATAACCGTGCAGTGGCGAGGTTAACTTCCATATATAGACTGACTTCGTATTGATGCGTCTTCCGGTATTATGGAGAGTGGATGAGTCCATCAGTAGGTGATTCTGCCACAACAGTTAGCCACATAAAATTTTCCCCATTACTGATGGGAATCCGATTTTTCAGCTTAACTGGATCGTAAACCATCGATCTTATCATTGCTACCTTTTTACCGCAACACTCTTCGTTATTACTATTATTTTATTACTATTTTTATTCCATTGTATTGGTTGGTTGGTTGGGTTTTACGGCATATCAACTTTTGTAGGTTATTTAATGCCAAATCCACTTTTATACAAATAATCATTTCTATTTTAAACAATTCAGTTTAGCATGAGTACACAGTTTAATTGTCAAAAAACATTTCTATTTCAAGCTATTCAGTCTAGTCAAACAGTTCTAATTCAAACAATTCAGTATAGTATAAGTATAGTTTTTGTTTACACACAATTAAATGTCAAAACAGTCCTACTTCAAACATTTGAGGTAAGCGTAAGTACAGTTTCAATGACAAAAACAGTTCTACTTCAAACAATTCAGTTTAGCACCCAAAAACCGTTCCACTTTAAACAATTCAGTTTAGCATAAGTTTGCAGTTTGAAAGTCAAAACAGTCCTATTTCTAGCAATTCAATTTAGCATAAAGACACAGTTTAGTTCTATTTGATCCATAGATAGGACCCTATAGGGTGCTACCACTCTAGGCCAGAGTGGACCTGGAGGTAATGGAAATGAAAGGGTACTCAGCATTCCCCAAAGCTCCACCATTACTGGAACCTCACCATCAGAAGTAGTTTAGTGTCATATCAGGACAATCGTGCTGTTGGTGTATTCTACCGCTCTAACCGATTGGGCAATAGAAATATTTTAATATTCTATTGAATATTTAACCATTTACTATACTTGAAACTGTGTGCAAACAAATGACTGAGGTTAAATTGAATTATTAATATTAGCAATTCTTGAAATCATTTAACTGTGTGCAAATAGAACGATTAATGTTAGATGATCTAAGTATTGCTGACTAATTTAACCACACATCACTGAAAAAAAAATCAAAATGATCTCATGACCCTATCACCAACCCTTATAAAACAATTAAGAATGTAATAATCTAATTGAATCGCAATATAACATCCCTCGTAATAACTCTAACAAAATTTGCATTGGAGCAAATTCAAAATTGCTTTAGAAATTTCAAATTAGGCAATGATTGGAATGCCTAATTTAGAAAACCAATGATTTCATTTTAAAGAATCTAAAATGTTAGTTAATATACATAATAAACGAGATAGAAAGATTGTTGAATCTAGCATTATTTCTAATTATGCTACAATCAAAGATTCTTTTTTTTTCAGTTCATCTCCTTTAGTTAAATTAATTCTAAATAATTTCAATGTCCCTTATTTGAATTAGTTATTTTATCAATTAATACAAAATTAGACTCACATTCAATATTTGTGTTTTGATTTTCAAACAAAATATTTTCTAAACGAAATTTTAGATAGCAAATCACAAAAACATAATTTTATTCAACATAAAAATTTTTTTAAAATTTTTTAAAACTACAAACATAGACGTTATTTTTAAGAATCTTAAAAGAATTAAAATTCCTTATGTTTTCAAAGAATTATAATCCACAAACAAAGATGTTATGTTTTACAATAGCGTTTCATTTCAAATTCGACTTTTATCATTAAAGTCTTATTTGAAATGAAACGCTTTTACCTCTCATGAATGTTAAGAATTTTTCCTTTTATCATTTCCTTTTTTTTTTCTTTTCTTTTTTCATCTGAAATACTTAAAATCTGAAAATGGGTTTTAAAAACCGAAACGTTAGCATATCATCACATTAAAAAATACATCCTCTGAAAAACAATATATATATATATATATATATATAGCAGTTCAACTTGTGTGTGAGTCGATTTATGAGTCGTCAAAACCAGACCTAGTAGTAAGTCGGCGACTGTTTAACGCTGGTATAGGGAATAATAATAATAATAATAATAATAATAATAATAATAATAATAATAATAATAATAATAATAATAATAATAATAAATCATTATTCAATATCAAATTTCAATATATTATATATAAAACGTTTTAACTGGAATGAGAACTTACGAATTATTACAGTTTTCTCAATTATTTATTCAAGCAAATACTTATCCTTAAAAAAGAACATGAACCCTACATGCCTCCAAAAATCAGCAAAACAACAAGCACAACAGCATACATGGGAATTATCTAAGAGCAGTTTATATTGTAATAAAAATCATGCTATGAACTGTCGTTTTTTATTGTATAAAAGTTACATATGAATATATAAACGTCAATGAAAATTTTAGTTTTTTGTAGATGGCGGATATCTTTAAAAAATAGGTGATTAAATAAAACTTTAGGAATATTATTTCTTATATACTGGTCATTTCAAAGGTTATATACTACCTGATGCCTCTTTTTAAAAAATATCCCTTCATATGGTTGAGGTATAGGTCAATGTATCATTGACCTTCAGTACTTGAACTTCATATAACTCATAATACTACTCTTCCAAGTTAAAAGTAATCAAGTTAACCAGAATCCCAACTATTTTTAGACCTTATTTTTCCGATGCAAATATCTTTGGGAAACGAAAAAAGTTTTTGTAAACTACAATTTGATTTTTAAAATCTATTTTCTTGTTTCCAATGACTGGAAAAAAATAAGTTCTAAAAAAGTTCGACTTCGGCTTACACTTACTGCGCTTTTAACCAGGACTATTCAACATTAAATATAAATCTGGTATTTCTTTTAGGCATCAAGTATCGTAAGCTTGGTATTAATATAAGTTTTGATTTAAACAAAATGATTGAAAAATAAACATTTAAAAAGGTAGTTTTAATAACTGATAACAAGAAAAATGTATATAATACTTACATAAACGAAGTGGTTTTATTGCATTTTAAATTTAAATGATATGCTCTAATTCATACAGAGGAGAGTACTTGTGTATTTAGAAAGATTACATATTTTACAACAAGACACACGTACACGCAAAAAAATTATAGGATACACCTTTTTTCTAGTCTTAAAATAAGCAATAAAAACATACTTAAGAACATTCTAGAAATTTAGGATCAAAACCGCATTAGCATTTAGATTACATTTTTATATTTTTCAACCAAATTTGTGGGGGGAGTATGTAATTTGGTTATTTCAGTAGATTGCTCTCTAAATTATTCCCACCACAAAATTGGTGACCTTCCGACGGGTGAAAGCACTCAACCACACATAAAAACACAAAAACAAAAACAGCTCTCATTTTAAAAAAAAACAGCACAAAAAATTATTACAACGCGTAAAAATGGAAAACAGCGACATTGAACCCACAACAGAAGCAATATCAGCCAGCATTCCCAGCTACAACCCAACTAACATACCAGTATGGTTTTCGCAGCTAAATGCACTTTTTAGCGCTAAAAAATAAATAAAATAAAAATGAATAGAAATAAAATTAGAAATAATGTTAGGAGGTTCACTCCACACTGTGGGGGGGAGTATGTAATTTGGTTATTTCAGTAGATTGCTCTCTAAATTATTCCCACCACAAATACAACACAAAACATTACAATCGCGCAAAAGAAATGGAATAGAACACAACGAACATTAAATAACAAACAATTTGATATGCATATAACAGAATATGAAAACAAATGAAATACATGATGTGTAAATGGCCTTTTGGATAATAAAGTTTGAAGAAGAGAATAAATTTGTTGAAAGATGTGTGTATGTTCATGTTATCAGAGTCCGTAAATAAGTCGTTCTTACTTACATTAAGTTTATAGCGGGTTTTATGATTGTGGCGACAGCGTGTCTCGTTGATGAAAGAAAGTTTGTCGGGTTTTCCTTTTGAATATAATTCTCGGCAATTTGAAAGAGGTCATGAACTTTAGTTGAGGAAGGAAAGGAATCGGTTGGACATAGTATCGGCTACTGGCTTAGTGGCTTGTGTTCGTCTGTGTCTTCGTTTGTGTGTAAGCTTGTGTCTTGTGTGTCTGGCTTCCTAACTCTGTGTTATTTATATCCTACAGGTGGATCAAAGAATCGCCCTAAAATCTTGGCGCGTAGACATTTATTGACCAATCAGATTTGTATTTTACTATTTTATTTTCGAGCCTAAATATTTTCTGTTAGTTCACTTCCGATCCTAATTTTCTAGAATGTTCTATTCCATGTTTTTAGCTGATTGGTTGAAAAATATAAAAATGTAATTTAAATGCTAATGCGGGTTTGATCCAAAATTTCTAGAATGTTCTTAAGTATGTTTTTATTGCTTATTTTAAGACTAGAAGAAATGTGTATCCTATAACACCCAATCTACTTGGATATGACTCAAAACCTTCTTTTTATCTGCCCGGGGGCTATAGAATACACCAACTGCACCTCTACAGATGCATTAAATCCTTTGCCAACGACTGTCTTGGATGTAATACTAAACTGCATTTGATGGTGAGGCTCCAGTCCTGGAGAATATGAAGTACCTCTTCATTGCCATTATTCTCAGGTCCAGTCTGACTCGGGGTGGTAGTACCTGTTAGGCTTCCATGTAAGAGTCAAATAGAACTATTTAATTATTTACTATACTTAAAGTTGTAGAGAAGAGGAAAATTTCGTATTTGGGTTGGGCGCGCAAACTTAATTCGACACTTAATTTCACCCAATCAGGATGACTTATCCTATTCACCCCGGACCTTTATTTCCGGCCACCAAATCGGGTGACCTGCCAAACACACTCTCTTTGGCTGGAGGACGCCGACCAGTGCAGACGTCCCATTGGCCGTTCTTCAATAGCGATGCTTTTTAGCTGGTCAACGCCGCCCAGTGCAGACATCTCACTGCGGCTCTAAAATAGCAGCAGCAGCAACATGGATACACAAGGGAATCCATCTAATTTATGGATTCCTTGCGAGGAATCCCAGTTGAATATAAATTAGATGCATTCAACATGCCTCGCACAGGCACAACTTTATGTCACCCCAAAATTGGCTATGTCCATCTGAGCGTAATCCAGCTCTCAACACGCATGGAGATAACGCCTACTCTCGCCAAATACCAGACACGAAACTCACGGTGACATGCAAAGTTCCATTCCTACAACTGTAACATGTCTTTCGTCAAAAATGCAAAAAACACAATCCCTCACACGTCCAACGACACACGCTGCAATCTCAACTTCTCATAATTCAATTTCGTCTCAATACCCACAACCTTTCACGAGTCTTGCAGCACCAAAAGCAAACCCAAATATTCCATGCTGCAAATAAAAACCTATCCATAAAAATATATTTCGACTCTCGTCATCTTACTGTTTCTTCATCGGCCTTACAATACTCAGCGAGGAAACAACACAACGTAAACACACATACGTTACAACCATTCCTCGCTACCAACAACAAAAACTCTAGCTATAAAATGGTCCCCCCCCTGCTAAACAATAATAACCATTTTCACAAAGGCTAAAAAGTCATTTAACTGAGTGCAAACAACTGTCCAGGTCTTGACAGCTGGTACAAGACTGGTATTCGTTGGATAAGTGGTTGCTGGTTTAGGACTGGTATCTGCTGGTGCAGGAAGGTGTTCGCTGGTCCAGGGCTGGTGGCTGCTGGTATCTGCTGGTGCAGGAAAGTGGTCGCTGGTTCAGGACTGGTAGTTGCTGGTGTCTGCTGGTGCAGGAAAGTGGTCGCTGGTTTAAGATTGGTATCTGCTGGAGCAGGAAGGTGTTCGCTGGTCCAGGACTGGTAGTTACTGGTATCTGCTGGTACAGGAAAGTGGTCGCTGGTTCAGGACTGGTATTCGCTGGTGTCTGCTGGTGCAGGCAAGTGGTCGTTGGTTCAGAACTGGTTGTCGCTAGAGCAGAACTGGTGGCTGCTGGTGCTGAAAAGTGGACGCTGGTGTCTGCTGATGCAGGAAGGCGGTCGCTGGTGCAGGACTGGCAGCTGCTGGTGCAGAACTGGTAAGCGCTGCTGCAGGAAGGACGCCGGTGCAGAGCTGATAGCTGCTGGTGTAGAACTGGTAGCTACTGGTGCAGTGAAGTGGTCGCCGGTGCAGGAGTGGTAGTTGTCGCTGCAGTGAAGTGGTCGCCGATGAAAGACGGTAGCTGCAGGTGCCGTCTCAAAGAGTATTAGACTTTCTGAATTAGACCTGAAAAGGGCTGTTGGATTAAAAGGCTGGTAGTTGTGTCTGCTGCATTGTGCCGTCTCAGGAGGTGTTTGGAAAGACTGAGTAGTCCTGAAAAGGGCTTTTAAGCTGAGAGGCTGGAAATCTTCCTGCGTTATCTGCGGCTGGAATCGGGACGTCTGCTTTAGTGGAAGCCTTGATCAGTCCTCATGAGCAACTACTACGGATTAGGCTTCAGTCGTAGAACGACCACGGAAGACTCTGGCTTCCTCCCACACCCGCGGCTGTCCCCAGCCCAACTGATTGGACCCGGTTTGATACCGCTGCTTTTATAGCTACCCTGTGCAACTACGCTAAGTGGTCTATGTTGGATGACCTTGCTTATTATTACTATATTATAGTGAGAAACTTCATTCTAATTCGACCATGTGTTTTTAAATACTACCTATTTTGTCCATTTGTTGGGGGCTGTCCTTAGAAAAACAGGCTGAATTTAATATAAAAAAAACGTTCTGTGCGGGGCAATTTAGTCCCTTAACGAATAGTTCCTAAATACTTATTGGCTGACGACATCAGTAACTCATCATTTTTAGGAATGGGGTTTGTTTTGTTTTCGTTTGGGTTATGAGTAGTCGGTCGACTACGATACATACAACACCTCTTCTTTTTTTAGTTGTAAGTACCAGCTCCTTTGTTCGTTGAAGACATATCAGTGCCTCCTAATTCATGGATGACCCAGTGTTTTTTCGAAATAATTTGTATCATTGTTACTTGATTCAGTTTTTTTGACTGGTCGCTAAAATAGCAATTAATTTTAGCAACAAGTTATTTTTCTTCAAAACTTTGTTACTCTTTTATTTATTTTTATTTACTTGGTGATAAATAGTTCTTAGATGTATGCACGAGGCACGTTTGTTTGTTGATTTATTTTTTTCCTTTCTTTTTTTTTTTTCTAAGTGCTGTTTTATTTTCTTGGAAAGGATTCGTTTTTTTTTTTAAATTAATCCTTTTAGAGGATGATGTTGATAAATGGAAAGAAGTTCTTCCTGTTATACTCTATTTAGCAGGTTATTGCTGTTATGCGGGTTTATGAAAACGGAATGCAATTGCTGCAAAAATTTAATACTTGGAATAGATAATGTGAAAGAAATACGTGAAATAGTTATTTTCAGGGGATTAATAAAGATTTTCTTTAATTTTGTCATGTGAAACAACTACGAATTTTGTTCTATATACTTATGTAGTTGTTATATTTAGCGTATGGTAGCAAGGAAAAGACAAATACAGGTTGAAAGTTTTTAAACAATTATATTTACAAAAAGGAAAAACAAGGCGATAAAGCGAAGAATCAACTGAACAAATTTGTAGCGTATATCACGTGATATCCCACTGGGAGGAGGGAGATAAAATTACTACTCCTCGTGTTTGGATTAACAGTATCTAGCCGTCAAAAAAGTGACCGTTAAGAGAGAATGTGGGTCACAGAGGGGATATCAACAGGTGTTGGTACTTAGTAACCTCAGGTCGCCGGACACCAAGGGGGGAGGAAGAGAGAAGCCAAATGGTTGGCTGGGACCCCAAAACGGAAGTGGGGACTCCTTCCCCTTAGCGGAAGTAAATAATAAGAAAGTCAGTTTTTGAGCAGGGCTCGTGGCAGACAGACCCATGGCCATTTACTCCGGGTTGAAGACAAAAGAATAACTGAGACACGAGGGACCCCAGGTTCTTCAAGCCAGTATAAAAAAATAGAATAAAGTCTATTAGCCCGTGAAAGAAGAAAGATTCTCCAGTGGAACACCATCGAAAAATAAGATAAGTAACTTTGGGGCCATTTCTCCTTTGAACCCAAACTTTATATACCACCCCCCCTCTCTCTCAATTTGAAGAAAAACAAAAGTCAAGAAAAGACATTTATATTCGTGGACTGTCCAATTATTATATGTTTTGACACTTTGAAAGTGTATATAACTGTAGTAAAGGAATCATATATTTTTATGTTACCACGTGGTCTATGTTGTTACTTCATGCTTCCTTTTCAGCTTCTATTCGCCTTATGTTATCTTGCTTAGAGTTGTCCTATTAATTCCTAAAGTATCACACGGGAAGCCGGAGTTGCCGACTACTACAATATAATATTATTACGACTAAAACCTATAGGTCCATATCTTCCATTGTCTAGGGGAAGGAAGTTAAGCGGCCTGGTGGGTGTGTGATAGTGTGAAATTTGGAACCCCTTGCCAGCGGCGGTCAGTCTGGCCCTAAATTGATCCCTAACGTAATATGCCAGGTCTTATATGCTTGAGAGAAAAACTCTGAACGAGGACTTATTCTATAGGGGATCAAGTGCCAACCTGCCCCGTCTTCACACGTGCGAAAATAAAATCCCGTTTTGGGATTTTAGTCAATTTGCCGTCACACGTACAATATCAAGTGAAAGAGTGAACGTGATGTGTGTATGTGAAGCCAGAGTTCATTGACGGTCATGTATGTTAGAAGTTAAGAAACTCACTTGGTGGATAGGGTGGTATGGGTATCAGATAATCTTGGTGGTAGTAGCAGTCGTGGACGGGGCGGCGTTGTAGCTAGGTCAGCAGTTGTTCCCAGCAGGTGGTGCATAAAAAAAACCGTCAGAGTTCAGATGAGTTCTTAATGACCGTAGCGTGTTCTTCTCTTCACCCTCATTGGGCCAGTCTGACACCTTTGCAGATCTTCGCTGCTTAAATAGCAACCCATTGAATCAAGTCGGTTCTGGGGAATGTGATGAGGGTCGCAGTAAATAAATAAACAGAATTTTTGTCTGGAGGTCTACAAATCCGCTCTTAAATAATTTTTGTTTGTTGAGGAAAACGATAATATTACAAGTAAAAAGTCAAGCAAAAAAAGAAAACTTCAAACATTCAGCTAAATTTTCAATCTGTAACATATTTTTCTATTAATATTATTTGATTTTTAAATCTATTGTTTGTATCTAATCTATTTGTTTGTATTTAACTTATTTCTTATCGCTATTTATTTCTTTATGTGTATCATTTACTTTTGTAGTTAGTTATTTAATTATTGTTTGTGGACTAGTGGCTAGCGTGTTCACCAATGGCCGAGGAGATCGGAATTCAATCCCAGGTCAAGTCATACCAAAGTCTCAAAAAATGGTACTTGATACGTCCTTGCTTAACACTCAGGAATATAAGGTACGTATCAAGGGTAAAGTGGAGCAATCCAGGGAAAGGAGTAGGGCTTACACCTCAGTGTAATCGGGTCACCCTCGACTTGAGTGGCCAACTTTTACTTTTACTAGTTCATAATTCAGTTGTTGCTGTTTTTGAGTAATAAAAAGTTGGACACCGTTGTCGAAGGTAACCTGAAGGCTTCCTTTTCGATAGCTACTAGGTGTAGGGAAGGGCGCTACTCCTTTCCCTGGATTGCTTCACTTTACCTTTGATACGTACTTTATAGAGCTGAGTGTTAAGCAAGGCGGCTTCAAGTACCATTTTTTGAGTATTTGGTATGACTTATGGGACCCCAAATTCAAAACCTTTGTTATATTCTGAGTTGTGGGCGAGAAATGCGTATGGTTGCAAAACAAAGAACGTATAGATACTCACAATAACACAGTAATGATGTTATAGAAAATTTTTTATAAATAGATTAAGTACAGAGAGTAGAATGGAGAAATATGTTCACAGTTAAAGAATGAATTCAGTGGTAGTAGTTACAAAGTTAATGTACTGTACTTGTCTCGTGGTGAAGGGATAGTTACAAAGTTCTCGTGGTGAAGGGATGGTTTTCTTCGGAACTAGGGCAATGTTCTAAGCGGCGGCGATCGTCTGATGTATCAGATGACAGGCGCCGGACGGTGCGTAGAATCCTTAACACGGGTCGTGTGAAGGAACAAGTCTGACTGATGATTATTTGGTCCGTCTATTTATATATTTTGGTAGGCTCACAAACGGCAATTTTTGTGCCCCGCGGGAAGCGTTCCGATTGGATATTTATTAATGTATTTTTTTTTGTTAATTTATCGCAAACGGAAGTTCTGCGCGGAGCCCATGCGTGAGCGACTAACTTTTCATTTTGGGTTGAGAACTCGAAGTGTTAACTTCCGTTTTTTTTTTCTTTTCTTCTTTTCTCCTTTCTTTTTGTTTTTTCCAATCAAGGCAAGATCTCATCTTGTAACACCTTCTTAAATAGATATGGATATATGTTGAATAATAATAATAATGATGATAATAATGTTTGAACAAGGAGACTTGCTGTCACTTGTTCTCAAGCGAAGAAAGACAATATTTTTTTTAACAGTGTTAAATGGATGACAGTAAATGTAACAAAATTGGCACCAGTAAGTCCAGAGAACACCTTAGTGCTAGACCGGTTGTCTGAAGAAGGATTTGATTTATGACCCTTTGTTACTTTCTATTTCGAGTTGAGAGAATCCCCCTTTCCTAAAAAGAAAGTTCAGTTGAATTCAGGACTCCGGACAAGTAATAAGGTGAAAGGACTATAAAACAAAGAACGAAGGACCTGTTGATGAAAATAACCTTGACGATTAAATATATATCCACAAGATTATAAACTCATTACAGGACTTTGTAAGTAACTATATTTACTAAATTCAAAAACTTTAAAATATTCTTTTAGATATAAAATTTCTTACAAGAAGAGACCCAAAAGGAAAACCGTATATCTCTGTTCGTAAAATACCCTCATTGTAAACGTACTATTCACGTACCCTTACTTCACATTAACTCGTATATGTATATAAACCTACCAATTCTTGTTATTGTTGTTTGTTCCTTTTTTTATGTGTTTAAATTAGTTATTTTGCATGTCTGTCAAAAGCCTAATAATTAGTATTATTTTTTTTAAATGTTCTTTTCTATTTTCGTAAATATTTATTTTGTTGTATTAGGACAACTGTTAGCGACGACTAAATCACTAACCTTGTTTATTATAGAAGTAATATCATAGTTTAGAAAATAACAGTTCGCCACAGACTCAACCTGTGATTGAACCCAGCACTCGCGAACACTCTACACAGTAGACCAATGGTAATAATCACGTAAAAATATTCGAATGATTATTAAAATCTAAATTTGAAAAATGTAAATTAAAATAATGTTGCTTAGCTTTTTTAGGAATTCTTTTGAAATATGAAACAAATAAAATAATGAACGAATTTCAGTCTTTAAAATTAAATGAAATGCATCGTAACGTCATGTTTAGTTAATTTACTTTCATTTTCATTGACCTGAAATCTTTTCTTGTCTTATATCAGTTGTTAAAAATAAACAGTGAGAAACCAGAGGAGAACAAATCTGTGTTACATACACTTAAACTAAATTTTGAGAGTGTACACATTATTCTCAGTTAACTAAATTTCTTCAATATCTCATAAAAGGTATGTAAAAACAATTGTTTTAAAACATTCAGTTGTTTTAGCAATATTGTTTTTATTCAATGAATTCATTCTTTTTACTTTGCCTGACGTTTCCTAACTTTCTTTTCACTTCCTTTCATCAATTCGTTCGTTTGGTCTCACAAAACTTCGACGATATTTATTGTAAAAAAAACACAAATACAGCATAATGCAAAATAAATAGTGTGAAGACTGGTCATCATTATCCTAACTTTTAACTTGGTCCATTCACTGGCTAATTCATACTGTAATAATCGATCAACCACAAAAAAACTTTCGTACTACTATCATCATAAAAGATATTTTGCCTGACAAAACTTGTTTACACAAAAAAAATTAAATTTCTTTGGCACCTCATAAAAGCTATGTAAAAACAATTCTTTTATAACATTCAAATGTTTTGGAAATTTTTTTTGTATTGAATTAATTTTTTTTACTTATTCTTCAAAGCCTTTTCATACTCCTGCTTGTTCCGTTCATATATGTCCTTATTAGAAGAGTTAGTAGATAACCTATGCTCTATTCCCTTCGGGATATGCTTAAATACTTGGTTTGGATGGTTGGATCCCCTGTCCACATAACGCAGATCCTGGTTCTTTTTTCTAAATAGAGATACAGTTCTATTGTAAAGGTTTAAGGTGACATCAAGATAATCGGCAGTTTTTAGGTGTGTTTGTATATCTAACTTAAATCGCCAAACAGCCTATGCAATCTCTTTCTAATACCATCACCTTTTCTCGGTGTGCTTTTATCCATGATAACCAAGCCATCATTATGATATATAGCCCGTGGCTACCAGGGTCCACTATCTTATTAATGTTATACAATAATCCACACCCCACGAGCTCACAAATTTATGGGTGTCGAAGTTACCACTTTCACTTTTCTTTATCCATATACTATACTCATAGTATAGCAATGTTTAACGACAATGCTTAATTATCTCAACCTTGTCTAAATGTATCACCATATATTCCTTAGCCAATTCCAAAGCTCTATCTAATGCACTTTCAGTTATCGAAAGGTAAAATTCCTTAATATCATATTTAATAAAGGAACACTTATCATCTTTGTCATATTCCTCAAACCACCTAATACAATCTTTTGTGCTTCGCCACTGGTTATTATTTAATGATAACCTAAGCGAAACACATATGTCTTGCACGATTATCCTGCTAAGCCTACCTATCAGTATTTTAGCCGGGTTAATAAGCCTACATTCTGAATTAGTCTTGAAATCACATTGGTGATCCTTGATAGTAATGAAACAATTTTTAGTATTGTATTTTTCCACTCTATCTACAATACCTAACTTATGTGCTAAATTTTTGCCTTGCTATTCAATTCCTATATATATATATATATATATATATGTATATATATGTATATATATATATGTATATATATGTGTATATACATACATATATGTATATATATGTATATATATATTTGTATATATATATATATATATATATATATATATAAAATATATACATATTTATTGGTATAAATACATATATGTATATGTATATAGTTATAAATATATATTTATATGTATATATACATATATATAGATATATACATACATATATACATATATATATAAATATGTATATATATACATATATAAATAAATATATATACATATATATATATACATACATCTATAAAAATGTAGTACCGGACATTGGCCTAGCGGTTAGAGTGGCCCAGGAGACCTGGGTTCAATCCCCGTCGAGTCATACCAAAGACTCAAAAAATGGTACTTGATGCCTTCTTGCTTAACACTCAGCATTATAAGGTACGGATCAAGGGTAAAGTAGAGCAATCCAGGGAAGGAGTAGCGCCCTCCACTACACCTTGGTGTAGTAGCTATCGAAAAGGGAGCCTTCGGGTTACCCTCGACTATGGTCGCCAACTTTACTTACATCTATAAACATATATATATATATATACATATATATATACACATATATGTATACATATATATACATAAAAATATATATACATATATGTTTTCATATATATATATATACACATATATATATACATATACATATATAGGTACATATATATATACATATATATACATGTATATATATATACATGTATACATATATATATACATATATATATACATTTATATATATATGCATATATATATACATTTATATATATATGCATATATATATATACATATATATATAAACACATATATATATACATATATGTATACACATATGTATACATATATATATATATATATATATATATATTTATATACACATATGTATACATGTATATACTATTTAAAATAGTAATGTCTTAAATCTCAGCTGTATTCTGTGTTGTTTAAATGAAGAATGAAGACTTTTCTGCAACTTAATTTTCAGGAAAAACTTTACTTTTGGAAGACGAACTTCTAAATTTGCTAAAGAAAACCCCAATATTCCCACCCCAGAACAGAAAAGGAAGAAAAACCCAAAACACCTCAAATGTAGTCTAACACGTGCTAAGACGAAACCATAAAAGAAAGTTGACTCCTCCAGCTCCGGCAATTCAACGCAGTCTATAGTCAAAATAGGATAGAAAGATGGACGAAGGGATGCATCCTTCCTTTCCCTAAAAAAGGCGACCTCGGACTAGCCAAGAACTATCGAGGGATAACACTTACATCCATAGCAGCCAAAATCTACAATGCCTTACTACGAAACCGCACAGAATCCAAAATAGACAACATTCTTAGGAAAAACCAAAATGGCTTCCGGAGAAATAGATCCACAACCTCACAAATACTGACCATCTGTAGAATCCTTGAAGGCGTTCGGGCAAAAAACCTTCAGGCGACATTACTATTTGTCGACTTTACCAAGGCCTTCGATTCCATACACAGAGGGAAGATGGAGCAAATCCTACTAGCATACGGCCTACCAAAAGAAACCGTAGCAGCGATAATGATTCTCTACAGAAACACCAAAGTGAAAGTACGTTCACCAGATGGAGACACGGAATACTTCGACATTGTTGCAGGAGTACTACTAGACTAATACTATCCTCCCGTGTTGAATTAGCAGTATCTAGCAGTCAGAAAAGTGACCGTTAAGAGAGAATGTGGGTCACAGAGGGGATAAACAGATGTTGGTACTTGATGACCTCACCCAGGTCGCCGGACACCAAGGGGGAGAAGAGAGAAGCCAAATGATTGGCTGGGACCTCAAAACGGAAGTGGGGACCCCTTCCCCTCAGCGGAAGTAAATAGTAAGAAATTTAGTTTTTGAGCAGGGTTCGTAGCGGGCGGACGAACCATAGCCATTTTACTCCGGGCGGAAGGCAAAAGAATTACTGAGACACGAAGGACCCCAGGCTCTTCAAGCCAGTGTAAAAAAAAATAGAACAAAGTCTATTAGCCCGTGAAAGAAGAAAAGATTCTCCAGTATTGTTGTGTTGAAGTTTTTGTTTATTATTTTGATGTTCGAGTATTGTTGTGTTGTCGGTGAGAATTTTTCGTAGTTGTGTTGTTGGCCATGAATGTTTTTTTAAATGCTGAGCTATTGAACTGACACAAGTTCAATAGCTCAGCATTTAAAAAAACATTCATGGCCAACAACACAACTATGAAAAATTCTCACCGACAACACAACAATACTCGAACATCAAAATAATAAACAAAAACTTCAAATTCTCGAAGCACTATATATTAGGAACCTGCAACCAGCACTTAATGGAATTAATTTTTAAACCAGTGCTAAGGTACTTAAATGTCTTTAGCTACTGGAACTATTTACAGAATTACATTTAAAAGCAAGCGCCATAATCTCCAACAGCAAAGATGTCCTTACACAGTAGTAATTTGCTAAAACAAAAGTTACATCACTTTTGTAACAGATTCTCCCCTGATGATGGCCCAAAGTCGGGCAGAAAGTACTAGGGATACATACAACTATGGACAATACCTAAATCAATTCCCCCCGAATATGATAAAGGTAATACGGGAATTCGAACGGATCCAAAAGAGAATATGTAGGCATAAAATGTCTATTATGTTTAATGAAATTTGCATATATATATATATAGATATATATACATATATATCTATATATATACATATATATATATACATATATATATATACATATATATACATATTTATATATATATACATATATATATACATATATATATAGATATATATATATATACATATATATATATATAGATATATATATATATACATATATATATAGATATATATATACATATATATATAGAGATATATATATATACATGTATATATATATATATATATATATATAAATATATATATATACATATATATATATATAAACACATAGATATAGATATATATACATAAATAAATATATATATATATACATATATATATATACATATATATATACAAATATACATATATATATATATATATACATATATATATATATACATATATATATATATATATACATATGTATGTATATATATATATTTACATTCATATATATATATATATATATATATATATATATATATATATACATATATATGTATACATACAATGTTTTGATAGAGCAGTTTGATTTATTGGCGTTTCATCTACTAATTTTAAAATTAGGTACGGAAATCATAAATATTCTTTCTCCCATGTGCATCAAAAAAATCAAACTGCTCTATCTAAACATTATTGGGGATTAAAAAATAAAGGGTTAACCCCTGACATTCAATGGTCCATATTGAAAAGATCTAGTACCCCAATATCTTTCGATAGTAGGTGCAATCTATGTCTTGAAGAAAAGATCCACATTTTGCTTTTTCCTGAGCCAAAAATATTTTTAAATAAGAGAAATGAACTAATAGCTAGGTGTAGACATAGGGCCAAAATTAAACAATAAATAATTAAACAAATAAAGCTTTTTTTAAAAAAAAGCATAAAGTTATTTTGAGAATTAGAGTTAATTTTGAGAATAAATAAAAGAAATTGTTAGATAGAAAATTGTGAAAAAGCATATAATACATATGTACTACGCATAAAAAATGTAACTGATTAATGCCTTCCAAATATTTTTCAAATTTTAAAATATTTAAGTAAATTAAATATTTGTTTTTGTTTTAATATATCTATTACTGCATCTTTACGTGAGATTATTAATTAAAATTTAAATCTTATTAAAAATATCTGTAATTTAAGTCTAAGTGTAAATTTAAAAAGAAAAAAAAAATTAGGTTTTAAAAAATTTTTTAAAAACAAATTTACTACGTTGCCAACCGAAATTTAAATTTTAAAACGGAAGTGGGCTTAATGAAGAGGTAACTCTTCACCCCTCTCCTATACCCTCCCATTCTTCTATCCCCTCCCACTCTTATGTGTCTATTCTAGTTTTTTTATCAAAAAGATCTGAAGAAGTCCTGTTAATTTTTTTTCGTGTTTTTGAAAATTTCAAAATGCGTAACAGGATGGAAATAAATTTATAATCCTTTGTGATTGGTTTCGTTGTTTTTTCTTAAAGAAATATATATATATATATATATAACCGGGACATTGGCCAAGCGGTTAGAGTGTTCGCCAATGGCCCGGGAGACCTGGGTTCAATCCCAGGTCGAGTCATACCAAAGACTTTAAAAATGGTACTTGATACCACCTTGCTTAACACTCAGCATTATAAGGTACGGTTCAAGGGTAAAGTGGAGCAATCCTGGGAATGGAGTAGCGCCCTCCCCTACACCTTGGTGTAGTAGCTATCGAAAAGGGAGCCTTCGGGTCACCCTCGACTATGGTCGCTAACTTTACTTACTTTTTTATATATATATATATATATATATATATATATATATATATATACCCATACATATATATATATATATATATATATATATATATATATATATACACATACATACATATATATATATATATATATATATACACATACATACATATATATATATATATATATATATATATATATATATATATATATATAATTCTTAGGAAACGATCGTAAAGTTTTTAACATTTCTATAGTTTAGACTTAATGAATCATTTTGAAACATGAAAAAATATTCTTGAATTAATTTTTTTTTTCATTCTTGAATGATTACAAACTAAAAATTTATTCTTTGGTCAATTTTGAACGAATTTGTTTTATTTTTAAGGTATTTTTTTTATTAGAAAACTCTGTAAAATCATTTGTACCAAAAGTCAAGTCACTATTGCCGAAAATTTAAATTTGAAAATGATGACTTAAACTTTATTTAAACCTATTATTTCTGAATACGTTTTGAATTTATTTGAAACATAAAGGCTTAAATCAAACCACCACACTTCAATTTTAAAATATAATTTTAAAAATATTTAATTTTTAGAAAATATTTAGCACAAAATGAACTCGCTAACACACTCAAAAATATTTTCCAAACTTTTTTTCCTTTTTTGATTATTTGAAAGTTTATCATCGATATTAATCCGTAGAAAAAAATTGGAAATTAAAAAAAATTACATTTTTAACTTATGAATACTTTTTTATGGTTAATTTAGGGTTTTTATCAGAACTCATATATATATATATATATATATATATATATATATATATATATATATATATATATATATATATATATATCATCATGTCGTGCCGCTAGCACGGAAATTCATGACCCTCTCTCGCCACTTCTCCCTATCGTTCAACGCTCTGGCAGGTTTTCAGGACTACATCCCCTATCCTCACATAGCTGCTGAATAGAAGAGAATTCCAACAATTTTTAGCCATTGTCACTAAGTGTTCTACCGAATTTACCCCCAAAGTAGGGGCTAAAATTACTTGAACTTCAGGAGGTAATTGGGAAAAAATAATTTCTTAATTATTTGCGCATTTTCTGTAACGTAATCTGAAAATTCATGAAGATGCCTCAAAAATTCTGTGGGTTTTCAATCTCCGAGATGTTTGTAGCAGAAAGAACTCTGTTCATTTTGCACTGTTTGTGAATTGCTGAGTTAAGCAGAAAAATCCATTTCATGTTGGGTTTTGGTTCACCGATAAATCACCCCATGATATTTGCTTTTTAAATGCGTTGTGAAACGTTAGAGTTTTGACCGTTGGTTTTGGCCATTCAGCCCGTAGCGTTTTCCGGGGCTAAATATAAGCCAATGAAAAGCGTTCTCTTCCTCTTTTACATTCTCTTTGCCGAGGGACCAAGACGTGCTGACCGACTCCTCCCGATAACCAAGGATTCAGACTACATACCCTGAGGACTTTCTCCTTGTTTCGGCTTGAAGAAGAGCAAACTTTTACCCAACACTCCAAGTATTCATGAGGAGAATTGTTAAGTTCTCCTCCTTGGTTTAAGAATAACCGGACCACAAGTTGTTTGTGCGCGACGTCTACGCACACTCGTCTGACATATTACGTGTTGCTCATTTCAACCCCGAGGATTCCACTCGTCAACAAATAATGCCGTGAGTCCTGCTAGTTTTCAACTCCACTCTTATCAGACATAGATTTCTGCATCCCTCTTCACATAACCAAGAACTTGGATAATTTCCTTTTTCCCCCAGCTGAACAATAAAACTTGGAAACTTGATATTTCTGCCTTCCTTCTATTTTTGTTAATATAACGGTATAGGTGACCAAATCAACGTTTGCGTCCCGCCCTACCGTTACATGTTCATCTTACATCAGCCACTTGTTATATTAAAAGGAAGAACAAATGAGTTGGCGAAGATATTGATAGTTTTCAAAAGGGAAGTTTTAATAACAGCTTGAGACGAAAAGAACTCTTGTGCTCTAAGAAGGACAGTTGTAAATAGTTGAGGAGTATTTTAACATTCAGCGAGAAGTTTCGAGATCCAGTTGATTTAAGAGGAAGAAATAATTGATAAGGAATGGTCTCCTAAAGGAAACAGAGGAACAGATGTTGAATGTGCTCTCTCGTGTTGAAATGTCTATCTGTCTGCCGCTGGAATCGGTGTTATTCTCTCAGCAGGCGATGTCAGTTCAAAAAAATCCTGTCATTCCATTACGGCGGTGACAACCATAAAAGTCCCTTCCAAGAAGATATTCCATATACAATTTCTAATCCTCAGTTTTAGGTGAACACATACTTTTAGAAACAATTACACGGCGTCAACTTATTTGGCTATTAATAATAAAGTGGAATTCCGCTTGGTTTTGTTTTATGTCAAATCAGCCATTGTAGGCCAATCTCCTTTATTTATATATATATATTAAATATACAAAAATTGATTTGGTTTTGGTTTATTACATATAAACCATTGTAGGTTATTTAATACCAAATCCTCTTTATTCATATATATACGAGGATCAATAAATAAGTTTTCAGACTTTTTTCGTATGGGCACTTTATTGATAGTACACACATGAAACTCTTGTCCCCTTCGAAGTAATCTCCTCCAGCTGCAATGTACTTGTTGTACCGTTCCAACAACTTCTGAAAGGCCCCATGGAAGTCCTCTTGTGTGAGCGTGTCAATGATCTTCGTCACAGCCTCTTTCATCTCCTCAATTGTCTCATAAGGACAGCCTCTGAGCTTAGGGAATAACCAAAAGTCACAGGGAGCAATTTCTGGACTATATGAACGGTGAGGCACTGTCTTGATGCCCATCTTGGTCAAATAATCTGTGACAAGGATGGAGTTGTGGACTGGTGCATTTTCCTGGTGGAAATGACACTTACCCGATTTGAACATTGCTGGCCTCTTCCGACGGAATCTCTTCCTGAACTCCCTTAAAACCTCAACATAGTAACTGTAACCCTAACCGTTTGGCCAATCAACTCTGGTGTATTGACTTCCTTACTCCTCCCACATCTTTCATCATCCCTCACAGACTCCCTGCCTTCTTTGAATCTCTTATATCACTCAAAAACTGATGCTCGATTCATGCAAGATGGTCAAAAAACAGTCTGAAGCATTCCATACGTTTCTGTGGCATTTTTTCCAAGTTTAAAACAGAATTTTATTGCATATCGTTCTTCCAAAGTGTCCTCACGTCCAGATTGTATTTTTTGAAATTCACCAGGTAGGGTGTATTCCAATTTTTTGAAATTCACCAGGTAGGGTGTATTTTTTGAAATTCACCAGGTAGGGTGTATTCCAATTCCTGCTGTAGATGTTCATTTGAACCTGAAGTCATAAAAATTTGTCAGTCATCTCATAAGATGTATAACATAACATACTGAATAATCAAGAGTCTCCGACAATTTTAAATGCCTGTACAAAACAGTCTGGAAACTTATTGAAGGCACCACGTATATATTAAATATATACAAATTGGTTTTGTTTTATGGTATATCAACTATTGTAGGTTATTTAATGCCAAATCCATTTTATCCTTAAAACAGTCTATTTCAAATAATACAGTTTAGCATTAGTACAGTTTTTTTGTTTACACACAGCTAAATATTTGCCCAGTCGGCTGGGGCTGTAGAATACACCGACTGCACCTCTGCAGTGGGGTAAGACCCCCCCTCCAACGTGTTTCCTGCTTATGACACTTCACAATCTGATGGCGCGGCTGGAGCTTTGTGGGATGCGGAGTACCCCTTCATTGCCATCGTTCTTAGGCCCACTGTGGCCCGGAGTGGTAACACCTGATAAGGGTCCTATCTATGGGTTAAATAGAATTAAACCGTGGTCTGAGTTTACTGGTTTGGGCATTTAAACAGCGTATTTATGCAAAATAGAACTGTGTTGACATTTAACTGTGTGTAAACAAAATCCATACTTATACTAAACTGAATTCTTTGAATTAGGACGGTTTGACTAAACTGAATAGCTTGAAATTGAAATGTTTTTGACAAGTAAACTGTGTACTTATATTTAAACTGCTTACTTATGCAAAAGTGAATTGTTTGAAATGGAACTGACTATTTGTATAAAAATGGATTTGGCGTTAAATAACCTACAAAGGTTGATATGCCATAAAAACCAACCAACCAACAGCTAAATATAAAACAGTTCTATTTCAAACATTTCAGTTTAGCATATGTACACAGTTAAAATGTCAAAAACAGTTGTATTTCACGCTATTTAGTTTAGTCAGCAAAGTTAAATGGTTCCAAATATTGCTATGTACCACTAACAATACAATTAAACATCAGTCATTTATTTTTCACAGTTAAATGTAAAAATAGTTCTATTTCAAACAATTTAGCATAAGCACACAGTTTGACCCATAGATAGGATCCACTCAGGTACTACCGCTCCGAGTCAGAATGTATCTGTTAGCGATGGTATTAGAGGAGTACTCGCATTCCCCAAATCTCCAGCATCGCTGGAGCCTCACCATCAGATTGTTTAGTGTCATATATTGGACACTCGTTGGGGGAGTCTTAACCCTCTGCAGAGATGAGAATGTTGTCTGTTTTAAAACTTAGCCTGCCTCTTAATAATAAAAGTATTAATTTGATGAATTTTCTAGAAGTGAATTGGAATGAAATGACAGAGGAACAAAATTTAGATGTTTATAAATTTAACATAGATGTAACTGATAATGATGTTCATCAGTGCAAAGAAGTCCTGCCTATTATAATACATTTAGCGTGTTATTGCTGTAATGCCGTTTTTTTTTTTTAATGAAATGTTATTGTTGCAAAAGTTTAATATCAGGAAGAGATGATATGCTACCTGATATAAACAGTTATTTTCAAGGAATCAATAGAGGTCCTCTGTTATATCCCAATGATTTAACAACAAATTTAGTACTATACAATTATATTATTATTAATATACTTGTAAAGAGTCCTTCCTTTCTTCATTCAATCAATCAAAGAAAATTGTCTATGTATATAACTTTGGATGTTTTGGCTAATGATGAACTTTTCTTTCATGTTGACTCTTGTGGTGAAGGTAATTATTTTCATAAGAAAGTAGCGGGGGGGAGAGGCTAATATTTTTTTCTGAAAAGGGATCTTTAAGTTTACTTTTTAATCCTCAATTTTTAGGTGAACACATAATTTTAGAAACAATTACACGGCGTTAACTTATTTGGCTATTAATAATTAAGGGGAATTCGGCTTGGTTTTGTTTTGTTTTATGGTGTGGGGTTTTAGGCTGAAAGATCAAAGGCAAAGAGCAAGGCTATGTTGCCGTTTGAATATCTGACTCCATATTTTGGTTATTTTATATTTTACCCCCACGTTGGTTATTCGGTGCAATGCCTTGCCATAGAAAGTCCCAAAAAGAATTATACGAAAGAAAAGACAGCAACCGATAAGAGACGGAGACGTTTCTTTTATACTTTCCTTTATTTACTGGGTTCAACAACCATTCCGTGGATGGAGGAGTTTTTACTGAATACATTGAAATGGTTGAATCCCCCAGTTAAGGTGTCAGAAATACATTAATTTGTTTCATGTATGTAGGTGTCCGCATTTGGTATTTCGGGCTTCTATAAGGGTTAGTTTACTTTTGGAAGTTTTGTCAAAGTCCGGTAAGGGTTAGTTTATAGTTCAGTAGTGGGTTTTGTATATTCCAGCATAATGCTGACCGAAAGAGGGCTGCTACTGGGTGAAAGGGACTAACCAACGCCACGTCCAAAGACGTAAGCGTGGTGCCCAAACACCAGACAGCAAAATGGTGTTGTTGATTCGACAGTCACTGCCTGAAAGAGAAAGAATGCTTGGTCCCCTTTGTCAAGAGGAAATGCCTTTTTCTTTTACGCATACGTCATCTTTTCCTATTAGGGACCTCTGGGAGTTTCTGCTAATTTAATAGTTCCTTTTTCTTTTTTTTTTTTAAATGTAATCTAGATTTTTAAAATTTATTTAATCGTTCCCTACAATGGTATATCATCGATTGTAGGTTATTTAATGCTAATCCTATATATATTAAATACTAGCTGTACCCGGCCACGCGTTGCTGTGGCTCAGTTTGTTTAAACGAGGAAAAAAAAAAGAAAATGCATTTTTCTAGTATGTTTAATTTTCCAATACTTGTGGATACACAATATTCTTGGTAATTCCAGTTTCCGTGTAGATAAAGAGTTTGTCTGGATAGCCGACTCTGGAACAGGCAACATATGATTGCCCATGTGAGAAGCAATCAGTGTGTAAATATAAGCCACACAATTCTAAAGATTGTCCCTGTGCCCTAGTTGATCGAGATTGCAAATGCCAATCGAATTGGGAATTGCAATCTCCTCAATTGAAATGACATATATCTGTTGGAATCATAGGAATTCACGGTTTGAAAGGCCCTCTCAAAATTGTTGCTTCTGTGACGGCAAATTCTTTAAAATCCCAAAACGGGACTTTATTTTCGCACGTGTGAAGACGGGGCAGGTTGGCACTTGATCCCTTGTAGAATAAGTCCTCGTTCAGAGTTTTTTTCTCAGGCATATAAGAACTGGCATATTATGTGGGGGATCAATTTATGGCCAGACTGACCGCCGCTGGCAAAGGGGTTCCAAATTTCTCACTATACACATACCCACAAAAGCCACTAGACTTCCTCCCCTAGACAATGGAAGATATGGACCTCTAGGTTGAGACGTAATAATATTATATTGTAGTAGTCGGCAACTCCGGTTTCCCGTGTGATATTTTAAAGGAATTTATAGGACAATTTTAAGCAAGATAACGTAAGGCGACGTGAAGCTGGAAAAGAAACATGAAAATAACAAATTCGTAGCAGACGCTGCAAATAACAACTTAGACCACGTGGGAACATTAAAATATATCAATCTTTTACTACACAAAGATATACACCTTCAACGTGTCAAATATATAATAAATGAACAGTCCATGAACATAAATGTCTTTCTTCTTTTCTTGTCTTTCGTTTTTCTTCAAATTGAGAGAGAGAGAGAGAGGGTATATAAAATTGGTTATAAGGAGACATGGTCTCAAAGTTTACTTATCTTTTTTCTTTAATACTATTTACCCAACCCCTCCGCTCGGGCAGGATATGACACAAGGTCAATTTTTAAGCGGAGTTTAACAGGTTTGAATTCAGAGTTTTCCTTCTCCTAGACTAGTTGCCTAACCAAGGCTGAAGAACCTAGTCTGTCCTACTATTTACCCATAGCTGGCGGGAGAATAATTGGATTCATACCTTCCCCAAGGGTATTAGTGCTATGTGAAATGCAATCAGTCTCGTCCAGGATTTGAACTCGTGTCGCCGTGTCCACTTCCTACGACGATAACGACTACACCACGGGCACTTCCATATTTTTTCTTTGATGGAGTCCTGTGGAGAATCTTTCTTCTTTTACGGGCTAATAGACTTTATCTTATTTTTAACATTGGCTTGAAGAAAATGGCTCCTTCGTGTCCGAGATATTTTTTTGTCTTCTTCTACCCGGAGTACTTGGCTTTGGTTCTGCCCACTACGAACCCTGTCCAACGACTAACTTTCTTATTATTTATTTCTGCTGACGGGAAGGAGTCCCCACTTCCGTTTTGGGGTCCCAGCCAATCATTTGGCTTCTCTCTTCTTCCCCCTGGCAAGGCGATCCGTTAGGGCTACTATATGTCACCCAAGTCAGGTTACTGAGTACAGATAGCTTGCCTAATTTACTATCATGCCTTAACGGTCATTCTCTGATGGCTTGCTACTGTTAATTCGAATAAGAGGATAGTAGTAAACATATTTCTATCTTCTCAATGGGACACCACGTGACACTTCTATGATGTTGGTCATTAATTTTTTTTACTGAAAGACGTGTGCCATTACAAAGCTTGGGCTGGTTAATATTTCGCAACATGATAATTGGCCCACCATAAAATATTTATTAAACAACAAAATAACTGCGATATCAATACTGAAGAAAAAATTTAAGAATAAGTTTTTTAGAATAAAAAGAAATTTACTTACTACTGAACCAACAAAATATGGTTTAAAGTTTATTAACGAAAGAAAATTTTTTAAGGAATATCTTTCATTGAAGTTAAACAAAAAAAGAAATATTGAAAAAAGAAAATAAAATATTTAGTTAACAAACCGTTACTAATGAACCGACGAAATATGGTTTAAGAAAGAAAACTTTTTATTGGATGTCTTTCGTTGAAGTTAAACAAAAAAAGGAATGTTGAAAAAAAAAAGAAAATATTTAGTAAACAATTCATTAGAATAAAGAGAAATTTACTTACTACTGAACCAACGAAATATGGTTTTAAGTTTAGTGTCTCTGTTTAAATTAACCGAAAAAGAAAGAAAAGTGATAAAAGTAGAAAACAATTCTCGTGTAAAATTCTTGGAAAACGAAAGTAATGCTTCCTTTCATTATTTGCATTCGGCTTTTCTCGGGGGAAAAACGACTTATTAAAAATATTTTATTTAATTATTGTAATATTTTTGGATATTAAGTATATAAAAACACGCCCGTATTCGAATAAAATACTCTCACAAAATTTTAAACCAATTAGTTGTATAAAACTGGAGATTATCGGTTAGTAACAAACATTTACATTTTTATTTATATACATACACAAATTGATAACCTCTTGTTATCCCTATTAATTTCTTTACATGCAATGTGTTATATCATTGCTCCTGCTACACAATTAGATGTAGGGGAGGTTGCTCCACACAGTACAAGACAAACAGCAATGTGTTAGGATGATGTGTTCCTTCACTCCTCAAAATCAATAATAGGGGGAGCTTTTGACCACTCCTAACCGTCTCTCAAGTTGCCTTCCACGTCTCTCTTTCCAGTTCAGGAGCATTATAGTCTCTGCAGTGAGCCAAATGCTACATCAGGACTTAACACCTTCAGGGGCCTCAACATATCTGACATTGTCTTTACATTTCATCCCTGAGGACTTTTAAACACCTTGTTATCTACCCCAATTCAATCTGGAAGGACTTTGAACCACCTTTCCTTATTTCGCATCCTTTTCCAACAGTCAATCCAGAAGGACTTTAAACCACCATCCATATTTCTTATAACAACCAATCCACGAGGTTTTAATGGCTTCCTCTGTCAACTCTCTGCAATTGTGAGCATCAGAAATCTCAGCAGTTGTTTATGTTGCATCAGAAGATACCATCTTAGAGGGGGCGGGTTTCTTAGCCCCTTCCTGTTGCCTTTCTTCTACCAATGCTTGTTTCTCTCTCTTTCTCCTTCCCCCTCCTGTTCACTTGGCTCACTGTCTCCTTGCCCCTTTTATGGTGCCTTTTTCTCAACCAACCCTTGTCTCTCTCTCTTTCTCTCTCCTGTTCACTTGGCTCTCTGCTTCCCTGGTCTCTTCCTGTTGCCATTCCTCAACCACCCTTGTTTCTCCTCTCCCTGTCCATTGAACTACCTGCCTGACTGACCTGCACTTTCTTTTCTTCTTTCATAGAATTTTAACAGATTATTATTTTTGTCTCAACCAAAAAGTCTAAAAGTATTTTTGCCATTTTTCTTTCCTGGGGTTAAATACTACAACAGAGAGAGAGAGAGAGAGAGAGAGAGAGAGAGAGAGAGAGAGAGAGAGAGAGAGAGAGAGAGACCACATATCAAAAGGAGTGACCACCGCTGGGTGGGGGTGTTGTTGACAGGGATTTATGGCCAAAAGCCCACAGTGATACTATATCTATTTATCTCTGGTTCAAACAAATGTGACAAAAAAACCTTTTTTTTCCTTAAATTCCACATAAAATGCTCTCCCTCCCCCACTCTTTACAGTTAAATGCCCCATGTAGAGGCTGTGCAGCAGGTGAACTGTGCATATCAGTGAAGGCTTTAGTTTAAGATATATATGTGTTTATATGCATAAAAAGATTTGAAAACTTCAAGATCATGAAGATGTTTATGGACACATGCTGATTGTAACAACAAAACATAATGACATGTCAAACAAAAGTTCCATTTAATAATTACGAATTAACATGTAAACAATGTACTAAATTATAAAATTCATAATAATAGATATTAGAAACAGATATTGAAATGAGTTAACATACACTTTTTAAAATGAATTTTAACACACCCTAATATATGATGTACTATATTTTACAATAATACTAAGCCAAAAGTTTCAAATATTAATGTTCACAGATTACAGTAACAACATTGTACTTATTTCAGGAGAGAATCCTGCAACTTTATCAATAATTTCGTCTTTGTTTGATTTGATTTTCCTTGCAATGTCTTTTTCAAAAGCAATTAACATAAGTGACTCCAAGTTATTCTGGGTGAGTGAAGACCTCAGCCTTGTTTTCAACAGTCTTAGTTTAGAAAAACATCTTTCCCATGTGCACTGTGTGATGCTTAGTATTACAATGAATTTATATGCTGCATATAAATTTTCATATCCAACTTCTGTATACTCCCTATTTAACTCCAGGCTGTTGGAATCATTTTCATTGTCATTCATATTCTCTAGCAGTCCCTTCTTCGGGTCTTTGTTGCTTGATGCAAATGAAATCAGTTCATCCTGTAGTGCCACTATATCAATTTCTGATACTGCATTATCAATCAAACTTAGCTCCACGTTTTGTGGAGATGCCAAGATTTCAGAAAACCTGTTTGGGTCAAAGCAGGAAATTTACTTATTGAGTTTTTTTTATGCGACGAGAATCTAGCTCGCATGCTGGAGGGTACAACATCAGTTACTGCATTATGGTATGAAACCTCAAAATTTCTCTTTCCGTCTGTGATACCTTCTGGTGTTGAGCGACTCAATCTGATGGTTGAAATTGAGAAGCTCTTAGGGACAGAAATGTTTACCTCTTCTAATTTACAATATGCATGAACAATAAAATTAGATACTGTTTCAAAAATACCTCTAAAATCTCTTGAGATTTTTTCAACATTTTCAGTGGCTTTGTTAGTCATATTCCAAGCTTGCATGATATCCAGGCCTGATGTCTGCAGATAATCTGACACTAGTTTTGTAATATCAAAAATTCAGATGAATTCATTCTATTTCTGTGCTTCATAGCGAACTGATCCTTTGAAATTGGTTGCTTCACTTGCTTGCTGAAGGATGACCAGGTCTGAATAGAATTCTGATGACTGATGTGTGTAGCTGCCAACCGATTTTGGAAGCGCTCTACTTGACCATCTAGTTTGACTAATGCGCTCTAGTCTTAGGCGTTTATTATTTCCTGTTTTTGTGTGCATATGCTCTTCCCACACGTAAATCTTTTTGTAGGAATCATTGAAAAATGTGCGTAGTTCAGTAAGCAGACCAAAAAGACTAACAGCTGCAACACATACACTGCTTGCATCACTGATCACCAGATTCAGAACACGTGCATAGCACCAAGTATGGATGTGACTTGAGCGAGCTGTTTTCATAAGTTCCTGAAGACCAGAGTAAACATCACTCATATTAGCTGCTCCATCAAATGAATCTCCAATACACAGTTCCAGTGTCAGGCCTATCTCTGCAAGTGAATTTTGTAGCAGGGTGTGCAAGTATTTTCCACTTGAATTATCCACATTTACCAGGCGAACTCGTCTTTCCTTAGCTCTGTCCCTAACAACATATCTAAGGACAATGGCACACTGATCATGGGAAGAAATGTCTTAGGTAGAGTCAATTTGTACTAAAAACATCCCTGCATTTTTCACCTCCTTCATTTCATTTTTGACCATGTCCAAAATAATATTTATTATCTCATTCACTGTTGTTTTGCTTAAAAAAGTTACAAATTTGCCATGCCCCTCCTTAGATGGATCTTTTTGTTTGCCCTGCAAAATGACCTTCTGCAAATGTTCCTGCAGGTGTGGATTGTATTCTGCAAGAAGCTTTATAGCCTCTAGAAAATTCCCATGATTGTCATGGTTACTTTTATCAAATACAGTTGCTACAGCTTCTCTGTTTGCCGTGGTAATACACGACTTGAAAACCAATGTAAAATATTGTATCAATTACACACTTTAAAACAGAGCAATGCTGAAGCACTTTTTGAGTTCTTAAGGAGAGTTGTTCCTTTAACAAATTGTGATTGATGAATCTTTCACAAGCATTCAGAAAGTATGCATCTGTGGAATGTTTATGACAGTGGCTCTTTTCATCTTCAAACAGTCTTGTTGTGATGTGTCTCCAGTCAGAACAGCCCTGAATCATCTGCATGTTTTGAATTTTCTCTGGAGGATGCATCAGACAAAACAAGCCATGCAAAGTCTTGTTTTCTTCATTGTACCCACTTTCTGTTAATGTTCATGCCCTGAATGCCTTGTCGGTCATATACAACAGCGCTATTGAATGGTATGTTACTTACAGGCTGGTTTGGATGAAATTTCCAGAACATCTCCTGTGAAATAGAGGCATTATGGCTGGTATCTGGTTTAAGAAAATATGCACTTTTGGCAGGTGTAATCTGTGTACTGGTTGTTGTGGAATCAGGCCTTGAAACCTTAGCTGATGGCTCATCGAATTCGGTTTCATCTGGCTGGGAGAGATCAAGGAGTTCAGCAGAATGAGGAGTAATTTTGGATTCAGAAGGTGTTTCTGCACCTGTTAATGCTTTGTCTTGTAAGCCAAAATCAGTTGCATCTTTGAGTTGCTCAGAGGATGTAGATTTCTTTGCAAAAAATGTATCAATTTTATGTGTTGTCTTCCTTATCTTGAATATTGTTTCTTTTTTCTCTTTTCAGCACTACTTTTATGCTTGTAGTCAGACATCATTAAAAAAGGGTTTAGCTACCTGTAAACAAGACAAATAATTTCTTCTAGGTAGAGTCTGTTTGGGGACAATTTTACAATTGATAGCAAGTGTTTATGTAGAAATATCAGATTTTAAAATTAGAAAATTAAAAATAAAATAATAGGTAATTTCAATGTTTCTGAACCTAAATGAAAACTCAAGTTTCCATGAATGTAAACATAGAATTCAACCCTATTCATTCACCCTGAAATCCATAAATAAGATTGCAAAATTAGGAATGTCAAAAATTGCTGATTTATAGAGCTCTTCAAAAATCATAAGGTTACAGATTGACTATATAGCTTTTTTAATAAAATAAGTAATATCTAATTCAATTTATTTTATATTTTTTTTATGGGCAAATCTGAATTGATAATCAAATGTTAGTCCAACTGCGGTGAGTCGGTGAGTGGTTCTGGAGATATAACATTAAAGAATAACATCTTCATCAACTTATGATTATTAAACAAATATTACTTAAAATAGATAAAAAAGGAAGGAATAAGGTGAAGATAAAACTAGTTATAGATTTAATTCAAATTATTTATGCACTGGTGGTTACAATTTCTTTACGGTATTGCAAAACTTTCATTTTATTCTTCACTTTTCGAAGAAATTGATATGCTTGGCAAAATACAGTTTCAAAATAAATATGGCAAATATATTTTTCTGCAGAAAGCTGATGTTGATATAATTTATGAAAATATTCAAATAAACAAACTCAGTAAATACTTCAAAATATAGTTATCGCAAACGTTACAAAAAAAAATTAGAAACAGCATGAAAACAAATCTAAGATCTGGTAGGTATGGACACACTTTCACAATTTTTTAACACCCACAAGATTTAAACTTCTGAAAATTTCTAAAATATATATGAATTTTAATTAATTTTTGGTCAGTTAGCAAGAAGAATGATTGAAAAATATATTCTTAAAAGATTTTTCAGCTAGAAAATTTATAAAGTGAAAAATTGTTAATTTTCAAAATAGCATTGCAGCTAATTTTTATTACGTGAGAAATAACTTCCGGTTTTGGATCTTAAAAGTATTCAATTCTATGAAAAACAATTATCCTATCTTGATCATTTTTAGTACTTTTCTTAAAATATTTTTGTTGATTTTTAAGACAACTTTTTTCTGGATATATTTTTATTCCTGTTTTTTTTTTTTTTTTACTAACTCTGCCTGTAAGAATATCGGGTAGTAAACTTTGACACTTAGTCAATTTTTAAGAAAGAAAATACTTTTTAAATAAAATTGGTTTTAATTTTTAAAATAAAATGAATAGGGTGTTTGTTAAAGGCGATGGAATTTTTGGTGTATATATGTATTATTTATTTATTTATTTAGTGTTTTGTACATTTGTCAATTTTATTTTTATCCATGTGTAAAATATGAAAATATTTGTAGAATATTAAAATCTTTTTAATTGATTTTTTTTTTTCAGATTTATCTTAAAAAAACTCCCTTTCCGTTGGAAATACCAGACAAGCAAAGGAAAAATAACTCCCAAAGGTTTGAGTCAAATTATAATTATGAGCTAAAATTTTTGCGAATTATATGAGTAGTTTCTGTTTAGTATCTTTTACTTACTATAACATCTATTGGTAAGTAAGCTTATAATCATAAAAATCGAACTTTTATCAGCGTAATCTCTTCTCTACATTGATCTAAATTAGTGTTATTTATTAGATGTTTGATAATTTCCATAATGAGTGGGAGATAAATTTTTGTGAATACTTCATTGTGAAATTTTAAGTTAAACACATCTCAAATATATTTGAAATTTTTCAAATTAATATCCAACAAAGGTAATTCTTTTTATCATTACATTAAATTTTTGTTCATTTTTTTCACATAATAATAATAATAATAATAATAATAATAATAATAATAAATTCGAAAGTCTTTTATTAATTTACATTTTCAATTTATAATTTCGAGTATTTATAACTAAAACTTCTATTTATTTATTTATTTATCTATTCATTTTTACGTTTATTCTCTATGTGCTAAGAAGTAATAATTTTCACTTTAATTTTTTTCTAAACATTTAGAAAAACAGCCTTCCAAAACACAGTGACCATACCTAAAGGTTTTGATTAAATAAGTAAAAAAATGTTTAGAGCAAGATCAGAGACACTGCACATTGCACATATAAAAAAAAATCTAATCAACTGAAATCATATCAATGGTTTTAGGAGAATGTGGTAAGATCCATATATATCTGGCAATTGCATAAATTGACTATTAAGCCCTTTGTCAATATGAAAACAATATTAGATTTTAAAAAATAAAGTATTCTGCTTAAATTCGAATTAAAGTGCTTTATTGAAATTTTAAAAACTTTAACTTAAGAAATCAAATAATGCAAATTCAAATTTACTATAAATTCTCAATATTTTTTATCAATTACAGATGTAAACAAAATAATCATTATTTTCACTTACTAAAATGCTTAGCAACCGACAGGAGTTAGAAAAAAGGTGTCCTTTCTTTGCTAATTCTAACAATTATATGAAAAGTTTAGTGGCTTTTAGGAGTGACGGAGATGCGAGAGGGAGGACGGAATCAAGACGTTGACTGAATGTTCGCTTAGACTTGACTGGTACTACAGACTATGGAGGCACCAAGTTTATGATCATCCAAATATTCTTAGAAAGTTAAAATGATTTATTGCATCATCTCTTCGACCAGGTAAGGGGTGCTGCAAATGAAAAGAATAGCCCAAAAAGGAGCCGATAAAGCTTTGCCTTGCAGTCCATTAGGGAACCAGGTTTGGACTTTCTGAGTATAACCAATCCCAAAGTTTATAAATAAACAGACAGATTTTTTTACTGCGTTCATTCGCGGTTTTCCTTCGTTTTCTTTTTCTTCCTTTTTTTTTTTTTTTTTTTTTTTCTTCACAAATTGTTTAGTTTGATTTCTGATGAAGACGTTTTTCTTTGCCCGGATTTTCACTATGATTGCATTGATTAGCCCGTACCTACGTATGTCCAGTAGTCGGCTACGGCCATGAGACACACACACCCTATGATGTGCACCTAAGTGACCCGAATAAGACTGCATGTATCAGTGTGCATAACAAGGACATCCTTGATAATTTTATTGGCAGCCAGGCGAGCACCCTTGCAGTGCTGGGCCCTCTGGCATGGTCCAATTTACGGAGGCCACGGTCTTGACTCCATACTCCGAAGTCTCACTCGCAACTTCCCACTTTGGAGTCTCCCCAAGAAATAAAAGTCGACTACTGAAGTTCTACCTAGAAAATTCAATTGAAAGAAAATTCAACCAAGAACTCTGCGGAAAAGAATCTTAAAGGAGACTCGAAATTTAATGAACTCTGAAACTTTTTGATAGAACAAAAAAAGGAAAAATACTCAAATTCAAACAACATTGTTTCCCGGACACTCTCTCAGATAAGTTTCCCGCAAATTGCTCTAAAATTTGCAACACTTTATCTTTTCTATCCCTTTCTTTCTCATTTCTTTTGTATAAAATTCCCTTTAAAAAACTTTATTGTCTGCGTTATATTTTCGAATCAGTATCTGAACTAAAAAGCTGCGGAACTTACTGTTTAAATTTACTGTCTGAATTACCGTTAATGTCACACTAAAGCCCCTTAAAAAAACATTACCCAGTAAAATACTAAACTTGGCTTTATTGTCACTCACTTCATATCAAATTTTATTCCCTCTTAAACTTTCCTTACATTGAAATTTTTATCCCTATTAATTTCTTTACATGCAATGTGTTATATCATTGCTCCTGCTACACAATTAGATGTAGGGGAGGTTGCTCCACACAGTACAAGACAAACAGCAATGTGTTAGGATGATGTGTTCCTTCACTCCTCAAAATCAATAATAGGGGGAGCTTTTGACCACTCCTAACCGTCTCTCAAGTTGCCTTCCACGTCTCTCTTTCCAGTTCAGGAGCATTATAGTCTTTGCAGTGAGCCAAATGCTACATCAGGACTTAACACCTCCAGGGGCCTCAACATATCTGACATTGTCTTTACATTTCATCCCTGAGGACTTTTAAACACCTTGTTATCTACCCCAATTCAATCTGGAAGGACTTTGAACCACCTTCCCTTATTTCGCATCCTTTTCCAACAGTCAATTCAGAAGGACTTTAAACCACCATCCATATTTCTTATAACAACCAATCCATGAGGTTTTAATGGCTTCCTCTGTCAACTCTCTGCAATTGTGAGCATCAGAAATCTCAGCAGTTGTTTATGTTGCATCAGAAGATACCATCTTAGAGGGGGCGGGTTTCTTAGCCCCTTCCTGTTGCCTTTCCTCTACCAATGCTTGTTTCTCTCTCTTTCTCCTTCCCCCTCCTGTTCACTTGGCTCACTGTCTCCTTGCCCCTTTTATGGTGCCTTTTTCTCAACCAACCCTTGTCTCTCTCTTTCTCTCTCCTGTTCACTTGGCTCTCTGCTTCCCTGGTCTCTTCCTGTTGCCATTCCTCAACCACCCTTGTTTCTCCTCTCCCTGTCCATTGAACTACCTGCCTGACTGACCTGCACTTTCTTTTCTTTTTTCATAGAATTTTAACAGATTATTATTTTTGTCTCAACCAAAAAGTCTAAAAGTATTTTTGCCATTTTTCTTTCCTGGGGTTAAATACTACAACAGAGAGAGAGAGAGAGAGAGAGAGAGAGAGAGAGAGAGAGAGCCACATATCAAAAGGAGTGACCACCGCTGGGTGGGGGTGTTGTTGACAGGGATTTATGGCCAAAAGCCCACAGTGATACTATATCTATTTATCTCTGGTTCAAACAAATGTGACAAAAAAAAACTTTTTTTTCCTTAAATTCCACATTGGTAGGGAAGTGTTAAAAAGCCTTCTTTCGTTTTTTTAATTTTTAGATTTAACAGTTCTTTTCTTAGATTGAAACCAGGAATTATCAAATTACTTATACCTATATGAATATATATTTTTTTCGATCTTAATGTGTCCACCTTGGTCAGCTTTAAATTGTTCCAGGAATTCTGCTGCTGCTGCTTATAATAATAATAATAATAATAATAATAATAATAATAATAATGATATTTTTTTTTCTTCTATATATATCTATATCTATATACATATATATATTCTTTTTTTATTTAATTTTTTTTAAATCACTACAGAGAATTGGAATGTGTTTTGTTTTCTATTGTACACTTATTTTTCTTGAAAGTTTGATATATTATATGAACATGTACTTGCCCTAAATATTATTTCAAACATTTTATAAAGTTTATAAAAAATTTGAAAAAATATGAAATTTAGTTTAAATTTACCTGCTATAAATTCCAAAAAGTCAATGCATTATTATGCGTGAGATGTCTCTTCCAGAATTTTATAGCTGAAAGTTAGTTGCGTATTATAAACAATTGATTATGGTATATAAATTTCTATTAAAATACAGTTAAAATCAAACTGAACTTCATTTATTTATTTTATTTATTTATTTCAGATTCACCATTCAACAGTCCTGAAAGTAATTGAAGGGTTACTACGATACTATGAGATTTGAAATACTAAAGACTTGGTTTTTCCTTTTGATAATCTACTGTATTTCCTTGATTTATATAATTCCTATCGTCGTCTATCTGGGAAATTCAAATATGAATGTGGCAGATCCACACCTCGATTTAATAAAAAAAAATTCATGTTACAAGAATATCAACATATCTCGTAATATTCAAGGATTAAAAATCTATGTAGGAATTGAGATGAATGGTTTACATGATGTGTTTTTTAGCCTCAGCAAAAACGGGAATGTTGTTTATTATGATACATACTTAACAAACAATTCAATTTATAATCTAGTAAAAACTACTGAAGAAGTTTTCAAGTATGGTGACAACATTGAATTAAAAGTTGATCCTTCAGAAAAGCTGAGATGTAATTGGACATTGCCTCTTTTTTAAATTTTTTTTTCTTTTTCTTGAAATGCTCCTTTTTAACTTTGATGCCCAGTCGGCTTGGATTGCAGAATACACAGAGTGCATGTCTGCAAAAGTGTAAGACTTACCCAACACACACACTCTCTCTCTCTCTCTCTCTCTCTCTCTCTCTCCATATATATATATATATATATATTGTTCAATTTCCCTTCTACTAGAATATAATATTGCCCAGTCGGCTGGTTGCAGAAGGAATTTTGGTTTGGCGCGCAATTTAATTCGACGCATAATTTCACCCAATCATAATTTAACACAAACTTAGCGAGGAAACAACTCAACGTAAACACACACGCGCATGTTACAACTTTCCATGCTAAAAATAACAATTTTATTGTCGCTAAAAATGGTGACCTTCGGAAACGAACAACAACCTTCTGATACAAAAATACAGCCTTTACAATACGCAGCCTTATGAACACTCAGCATTCCTACACAAAAGAAAAAACAGCAAAACATTGAGAAGTTTTCTATTTTCCCGCTGACCTAACTTCAAGAAGAAAGCAAGATGGCCGAAAATACCCAAGCACATGGAATCTTTTCTGCAAAACTCCTACCTTATCTATCAACCACCAAGGATTTCTACAATTAACAGGAGACACACACTTTTTCACTTCCCAACTACCAAAATAAGGTAACTTTTTAACTCTTTTACTCACCCTACTCCTACTTTGGTGGCTGCCGCAACACGGTTTACCGCTCCCACTACCTCTGTAAACCACCAACGACTGCTATGAATTTCGGAGTACCTAAAAGCTCACACTACTCCTCTAAACTATTACTACTACTTCTGTATGCCACCTTCTCGGCTCGTCAACTTTTTTTTTTGACATTTCGTTTAAAATAAAAATGTACCATGAGGAATACACACACAAAAAAAGAACTAAACAGGACACTTTGTTTTTTTAATTTGCTTTTACTTGTTTATATATATATATATATGTATTTTCATTATTTGTATTTTATACTTTTGTGGTGTGAGGCTCGTAGTTCTTTTTTTTTCTTTCCCTTCTGTTTCAATTAATGTTATGTATCGAATATCAGGTACACCATACCTGAAGTTCTGGAGCCAAGCTATGTAGCAGAAGGAATTTTGGTTTGGCGCGCAATTTAATTTGACGCATAATTTCACCCAATCAGGATGACTTATCCTATTCAACCCAGACATCCTGTCGATGCGATGCCTAATCCTGCTCTCGGCACCTAGCTCTCATTTCATCTCTGGGCAACATTAATGGAAACACGCACGCCTCTCCCCAAAACCAACAGACGAACGAAACTCACGGTGACTCCAAAGTTTATTTCCTCAAACAGCAAACAAGACTTTCGCAAAACTACAGCGAACACAATCCCTCGCACGTCCAACGATACGCGCTGCTTTCTCAACTCTATCATATCTCCATTTTGTTTCTTTACATCTTTTCTTTTCCACCAGGCTTGCAGCACAAACGCAAACTACATTTTCCATGCTGCAAATAAAAACAATTCCTAAAAACATTTTGACTTCGACATCTTGGAACTTCTCTCCTTTATAAACCTAACAACAATTAGTGAGGGACCTTACAAACTTAGCGAGGAAACAACTCAACGTAGACACACACACACGCACATTACAACTTTTCACACTAAAAATAACAATTTTCTTCCCGCTAAAAATACACCGACTGCTTCTCTGCAGAGGGGTAAGCCCCGCCCTCCACAGCGAGTGTACCCCTTCATTGCCATCACTCCCAAGTCCACCCTGGCCCAGAGTGGTAGCACCTGATAGGGTCCTATCTATGGGTTAAATAGAACTAAACCATGCTTCTTTCACTATACTGATTTTTGGATTTAAACTGTGTATTTATGCTAAACTGAATTGTTTAAAATAGAGCTATTTAGTGCTGAACTAAATTGCTCGAAATAGAACTGTTTTTGACGTCTAAATTGTGTACTTATGCTGAACTGAATTATCTGAAATAAAACTGTTTGACATTTAACTCTGTGTATTGCCCAGTCAGCTGGGGCTGTAGAATACACTGACTGCACCTCTGCAGAGGGATAAAAGCCCCCCCCCATCCCCAAACGAGTTTCCTGCTTATGACACTAAACAATCTGATGGTGAGGTTCCAGCAATGCTGGAGCTTTGGGGAATGCAGAGTACCCCTTCATTGCCATTGCTCCCTGGTCCACTCTGCCCCGGAGTGGTAGCACATGATAGGGCCCTATCTATGGGTTAAATATATCTAACAGCATACTTATGCTAAACTGAATTGTTTGAGTAAACTGAATAGCTTGAAATAGAAATGTTTTTGACAATTAAACCGTACTTACATTTAAACTGCATGCTTATGCTTAACTGAATTATTTGAAATAGAACTGTTTTTTTACATAGAAACTGTGTTTACATTAAACTGAATTGTTACATATAACTGCTTGAATAGTTTGTAATGGAAATGTTTTTGACAATTAAACTGTGTACTCATGCTAAACTGAATTGTTTTAAATAGAAGAGATTATTTACATAAAAATGGATTTGGTGTTAAATAACCTACAAAGGTTGATATGCCATAAAACCCACCAAACCAACCAACTAGAATATATTTACTGTATTCTCAACAAAAGAAGAGGACCTCTCTAAAAGAATATCATGGGTATGACTAAACCCCATCTGGTGGTGAGGCTTCAATTCTGGAGTTCTGAAGAATGTGAAGATACCTCTTCATTCACATTACTCCTAGGTCTACTTTGACCTGGAGTGGTAGTACATGTTAGTATCCCATCAATGGGTTAAATTGATCAGTTGGAAAATCATTAGTATTAGATAGGAATACTTGAAACCATATATAACTGTATGAAATTATTTATATTAAGAATAGTTACTTGAAACTATAATTGTTTATGAATAATTTCATTAGTCGAAACTTTGTTGCAACCACCCCCAAATGACTTTAGTATTCAAAAACCCAACAATGATTGACAAGGCATAAAAACAACAAACCAACCCTCAAATTCCTTGACGTGTTGCATCACTCCCACGTTCACTCTGACCCGGAATGGTAGCACCCTAACTATGGGTCAAATAGAACATTTAAACTGTATATTCATTCTGAACTGAATTGTTTGAAATGTAGTGATTTTTATATTTAACTGTGTAAACAAATGACTAGTGGCACAGTCAGCTATGGCTACAGAATATACCGCTACATCTCTGCGGAGACGTAAAGCTCTCCCAATGATCACCCCGTCGGTTGGGGCTGTAGAATTGACTAACTGCACCTCTGCAAAGGGTAACCCCACCTCTCATTGAGGCAACCTGTTGGCCGTGGGTGGTGACCCATAATACTTAAGGACAGCACCCTGGTGACTGAGAGGTCCTTGATCTGGCAATCAACGATGTCATATGACTTGCAACACTCCACTTTGGCCCTTACTGGGTTGACGGATGGTTGGAGAGGCCCGATCCGATCAATCAGCTGATCATATCAGCCCTCTTTCAGATTTTTGGAAAAATCTGAATTAGAGGGTGATGGCTGTAGGGTCAATCATGCTGAGGAAAGACCGGTATACGCCTTTCTGTCCCTCGGTGAGTAATTATCTTGGGAAAGAACTTAAACCACAAGGCATAACAGACGTGAGGAGAATCCCCACACGCAAAGAAACAAGAATCATAGACACAAACACATACATACTAACATTTGATAAACCCACAACTTCAATTAGCATTAGAATAGGTTACATAAATACAAAAATAGAAACTTACATACCAAACCCTCTAAGTTGCCAAAGATGCAGACAACCTAGAGATAAATGCACTAGAGCTCCAAAATGTGCAAAATCAAATCACACAGAATTACAATGTCAAAATCCCTTTAACTTCAACAACTGCACAGGAGAACACCCTGCGTACTCACAGGGATGTGAAATGTGGAAAAAAGAAAAAAGACTAACAGAAATAATATACAAAAGAAACATCTCCTACCATGAGGCCAGAAAAATAGTTGAACAAACACAAGAACAAACCCAGTTATGCATATGTAATAAAAAAGGAAACGAGGAAAAGGAAGATACAAAACAAAAACAGTTCTTTTCTCATTGAATACAGAAAACCTAAAACTGTATTAATTGTATTGTTACCATTAGTGGCATAATTTAATCATGTTTAAAATGTTATAATCCTGGAACATTTTGTGCCAGAACATGTTTTCTGTATAATCTACCATAGATTTATTCAATATATTTTATCCCATATCTATTGAGACCATTTTGAATTTCAAGAGTATTGTATTTTTCTACTTATTTTAAAATATTTCAATTGGAAACTGAAATAAATTCAACGTCCACAAACAAAAAATTAGCACAACTTAAACAGAAAGCACAGGCCCCCATTGGTCAGGCTGGAGGAGTACATACGAACACCAAAGTGATCAGTGAAAGACCAAGAGGCACATTTAAACTGCCCGCAGCCAAATTTGATGCAGTCCCTTCACCGTCAAGAACACAGTCACCTCTGGGAATGAAAAAACAGTCCAATGCTCAAGGATCAACAAACTCCCTACAAAGATCCTATAGCATAGAAAGCATGGATAGTGACATAGACCGCATAGTTGTCAGCCTCAATCTGAAAGGTATAACAAATAACTACAAGGCTTGAAACCATTTAGCTGTGCATTAACAAATGAGCTCAGTCCCTTTTTTAAATCTTACTTACAAATCAACTTAAAAAGTAAAAACCAAATTACTGACAAACTAATCTCTTACATGTCCTGTATATTCATTTAAATGTGTGCAAACAAATGACAGGGATTGAATTCTTGCTGGTACATAGCAGTGTTCAAGACTGTTTGACTGTGTGCAAACAGATGATTAAAAGTGAATAGAATGATTTGTCTTGAATGGAGATACTTGAAATCATTTGGCTGTGAAGGAAAATAAGCTCGAGTTGGTTGAAAAATATTATTAGCAAAATGTTTACAAATCATATGTATTTGCTTACAAATTATGTGTATAACTATTTAACTATGTGCAAAAAAAAATTGCTGATGTTGGGTTGAATTATTGGTGTTGTGTAGCAGCAGTACTTGGAGCCGTTTGTGTGCAGTCAGGTGGGCTCTGATTCGTTTGAAATATTACCTACTAAGTATTAGTTTGTAAATCTGACCAAATCAACCTTTTCACCAATATCTGACCAAACAGAATCAAAAACTATCATAAACAATCTGACGGTGAGGCTTCAGGAAGGCTGGAACTTTGGGAATGAGGACTACCTCTTCATTGGCATCGCTCTAAGTGGAAGCATCTGAAAGGGTCCTATCAATGGGTCAAATAGAACTAATTTCTGTACTTATGCTAAACTGAATTGTTTGAAATGAAACTGTTTTGACGTTTAATTGTGTCTAAACAAAAACTATACTTATACTAAGCTGATTTGTTTGAATTAGAACTGTTTGACTAAACTGAATAGCTTGAAATAGATGTTTTACAATTAAATTGTGTACTTATGGTAAACTGAATTGTTTGAAATAGAACTGTTCATTTGTATAAGAATGGATTTGGCATTAAATAACCTACAAAGATTGATATGCCATAAAAACCGAAGCTGCACCTACAACAAATAATGGAATAAAATGCCAGCGGAGTTCCTCGAAAGTTTCATTGTTGAGTCCCGTCAATCTGCGGGTTTTAATGTCGGAGACGACCAGGGTTATGATCTGGGGTTCTATAGCTTGGCATGTCTCCTGGATTGGTAAGATGATATTTCCTTTGAAATATTCGGCATATTTGCCCACCCTGTCCTTTGCATAGTCTTCCGGGGACTTTTGCTGAATTTTGTTCTGGGGATTTCTGTCCAAGTTGTATAGGGGCAGAATCGTTGGTTATTGGTGAAGGGATGGTCACTTGGTACTGGCAGGAGGGGTTCTTTTTTTGGCTGGCCGATCGAGCTCTTGGTCTTATACGTTCTTCCGCTTTGCTAGGTAGGGCTTCTACTGAGCCCGATTCTCACAGCTGGTGAATTTCAAAAATGCAATCTGGACGTGAGGAAGAATGATATGCAATAAAATTCTATTTTAAACTTGGAAAAATGCCACAGAAACGTATGGAATGCTTCAGACTGCTTTTCAATCATTTTGCATGAATCGAGCATCAGTTTTTGAGTGGCATAAGAGATTCAAGGAAGGCAGGGAGTCTGTGAGTGATGATGAGAGGTGTGGGTGGAGTAAGGAAGTCAATACACCAGAGTTGATTGGCCAAAGGGTTAGGGTTAGGGTTACTCTGTTGAGGTTTTAAGGGAGTTCAGGAAGAGATTCTTAGGGAAGAAACCAGCACTCTTCAAATCGGGTCAGTGGCATTTCCACCAGGACAATGCACCTGTCCACAACTCTCTCTTTGTTACCGACTATTTGAGCAAGATGGGCATCAAGACAGTTCCTTACCATCCCGTCAGTTCAGACCTTGCTCCCTGTGACTTTTGGTTATTCCCTAAGCTCAGAGGCTGCCCTTATGAGACAATTGAGGAGATGAAAGAGGCTGTGACGAAGATCATTGACACGCTCACACAAGAGGACTTCCATGGGGCCTTTCAGAAGTTGTTGGAACGGTACAACAAGTGCATTGCGGCCGGAGGAGATTACTTCGAATGGGACTAGAGTTTCATGTGCGTACTATCAATAAAAGTGCCCATACGAAAAAAGTCTGGAAACTTATGTAATGATCTTCGTATATATATATATATATATATATATATATATATATATATATCAAATGCATGGAGCATGGAAATGTTTGAATGTATCTATATATATATATATAGAGAGAGAGAGAGAGAGAAAGAAAGAAAGAGATAGATAGTATCGTGTGCGCAGTTGGCGGTAAACCCTTGTCAACTACCTCACACCCATCGCTGGTCAGTCTTGTTGGTATAGGATTTGTTCTTATTCTATCTTTCTTGTATTTAACCTCCGAAAGGAGGGACGGTCAAAATAATTCTAAGGTTGTGGTTGAGACAGAAATAAAGAAAGAAAAATTATAAGGTTACAAATTTTTATGACAGAAAGAGAGATGGTTGGTAGAGGAAAAGACAGCTGGAAGGGGCGAAGGAAGCCAAGTGGACAGAAAAGAGAGAGAGAGAATGAAAGAGAGACAAATAGTAAGTAGAGGAAAAGGCAGGAAAGTAGACGAGACAGGCAGAGATAGTAGAGGCATGTGACGGGGATTCCTTTAAGTTGGGTTTTTGTTTCATTTACCGGCTATCTTTACGGGACCGTAAAAATACATAAAGCTAATCATCCTCTACGTCCTATAATATCACAAATACCTATACCAATTTATCAACTCACAAAAACAATAAAACAGCTTATTTCACCATACTTACCTAGCAAATCTACACATAAATTAATTCAAGTTCTTCATACAATTAAACCCAATAATGGTATATTAGCCTCACTCGATGTAGAAAATTTATTTACTAATGTACCTGTTAATGAAACAATTGATATTATTATAAATAATATTTATAATAACCCATCTCTCCCTCCTCTTAAAATCAACCCGAATATACTTCGAAAACTACTCCTAACATGCACTACTGAAGTTCCATTTTATGATCATCTTGAAAATACTTACGTTCAGACAGATGGTGTCTCTATGGGGTCTGTCCTGGGCCCGATTTTCAGTAATTTCTACATGTCCGATCTCGAAAATAGAATTTTTAATAGCATAAAGAAACCTCCAATATACCTAAGATATGTTGATGACATCCTTATTCTTACTAATAATATTAACGAAATCAACATACTACAAGATACCTTCCAAAACAATTCAGTCCTTAACTTATGAACTAAACAAAAACAATAAAATTTCCTTTTTAGATATTCTCATTGATGCTAACAACAATAATAACTTCACTACCTTCACTTACAAAAAACTCTAGTAATAACTCCTGTACCCTCAACTTTAAAAGTGAATGCCCCTTCAGATATAAAAAAGCAATTATTCGTAATCTAATATCCTGTGCCAAACTAATCTCCTCCTCCAAAACAATATTTTATTAAAGAGGTAGAAAACATAAAACAGGCTCTCATCAATAATGGGTTTCCTAACTATATTGTTGATGAACAAATTAAAGGTATGATCAAAAATGTTAACCAACAAAATAAACAGTGTACTACTCCATCCCGTCAACAAACATATATCAAACTTTTTTATCGTAACCAAATGCACTACAATTATAAATCCGATGAAAAAATCTTGAAAACATTGATTCACAAAAACATACTCCCCACTGATCCTAATAAAAAAATAAAACTTATTATATATTATAATAAGTTTAAAACCTCGAATCTAGTCATGAGAAACAATTCCTCTCCCTCGATTGGAGTTTTGCAAAAAACTGATGTTATATATAAATTTAATTGCCTTTTAGGAGATTGTATCTCTGATAATAATAATATATATATTGGTTTAACCTCAACTACCCTGTCGAGGAGACTTACAATGCACCTTTCGGACACAAGTTCAATAGCTCAGCAATTAAACAACATTCATGCCCAACAACACAACTACGGAAAATTCTCACCGACAACACAACAATATTAGAACATCAAAATAATAAACAAAAACTTCAGATTCTCGAAGCATTACATATTAGAAACATGTAACCGACACTTAATAGAATTAATTATCAAACCAGTGTTAATGTACTTAAATGTCTTCAGCTACTGGCACTGAATATAGAATTACATTCAAAAGCAAACGCCATAAACTTCAACGAAGAAGACGCCCTTACACAGTAGTAATATGTTAAAACAAAAGTTACATCACTTTTGTAACAGATCCTCCCCTGATGATGGCCCAAAGTCGGGCAGAAAGTGCTAGGGATACATACAATTATGGACAATACATACAACATTTCCACCCGAATACGATAAAAGTAAAACGGGAATTCGAACAGATCCAGAAGAAAATATGTACGCATAAAATGTATATTATGTTTAATGAAATTGGCATATATATATACATATATACACATATATATATATATATATACACATATATATATATATATACACACATATATATATATACACATATATATACATATATATATATGCACACATATATATATATACATATATATATATACACATATATATATATATACATATATATATACACACATATATATACACATATATATATATATATACATATATATATATACATATATATATATATATATATATACATATATATATCATCATCATCATCATATCGCGCTGGTAGCACGGATATCCCTGACCCTCTCTCGCCACTCCTTCCTATCGTTCATCGCCCTAGGTAAGTCCTCAGGACAACATCCCGTATCCTCACATAGCTGCTGAATGTATGTTCGTGCTGGTCCATAAGAGAACATCTCTTATGAGTTCGTCCCTGCTTCTCCAGCAGTGTCCTGCATGTCTGGTTCGTCTAACTTGAATAGTTTTCGTGATAGGGGGCAGGTGGCCGTACAGTTGGTGTCTTGTGGGGTGTTGCCGCCAGGACTTGTTTAAGATTGCACGTAGCATTCTTGTGTAATTGCCGTCTAGCTTCCTCTCCAGTCGTTTTATTTGCGTCCATGTAGTGCAGCCATATAACAGCATCGATGTGACCGCTGCCTGGAAGAAACTGCGTTTCATTTTATCGGTTAGGTCTGATTTCCATATAATCGATAGCCTATTGATACTATTTACCAACCCCTCCGCTCGGGCAGGATATGACACAAGGTCAATTTTTAAGCGGAGTTTAACTGGTTTGAATTCAGAGTTTTCCTTCTCCTAGACTAGTTGCCTAACCAAGGCTGAAGAACCTAGTCTGTCCTACTATTTACCCATAGCTGGAGGGAGAATAATTGGATTCATACCCTTCCCAAGGGTATTAGTGCTATGTGAAATGCAATCAGTATCGTCCAGGATTTGAACTCGTATCGCCGTGTTCATTTCCTACGGCGATAACGACTACACCACGGGCACCTCCAAATAACGACTACACCACGGGCACCTCCTCGATAGCCTATTGATAGCTGTCCATGCTTTCGCTAACCTCGTTTTGATGTCTTTTTCGGTTGATTCGACGCTGCTTCCACATATATATATATATACATATACATATATATATATACATATATATATATACATATACATATATATATATACATATATATATATATATATATACTGTGACGGCAAATTCTTTAAAATCCCAAAACGGGACTTTATTTTCGCACGTGTGAAGACGGGGCAGGTTGGCACTTGATCCCTTGTAGAATAAGTCCTCGTTCAGAGTTTTTTCCTCGGGCACATAAGAACTGGCATATTATGTGAGGAACTAATTTATGGTCAGACTGACCGCCGCTGGCAAGGGGTTCCAAATTTCA